>CP092871.1:26486443-26617647 GCA_030710605.1 Cordylochernes scorpioides | reverse complement strand
GCCAATTAGTCGAGCAAAAGAGTGACGCAAGATGTGCATTGTATTTTCAAATACACCTATCCCCCGATTTACACGGTAGATACGTTCCTGAGAAAAACGTGTAAATCGAAAATTAAAAATTTTTAAAAATTAGAAATACAGACACAGTGTTCGTGTGCAGCAAGTCAGCACATAAGCTCGGGATTCCTCGTGAGATGTGTACACAGCGCATGTGTTCAATTACAGTAGCATTTAGTATAGTGCGATAAAAAAAAACTTATTTGGAAAACCGTGTAAAAGCGAAAACGTGTGAAACAAGTACCGTGTAAATCGAAGAATAGGTGTACTTTAAGGCAAATATCTTCCATTGCAATGCTTTTCATAATTTTCTAACGATTTTTATTTTCGAATTTGGAGCTAACTCTTTGTCTTATTTGATAGATACCATAAGTAGTTTAGATTGAGATTTGTAATTACCAAATTGCTGAAATGTTGATTTTCTAGCAAATTTTATCTTTACATATTCCACTAAATAAAGGATAATTGTAGAATAGTCGGGGAGAATAGCTTCCTTTATAAGAGGACAATCATACAAGATTTCGGGCAAGACGTAGAAGGGCGTCTTGCCTTGTAAGATTATCGTCTGATATGAAGAAGCTCTTCTCCCCGACTTGTCTTTCTTCTATTGTAAATAGTAAGATTATCATTGTCTTAAAATAGTATGATACAAATTACCAGTAGGTGGACAAGAGTGTAACACAAATTATCACTACACCTATCCCCCGATTTACACGGTACTTGTTTTACACGTTTTCGCTTTTACACGGTTTTCCAAATATGTTTTTTTTTTAATCGCACTATACTAAATGCTACTGTGATTGAACACATGCGCTTTGTACACATCTCACGAGGAATCCCGAGCTCATGTGCTGACTACATATTTTAACCTGTCAATGCATTTTATTTTTATTTCTGTGTACACATATCCCCCGATTTACACGTTTTTCTCAGGAACGTATCTACCGTGTATATCGGGGGATAGGTGTATTATGTTTGAGGGTAGGTAGATGAATGCTATAAACTGTTGGTTTTCGACCACTACGACCCGCGATGTTATCCCGCATTGGACTTTTTTTTTTCAAATTAAAAAAATGCTCCAAAATATCGCCTATTATTGTAAAGGTTCAACGCCACCAGCGAGTCCAAGTAACCAAACGGGGTTATAGGACAATTTTAAGTGTAAAAGTCGAACAACCTTTCACATATGTAGACATGTGGTACACATACAGTAAAATCAGTTGCCAACCATGATTATCATGGTCTGTACCACGTGTACTAGGGATAATAAAAAATATATTTCTTATCTTATCAGTTCAGAAATTTTGAATATATATAAATTCACACGTTTATTTGCAATCTTGGATAAGATAATTTTCTAGAGATTTCGATAGGCTCTAAAGGAATCATAGCAAAAAGGAATAGAATATCTTCACTCATCTTTGAAATATTTATTTTGTTAATCCATCTAATCAAATTCCAAGGAAAACCTCAGAACTATAATAGACAATTGACAATTAAAATATTTTAATGACATCTTGTCAATACATGCAAAATGCACAGTCTGCACTATTTAAAAAAAAGATAATATGCATTATATACACTACTAGACGGGTGACCCGGGCTTCGCCCCGGGATTGACCCGTGTGCATATCTACCCGAGTGATATATATTTAGATAAGGTATTTTTTTATAATTGTTTGTTATTAGCATTATTTATTTGTTTGCATCAGCATAATTTGATCTAATCTTTGATAGAGGGCGCTGTTCGTGAGCTAAGTAGAATAATTTGAATATATAGTTTTAATAATTGATTTATATATTTTTTAAAATAGCCTATCGTCTTTACCGTATTTCTTTACCTATGTATGGAAATTTTGGTTTGAATTAGTGAACTACTGCGCATTTGTATACCGGACATACAAACAAACATACAAACATTCATTTTTATATTTATAGATGTACAATGAATATGGCGCCTCTGCCAGCGCTGCAAAGTTTGGTGAAGAATCACAAGCAGGTCTCCAGCGACACCACGTATTTCGCAATCTACGAAGAAAACGTAGATCGCGTACTTCGCCGCTGAGGAGATGGTGATGGCGAGAACTATAATAGAAAAAGCTGAGACAATGGAACCTAATGGAGATCGTTTAAACGACTTGAGGGATAAGCAACAACAATCACATACAAACCGAAGTTTAAACAATGTAGTTAACACTCAGTTGAAGTCAATGAATAAGCGCCATTTGTTCCTTCTAATCGTTGTTTTTTTTACAAAAATATCATTTAGATTTCTTGTTTTCGCTTCATTCTCACTGTCTTGCCTACGTACATATATAAACAAATGTTCAAATTATGAATGTGATAATGAATCGAAACTTTATAATAGTTTTTAGTTCCGTTGAACAAATTAAGTAGCGAGATACAGTAGCACCTCCGTTTAGCGGACACCCCGCTAGCGGATACCTCTCTACAAAGGACAGTTTTCATTTACAATATTACCATTTTTACAATTCAGCAACTCTCCGGTAAAAAGTCACCTCTCCATAAAGAACACTTTGGCTCTACAATAAGGTGTCCTTTACAGGGAGGTTCTACTGTATAAGCCAATTCTACTGTAGATTTGGTAAAACAAATTGACGAAAACACTTGGAAGGTTCACCACTGATGAGCTAAGCAAAAATTTATGTTGATAACGATAAATTATAAAAAAATAAATAAATAAAAACTTGTACTTAAATAGCATTTTTATTTTTGGTGAATAATCTTTAAGATTCTATAAGACATGCAACAACTGCCCTGGTGTGGAACTAACACCTACCCACATATTATCATGGTCGCAGCCTTGTAGACATGGACCCAGAGCAGCAGCTTTACACACCCAAGATAGTGGACATTGCTACTGCTGTCATAAAGATGTATGGAGACATTTGAGGCTCTTCATTGGACACAACAAACAACAATCTTTAAGATTAATACAAAGCAATTACGCGCCATCTATATATTACAAATGAAAGTATTAAGAAGCGAATGTCCCTTTTCACAATTAAATAAAACGTCTACTATCTTTAAGATAATGAAAAAATGTTGAAAATAAAACTTATAGAGGTAGAATAAACAAACACTATTTATAAACTTTTGATAGAAAGACTTCTGTAAATTTTGTATTTAAAATAGTTAATTAGATTAAATTTTGATTTTGGATTTTTTTATTTTGATATTGGATTAATTTATTACTTGAATTATTTCATTAAAGGTTAAATGTAAAAAGTTTAAAACTTTATATATATATGTAATATGATGATGCAATTGTTGTTACACTATAAGATTTGATGTATTACACTGTTGTAGAATCCTGTCGACTTAACCGTTCTGTGGCAATATCGTTGCGGGGTTTCTTATTGTTGGATGCGAATGGTGAGATTTGGTTGAAGCGCAGTCGTTGAGTGGTAAGTGAAGCACACAGTTAGGAATAATCAGGACACATGATGAGGTTTGAAAATAAAAGGCAACTGGATTGGAGGGAAGAAAGTTTGAGAAGGAGGAGCGATTTTGATTGTTAATTAACTGATCACATGGTGGTGATTGTACTTAGCTATGAGCTGAGCGGGGAGAGGTCCTGGGCCGATGTCACCTCGTTGGAAGTGAAGGAGCAACTCTAGGTGTTGTTCCTATGAGAGCTAAGACACACCTGACCATCCTTGCTTTTCGATTTAACACCAAGCCTCAGTGTCTCTCTGATTGGTCGAGAGATGTCACATGATCTTGTCCTATTGGTTGACCTACTTAAGGTGCGGTCTTTTGATTGGCCCGCGGCTCGCCTTGATGAAATATGTGGCCTGCTTGATATATCCGATTTCGCCAGGAAGTGTTGGGTGGCTTGACGCTTATAGCTTCGACGGATATTAGATACGTCCTGTTTTTGCCGGAAGTATTGAGTGCATCTTGGCTAAAATAACTTCTGCGGTCACTAGAGACGTCCGGTCTCTGCCCCTGCAATGTTGACACAGGGGTGCCAAAATAGTCGTGCCAGCTTTAGTCTTACTTCCTATATCTTTTGTTACTTTCTTTCCTCCAGTTACCTTGTTCTTTATTAAGTCTTTGAGAATCATACATGGTACATACATAGTGGGTCGGGGTTGCATTTAATTATATACAAATTATGACATATATACAGTAGACCTCCATGAGAGAACACTCGCGCTAGAGGACACCTCTCTATAAAGGACAGTTATCATTTGTAAAATTATAATTTTTACTATTTCGAAACTCTCCGGTAAGAGGACACCTCTCCCTAAAGGACACCTTTTCTCTGCAATTAGGTGTTGTCCTTTACAGGGAGGTTCTACTGTATATTAAAATGGCGTTGTTTCGTTCCATTCTTGATTCTTCTGATTCTTGGTCCGCCCATGCCCACCACTTGTCTAAAACTGTGGCGGCTAGAGAGAGCATATGGTGTTACGGGCTACAAACCAAAATGTAAGATTTTTGAGCCCAGATACTCGGCCAGCTTTGCTATGATTTGGTTAATCTAACCTCTCCTAGTAGCAATATGCAGATATAGCCACAAATTCTACAGTAGTTGGTGAAACAAATTAGCGAAGACGCTGGGAGGATTCACCACTGATGAGCCAAGCTTTCTTAATTATTTTTTCAATCTACAAGTGTTTTAACTGAATCAAAAAGGATTATAGGGCTCGGTTTCTTTCCGTAATTTCTCGAGCTTTCGGGCAAAAATGTCCTTCAACACGGAGAAACCAGAAGTACCACTTCTAGCTAATTATAACACGCCGAAATTGTAGATTAGCTAGAAGTAATACATCTGGTGTTGAAGGGCATGTTAGCTCGAAATTTCGAGAAATAAAAGAATTACGGAAAGAAACCAGGCCCTAGGTTCCTTAATGATTTAGTTAAAGCAAGGAAGAATCTTTTTAAAAGAATTTTAGTAATTTGTCTTCGAAAAAATGGAGCAATTTTTTTTTATTCATATAAAAGTGCCCAATGAGGGATTCGACCTCAGGTGGAAGTTTTCTATGATCAACGGTTTATACCAACCGACCTTATATCTTTAATTTGCTTATTCATATAGATAAAGAATATTATTGTACTTTTTGTATATCGATAACATTATATTGTTTCTTTAATTCATACTACACGTTTAATATATCTATAAATACATTTATTTTTAGAAAACCTGCTATTTATTCTTCCCATCGCCATCCTTCTGAGAGACAGGTCCAGAAAAGCGCTAATGGGATGGCTTATCGAAATACATCGGTATAAAGACGAGAACCAAGGAGGGCACTGGTTTTCTCAGTGGCTACTAATGTTTCAGAGTTTTGTATTATAACATCATCGTTAGAGAAGAAAATTGATACGTTCGAGATGTATTGTTGGCGAAGTCTACCTTGGACAACGATACTATCACAACTATTGATTTCAGAAGATGACTGACTTCTGTGACAACGGAATTGTTTGAGATTCTTCGGTCACATCGCGCGACACAGGGGAATGGAGTACACCATACTGACCGGAAAGACGTCTGGACGACACATACCAGGACGCCCGCCGACACACTTCGTGGACCAATCAAAGGAACTGACTGGTTTAACGGTTGCCGAGATGGTACATCGAGCTCAAGACAAAGATGGCTGACGTCGCATCGTGTTTGGGATGTAATACATACAGTGGGCCACAACGTTCGATCGCGAATAAAATTATTTATATAGGTTGTAGAAGAACCTGAAAATTTCACTATTTAACTATTATAAATTAAGAATTGATATGTATATACGTGATTTGTACAAATACATCAATATTTGGGGAATATAACACTAGCGTGCTATTTTTAGAGCAAGTTTTTTTTTTTAACTTCAAGAATCTAAAACTTTGTTTTTTTACCTGGTATGGGGAACTTATGGAAATTTTAATAAGTTAAGATAATTTGTTTTTTAATGTATAGTATACTTTTATCTCATGCGTGTTTCACTAAATCCACATTGTGTGTTTCAGGAATCAGGGACTCCAGGAACATCAAAAACAATATTTCAGAGCCTTAGAACACATGGCTCCGGGAATGTGTTATGTAAGTACTTGTGTGTGCTCTTTAATTCCACCACAAGATAGATTTCAAATATTCTGCTACTATATATATATACAGTTAAACCTTTCTATAGCGCCTCCTCTTGGGACTCGCCAAAATAAGGTGCTATAGAGAGGGGGTGCTATAGACAGGTCACTTTTAATGTAAATTGCATCTTACTACATATTTAAAATCGGGCGCTATAGAGAGGGAGGCGCTATTTAGAGGCGGCGCTATAGACAGGTTTAACTGTATATATATATAATGTGTTTGACACATAATATATATCACATGTTGGATAATTAAGGTAAAAAATGAATCAAGAAAACTTGTTTTTGGAAAAGGTTTTCAACATAGAATGGTTTATTTGACCAATTCTCACTGTAAACAATTCAACCAATAATTGATATTTATTCTGACACTTTGTCACACGATCAGGAGGTTAATATATTCATCTGATCTCAGTACACCCTTGTACTATTTTATTGTTATGTTTTAATCATACACCTATCCCCCTATTTACACGGTAGATACGTTCCTGAGAAAAACGTGTAAATCGAGGGATAGGTGTATATTAAACTGTCAAATCTGAATAGGTGTTCGCCCCCTCATGAATCAGAGCCTCCCAATATTCTTTTCAACATAGTATAGAGTAGAATATCGCATTTTAGTATAGTGCGATAAAAACAAAAAAAAAAAATTTGGAAAACCGTGTAAAAGCGAGAACGTGTAAAACAAGTACCGTGTAAATCGGGGGATAGGTGTACACAGATATAAAAATAAAATGCATTGACAGGTTAAAATATGTAGTCAGCACATAAGCTCGGGATTCCTCGTGAGATGTGTACACAGCGCATGTGTTCAATCACAGTAGCATTAAGTATAGTGCGATAAAAACAAAAACAAAAAATTATTTGGAAAACCGTTAAAAAGCGAAAACGTGTAAAACAAGTACCGTGTAAAACGGGGGATAAGTGTACACCTATCCGCCGATTTACACGTTTTTCTCAGGAACGTATCTACCGTGTAAATCGGGCGATAGTTGTAGTTAACATTAATTCTGAGGATAATTTCTAATTATCCTATCACAACTTTTTATCAATTAAAATCTATAGTTAGAGAGAGAGAGAGATTTTTAACCCAGGGAGCGCAGAACGCCAACTACCCGGGGAGTCTAGCTCACTAGTATGGACTAGTACTAAACGTGCCATTGAAGATAGAAAACTTGCCCAAAATGTAGCTTAGCACCTGCAGCTCCAGAACACATTTTGGCTTGCATTATATGCACTAAACAGGACCTTTGGGAGAGGCCACTGCTTATCATAAAACAGCTCGAGGAGAATGAACTCATGGAATTCGTGTAATCTTTACACAAGGGGATAAGAAACAACAACAGTACTAAACGCTTTTACTCGCGTCCTGTTTGATTGCTGTGTTGAACCAAGTGACCAGGAAGTTCCATGCTAAGATTGAGGCCATAGATGTAGGATTGAGGTGGGTCAGTCCAAGTAGGATAACTGTTTGCATCCTATGTATTATGAATGCTGGACAGCTGAAGAGATGATGATCAACTGTCTGTGTAATTAGAAGCTTTATTGTTAAATAAACCTTCATTGTTAAGTTTTAATATTTATTGTTATGTGTTGCAGATAAAATTAGTTCCAGAAAAAAATCTCGAGGCTATTTTCAAAAAATTGAATCTGAGTCACTTAGGAGTGAAGAAAACAATCAACGTTGATTTTCTGACGAAGTTTTTATTGCAACGTCTTAAAGAATCTATGAGTGGCGTCTATTTGATGGCAGGAGGTAATGTTCTGAGCGGCAATGACAACCTCGGCAATTTATACGATGTAAGTAGAAATTAAAGATGATTCTAAAACTCCCTGTTCAAATTAAAATTGAGAAAAACTTTCATTTATCCTATATACTCTAGTGTCGGCAACCTAAAGTTCGCGAGCCACTCTTTGGATGTCAAGTTGTGTGTACTACTTGTATAAATACTGTATTTAGGCGAGTATTATTTATTGTTGGCAAGAAAACATTTTGTGGTTTTTTGAAAATTTTGTAATTTTTGACTTTTACGACTCAAAAGTTTGCCGACTACTGCCCTATATGTTCTTTTTATTTATTCTCACTCTGATTCAACCTAAGTTTCAGTTTTCAGTGTTTCTTTAGCTCAAAAGTTGCATTGAAAATTTCATTTATATAAATCCAATTGCCATCTATCCAAAAATAAATTGTAACAAATACATTTACTGGCAATGTGTTTCTATAAAAAAAGCATTAATTAATATCTCTGAATACCTTAATGCAATGTCAAAATTAATGAATGAGTTAGCTTGGCTCATCAGTGGTGAACCTTCAGCGGTTTTTCCAAATTAATCTGTAATTAATAATGGAGATTAATTTGGTGAAACAGCTGAGAGAGTTCACCATTGATGAGCCAATCCAATAACTGTTGTCATTGCTGGGGGGGGATCGGTGGAAGGCTGGTTAAACTGTTTGGTTTTCGATCACTACGACCCGGGTTCGATTCCCGCATTGGACACTTTTTTTCTGATAAAAAAAATGCTCCAATGGCCCCCGATTCTTGCAGGAGGGTTCATCACTGATGAGCCAGGCACTCCTTTTCTAGGCACATCTTTTTTGATCGCAGTAATGACAGTAGAAGTTTATTTTATATGTGTGTGTGTGTGTAAAAAAACATCGACCTTTAATAATTCTATTTCTTATTACATTGACTGTCTGTTATCACCTTTTAATTAATTATACATAACTAGCCATGTCCTTATTGTTTATGGAAGAGCATTGCTAGATGCAAATATTCATTTGTAATTCTGCTCTCCTAAAAACTCATGTCCATAGTTTGCTTGAATACCATTTCTAAGGTTCCACTCTTTATTGCATTATATATTAGCAGAAACTTCCAATACTGTATTAGAGATCTAAAAAAAACGGTCTGGTAGATTAAATTAGGAAAACCTCTGAAAGGTTTTACCACTTGTGAGTCAGGACCTCCCAATATATTTTTCATCGCAGTAAGGACAGTAGAAGTTTGATTTATTTGTGAAATGATACTTTCGTGTCTTAATGTTTCCATTCGTTTTATATAGATGGCGCCTTATTGCTTTGTAATAATAAGTATTTACGGGGACAACCTTTTAGCATACGCCATGGTTTATAATTCACATAGATATACATAGGTACTATGGTGTTTGGTATTTTCTTCTTCAATGGTTAGAGGCGAAATGGCATCTTGGCATCGTCCATGGAACTACTTCCATCACAACTCCGGATAAACAGTTAACACTCTATATCAATCTGCAAAGTCATAATGAAGACGACATTCTCCGAAAATTTTGTTAAATTGGGAAAACCTCTGGAAGGTTTTACCACTTGTGAGTCAGGCCTCCCCAATGTTTTTCTCTTTGGAGTAAGGGCAATGGACCTTTGTTTTATGTGTAAAAGATACATTCGTGCTTTAATGCTCCTATTTATTAATTAAATTGTGAAATTTAAGAACATTCATAATGAACCATGCTGTGATGCAGAATTACAAGGAGCAAAACAACTTCCTTTCAGTCCATGTCTGCCAGAAAGAATTCTCTGGATAGACCAATATGTGTATATAACGTTCTTCTTAATTTTGTATATATATATATGTTGGATCACGTTCTTTATTAATAAAATTCTGCAGGTATTCATAAATTATTTTTTTATGCAATTGCAGAACTTTAAGTGTTATTCTTTATTTTATTTCGTCTTTGAACGTTATGTCCTTCCTAGGGAAACTTGCATTCAAAAGGTAAACCAAACATTGAAATAAATGAAAGATACAAGGGGGGATCAATAAATAAGGTGAAATATCTTATTTCTCAAAAAGTAAAAAAGCAAAAATAATTTAAACCACAGAATATTAAAATATAACATCAAGAGACTATTCAAGGTGTTCTGTTCTTTTTTTCCACGCGTGGCGCGAGACTTATAAATAAACTAAAACGGAAGCTCCCTTGAAGGATTGCACCACGCTTGAACAACATGCAGTTATTCGTTTCTTGAATGCAGAAGGTATTCAAACATCTCAAATATGCCAAAAAATGAAAAATATCTATGGTGAGTCTTGTCTGTCTCGAAAAACATTTATAAATAGGTTAACGAGTTCAAAAATGGACGAATTACATGTACCGATATTGAGCGACCTGGACGACCAAGTGTTACAGCGACGCCAAGTACGATAAATGCGGTTGAAAACTTAATTTTGGAGGATAGAAAAATATCAATTTTTACCATAGCTGGCAATTTGAATATAACCTATGTAACTGTGCACACCATTATTAAAGAACAATTGCAATTTAGAAAAATATGCTGCAGATGGATTCCATATTTCCTTAATTTGGACCAAAAACTTAACCGTATTCGGTTTTCAAAGGCTCTGTTAAAGCGGTATGAAGAGGATGGTGATCTTTCCTTGACCAAATTGTAACTGGAGATGAGAGTTGGTGTTATCATTATGATCCTTCGACAAAACGTGCATCTATGGAATGGAAACGAGGCGACTCCCCAAGACCAAAAAAAAAAAAAAATCAGGTCTCAACGTTCGGCCGGTAAAGTTTTGTTAACAATTTTTTGGGATGTTGATGGACCAATCTGTCTTGATTTTTTATCTTCAAAGCAACCTATGAACAGCGACCTTTATTGTGACATTCTTGTAAATAAGCTAAAGCCCGGTATAAGAAACAAAAGAAGAGGGAAGCTTAGTAAAGGTGTTCTCTTCCTTCATGATAATGCAAGGCCGCATACATCATGTTAAACTGTATCTACAATCATTAAATTAGGTTTTGAAGTTTTAGAACACACATCCAGCATATAGTCCAGACCTAGCCCCCTCTGACTATTTACTTTTTGGACTACTAAAGGAGTTAAAGGGAAAGCGATTTGACTCGGATGAAGATGTCCAGAAAGTGGTGCAAGATTTTTTTCACACGCTTCCTAAGAGTGCCTATAAAGAGGGTATTTACAAGTTGCCAGAACGATGGAGACGATGTATATAGAAAGCCAAGGTGATTATTTGGAAAAATCAAGTCCTAATTTTTAATATCTTTTTTTTATATAAATTATAATTCACCTTATTTATTGATCCCACCTTGTATTTGAAATATGTACAATAATTAGTTTGAAAGTTAGATAGATAAAAATAGAAAAAAAAAACCCAACAAGTCTCCTTGTAACCTGTGATGGCCCGAAGTGCTTTTTGAGGAGCTTCCATGCAACCAAAAATCTAGTACTAGTTTTAAGAACCAAGTGTCTGGGATAATAAGAATTTTGAGTTAAATCTGCGGCTTTCATAGTTTCAAAACCCCATAGAATATCATCTCTATAATATTGTGGCGGAGATAAATAAAAGAAGGGCAAATTTTGAAATACTTGAGTTATTATAAGGGAGTTAATTTGTATTTATATACACCCATACCTCGCTTTGCGTCGGGGTTGCGTTAAAAAAAAAAACACGACGTAAAGTGAAAATATTTGAAGGCGCAATCAAAAACAAAGGTGTTGCCATATTTTAGGGAAAAAAATTCAAAAAAATTAAAGATTCGAATCCAAAACAACGCAACTTCCAAAATCTAACGACGCACAGTGATAATCAGTAAAAATTAAGCAGCGAGGCAACTTCGAAAAAAACGCAAAGCGAGGAATTGGTGTATATATATATACTAGCCGAATGACCCGGGCAACGCCCGGGTTTTACCCGATTAAATGCTTTTATTCAAATACTATTCGTTATAATTATAAGTTGGCGCGGTGGATGTCATTCTTGTGAAACGTTCCGCTTCAAACTTTGTGTCTGAGAAGCGATATTTTTATAAAGAGATGATCTGGCTTTGTGTCTTCTGCTCGAATGAATGTTTTTCTGTTAGAATTTTGTTCCTGCATACTAAAAATGAACTGGCTTCACCCGTGGTCTCTGCTTTTTGGAATTTTTCCGGATATAATTTTGTATCTGATAATCAAATATGATACAGCAATATTGTCATAATTATTTTCTGACTAAAAAATACTATTTTGGCCCAGAACTTGTCAAATGCTTATAAAAAATGGCCATATTTGGGTATATATTCCATTCACAAAAGCAAACGGTGACAGAATTGTTGATTATGACTCTGATACTTGTATATTTTAATATATATATATATCATCCCAATATCTATTACTTTAGCTGGAAACAGTCTGATACACGTCCACACATGCCAATGACAAAGATTTTTCAATTATTTTGTTTAAAGATTATTTAGAGATTGTACATAGAGTATCAGCCCGTTGAAGAGCAGTATATTTGCTTTAGAGCTTGCGAATTCAATATTAAAAGAAACCTTTTTACCTTATTTTTATTTTTCAAATTATAAGGTAGTATTTACCTTTTAGTTCTCCAATAAAATTAAATGCAGAAGGTATTTGTTGTGTTGCTAGGTAGAGGGTAGCAAGGATGAGGTGTTACTTCGATCAGGCCACAGAGACTTAGGGAATACTGTTTATTTAAATATCACAATTTATACATCTTACTAACTGACTGAATACCCAAAATGGTGCTGATTTATACACCTATATACAATTTCTACAGAAAAATATCTACCGTGTAAATCGGGGGATAGGTGTATTTGCATTTTTACAGATATTCAAAACATGCTAATACACTACAGTGTGGTAAGGACGAAATATTCAGGAGATGAGTTTCGTCCTTACCACGCATGTAATTGGGAAGATTTTACCGTTTAGAAATTTGAAAGAAACTCATCTCCTGAATATTTCGTCCTTACCACGCATGTAATTGGGAAGATTTTACCGTTTAGAAATACACTACAGTATTTATAGGGAGAGAGAGTCGAATAATAGCAAGCGTGTTTAGCCACCGAGTCATCTCGTTTTTCTTCTCTGTCGATAAGATTCAAAGAACCCCTCACACCTATGGTCGCCTCCCATAATAGTCCAGCGATGTTTGACAGACGTCCCATGGAGCTTCCTGTTGCCGGGGTTAATGAGCTCACTACTTGACAATATCATAAAAGATTCCAAGTTCCAAAATCACTTTATTAGGTACCGCTCAAAAAGAGCAACCTAGTTTATGATATTTACAACAATGAATAATATATGAAGGTTATTCACATATTTGAAAAAGGTGTCAAAAGCGGGATTCGATCCCGGTTTATGGCTGTCGGGAATCGAGGGTTTAACCCACTAGTCCACTGACTTCTTTTTTCATAAAAGAATTTGACTCAAACGATATTGCTTTTATTTATTCATTTTTTTTAAATCAACAGATATTATCAATTTCGATATTTCACTGCTCAGCACATTTATCTTATTATTATATATCATCTATTAATTTTTGATATGTCGGTAATTTAATTAAAAAGTAGTACAGTTAAACCTGTCTATAGCGCCCCCCTCTAAATAGCGCCTTCCTCTCCATAGCGCCCGATTTTAAACATTAAAATGTAAACATTTTACATTAAAAGTGACCTGTTTATAGCACCCCTCTCTATAGCACCCTATTTTGGTGAGTCCCAAGAGGGAGGCCTAAGAGAAATTTAAAAAATAATTTATTCTACTAATATTTCAGTTGGCTGAATGCCAACCTATTTCAAGGTATAACAACATATTTATGTCCAAAACAATCTCATCAGCTAACTGATATTGGTAAATAGTTTATTTTTTGATCCAATAATTATATTTTTAATTGAATATTATTTATGGATAGCTCTATTTTCAGTGGTAATTGTTTCGATAAAAATAAATTACAGTCGAACTTGGATAATCTGAAGCTCAAGGGACCAAATAAAATTTGGAATTATCCAAAAATTCGAATTAAAACGGAAATTCTAGGGACTAAAATAAAAATTTGAATTGAAGACGTTTGACGAATTATCCAAATTCTACTGTAATTAGTGCGTGTCATCCTCAAGTTTGTTTTATCCAAATTCTACTGTAATTAGTGCGTGTCATCCTCAAGTTTGTATTATCCAAATTCTACTGTAATTAGTGCGTGTCATCCTCAAGTTTGTATTACCTGTTTTTATCTACATGACATTTTGGTGGTTATGCTGGGTAGATTAGGGAATACCAACTGAAGATATCCTGCAGATCTTGAGGCCATATGTGTTGTGACCTACAATTTCCGCGATTGATTCCATGACTCAGCCGTCTTGTGACATTGAAGACTTCCTTCCAAGAAGTCCATGTTCTTATTGACCAAGGGTCGGCGACTCGCGAGCCACCTTCGGCTCTTTGGATGTGAAGCTGCGTGTAAATGAAGTTTTTATCTATACGAGTACACCTATCCCCCGATTTACACGGTAGATACGTTCCTGAGAAAAAACGTGTAAATCGGGGGATAGGTGTACACAAAAATAAAAATAAAATGCATTGACAGGTTAAAATATGTATTCAGCACATAAGCTCGGGATTCCTCGTGAGATGTGTACACAGCGCATGTGTTCAATCACAGTAGCATTTAGTATAGTGCGATAAAAACAAAAAAAACTTATTTGGAAAACCGTGTAAAAGCGAAAACGTGTAAAACAAGTACCGTGTAAATCGGGGGATAGGTGTACTATACGCAGCTTCACATCCAAAGAGCAGCATGTGGCTAGCAGATTGCCGATCCCTGGTTTATAAGAACATCGACTTCTTGGAAGAAATTCTTGACTTTTACACATCGACCGAATCATGGAATCAAGGGGGGAAATTGTAGGTCACAACACCTATAGCCTCAAGGTCTACAATCTTCAGTTGGTATTCTCTAATCTATCCAGCATAACCATCAAAATGTCAAGTAGAAAAAAAGAGGTAATACAAACTTGAGAATGACACGCACAAATTAATTTTATCGAAAAAATTACCACTGAAAATAGAGCAATCCATGAATAGATCTTCAATTGAAAAAAATATAATTATTAGATCAAAAAATAATCCATTTACCAATATAACGTTTTTATTTATGCGAGTACTATTTATTGTTGGCAAGAAAAAAAATTGTGGCTATTTAAAAACTTTGTAAATTGTAATTTTTGAACCTTCAGATTCAAAAGGTTGCCGACCCCCGCTATATACGATTTGACAGTAAAACCGTTCTTCACGCCTCAAGAAAAAGCATGTAATGTTACTAGAGAATGTTTTCAAGACGCTGAGGAGAAACTTTTACCGATATGCGTACGATATCCATTTTAGTAACACACACACACGTACAGCTCTATTAAGGCCATCGGTCTTATACAGATTCACCACAGAAAAAAAAAAACATAGATGGAACTCCTATAATCCAGGCAGCACACAATTCAACAGCCTCTAGGTCCGACGTATGTCCATTGGCTACAGAATCCATCATGCATAAGTTAGCCTTATTTTTCTTAGCGTATATTTATTCCTTGTTTTTAACATATTCTAAACGGTCTAAATAGTTGTTCGATTTAGTATATTTTGCCAAAGTTTCTTTCATGGTTTTTTTGCTATGTATAAATCGTGATAAAACTAAGGGTTCGACATTGGGTTATCCGGTTTCGTAAAATGCTCATTTTAGTAACCGCAAGTTTACAAACTGTAAGTTGCAGCTCCCATAGGGAAGGAGCTTTGTATTATGATATTCAATTTTTAATCAGATTAGAAATTTGATATATTACTCAGCATATTTTTTGTTATCTTTCTAAATTGTTATCAATAAGCTGGTGATTGTTCGGATAACAATGAATTGCGCTTTGTAATCTTGAAGTTTGTCTTTCCTCATTTTTTCTAAGTGATAATATGATTAACAATAATGTAAATTAATAGAGAACAATATAGATTATAGATTCAAGAAAATAAGACCTAATCCAAATAAATTAATAGTGTGTGACGTTCCGTCTGGTAACAACGCTGTTGCCTGAACGTAACACACTATTAATTTATTTGGATTAGGTCTTATTTTTCTTATATCTATAATGAAAATTGTATTGATTTATCTGTTCTGAAATAGGAAACGTCCATAAGTCTCCATGATGGGAGCTGCTGTAGGGAGAGGTAGACCAAAGAAGGATTGCTATAAACCTCTCGATATCATATTAGGATTAAACGGAAAATTTGAGGATAAAGAGTTACTCTAAGGGGCAATCTAATAAGTATACAAGCCCATCTCTGTTTTTCACCAGATGTAACTAAGATATTTTACCCACAGCAAAGTGTGGTCGCCACAACCTCTTTAAAAATCCTGAATTCAACTGACCCGGTTGATGGACTTCAGGAGGGCCCCCTCTCCAGAGATACGGAGAAGCTACGCATGTACTCATGTTAGAGTCGGCAGCAAAAACATCTGCTTCCATGTTTGGAACGGCCTCAAACTAGAGACAAAGTCAGTTCACCAAAGTTTGCCTGGATCATGGTGCCACGATCAACGAAAGCTGCACTCTTACACCACATTCCATGAGATCAAGCTCGAGGAGCATAAACTCATGGAATTCGTGTATTATTTGCACAATGGAATAGGAAACAAGATAGCTGAAGAGCAAAGATGCTCGAAATATTACACTTCAAATATAGTCACATTATAGCAACTATTCATTTGTGAAATATCTTCTCTTTTAATCGGATATGCTGGAGGCACCACATGGAAAAATTCAGATTTTGCCATTCAATAGGTGGTGGTGGTGCTTATCTCAATGGTTACATTGGAGCATTTAGATGTCTATTGATGGGACATCTGATGTAGGTAGGAATGTTAACATTTAGCTGGACATAGAGGGACAGCCTTGGGTACCAGGAGTTCAGAACTCCAGACATACTGTCCCGTCCAGGGTCACTTCCCCGCCACTTTGAGGCAGTTAACAGGTCTTGGGGAGGCATTCAATAGGAAACGTTCAAAATATCAGAGATTGAAGCTAAGGACAGGTAGATTAAAAATATTTTTTTTTTTTTTTTTTTTTTGCTGGTGCTAAGAAGTATAGGTACAATTAGGATAAATGGCCAAATGAGGTCTTTAAATAAGGTTATATTTTGCTATTAATTAGGTGAAACAGGGGAGGGGAGTCCGACCACACCTCTCTGCGGTCCCCCCTGGACCCTTGGAATATTTGATCAGATTCTGGTTCGTTTCCAAGGTGAATAACGTGGCAACGGCATCCATTTTCCAATGAAAAGCAAAACCGATATCTCCAGCTGTTGCTTTACACACCCAAGATAGAGGACATTGCTGCTGCTGTGATAGAGATGTATGGGGACATCTAAGGCTCTAATTGGACACGACAACAACAACAATTTGGCGAAACTGCTGAGTTTTCGCCACCAATGAGCCAAGCCCTCTCATTCAATAACTTTTATCATTACAGTAAGATCTGTAGAGATAATATTTGATATGTGAAAAGAAACACATTGCCAAAAAAAGGTATTACAAATTTTAACGATAGAAGGCATTTGAATTTTAAAGGTATTACAGCATCTCCAAATTTTATCTTTTCATAACCATAAGCTAGTATGATTATAATTAACTAGACGAATGGCCCGGGCAACGCCCGGGTTTTACCCGAGTGCGTATATATTTTAAAAACGTTTTAATTCAAATACTATTCGTTACAATTATAAATTGGCGCCATGGATGTCACTCTTGTGAAACGTCCCGTTCCAAACTGTGTGTTTTTAAAATGTTTTAATTAAAATTCTATTCGTTACAATTATAAATTGGCGCCGTGGATGTCTCTCTTGTGAAACGTCCCGCCCCAAACTGTGTGTGTCTTGAAAATATAAAAATAAAAATGTGAATTTTCATAAAGATTTCATCATGTCGATTTTTTTTTTCATTTCACCTACTAAATCGATAGAGATAATTACATTTGCAACATGAACTTAGGTATATTGACTAAATAGAAAACTGCATAGAAATAAAGATCATTTTTTAAAGGCACCATATCGTTTTTTTTTCCAATAAAATCGAAACAAAAATTAACGATAAATAACGATAATTGCCTTAAAAAGAAATTGCCTTAAAAAAAAGAAACATTCGCGGTGATTTTGTCTTGCATTCGTTTATACAATTATTATATACGAATGACCCGGGCAACGCCCGGGTTTTACCCGATTAAATGCTTTTATTCAAATACTATTCGTTACAATTATAAATTGGCGCCGTGGATGTCATTCTTGTATAATATATAAATGAGTTTTAAAAATTGTAAAAAAAAAAAAAAAAAAATGCATCGGCCGGGAATCGAACCCGGGCCGCCCGCGTGGCAGGCGAGCATTCTACCACTGAACCACCGATGGTTATGAAAAATCCCATCCGTGAGCTTCAGACAGACAGAATAAGGCAAATATATAAGTAGATAGCTTGATTGAAATTTTGATTTATTGATTTTTCCATAGTTATTTGGAAATATAAAAATATATCTCCTCTTAACTTTCGGCACTATTTTTACAAAAGAACATGAAAAGTGAATTCAGATTTTAGGAAAAAAAAGTATATTTAATAAAGAATCAATGTAGAAGTGAATATAAAATAATGGTCCAGTATTCTAAATATTTGAAAAAACAAATTTGTTTCCAATATTTTTTCCCCTTTACAAATAATTCAAACAAATTTGCCATATTTTAAATTCATATCAACCATTTTAAATGGAAGAAGAGTTAAACAAAATCTTTTTAGGTATAAAACAATAAATTCACGGAAAAAATAGTTTTATACAACGATATTTTATTGTGATTCGTTTTTTAAGGTGGTTTGAGTTTCCACCAATAGGATTTATCAGAGTAAAGATAATGTAAGGGATATATCCCTAGACGCTAGGTGCAGCTTATTTATCGCCTACGGGGGCTTCTAATGTGTCCCCAGCCGAAGCCCAATCGTCTGCGACGTATTAAACAACCGGCATAAACCCGCCCCCTAGTGTCAAATGGTAATTCACATCGGCTGTTTCGATATTCCATCTGTCCTTCTCCTTCTCATTTTTCAAACTTAGGGCTCTCTTTGTTTTCCAAACACGGAATGATAAAATGCTTAGAAAAAAAGTTGGAATAAACTGACTTTTCTTGGTAGGTATTTAAGAATCTTTGTTTTCTTTAAGGGGGTATCTGTATTTATATTTTTATATCAAAAGCTTACTGCCTTTTATTTCCCGGCGACAAACTTGAAATTGTTTTGTGTGTGTTTGTACGTCTATAAATACCCAATAATTTGATAAAAGTTAAATACAGGACTTGTATAGTTGAACACACTTATTTTGAATAATTCCAACTTTTTAAAACACCAAAACTCGAATGTTTCTTTACACAAATAAATCAAGCTTCTACTTCCCTTACTGCGATGAAATAAACAATATATATTCCATCCTTCAGTGTAGCATATAAAAGCAGAATGACCCAATACAGTATTAGAGCTCTAAAGAAGCGGTCTGGTGGATTAAATTGTCGTAACAACTGGGAGGGTTCGCCACTGATGAGCCAAGCCCTCCCAATATTTTTTTTCATCGCAGTAATAAAAGTAGTAGTTTGATTTATTTGTGAAAATAATCATTCGCGTTTTGGTGTTTTAATTTGTATTATATTGATGGTGCGTTATTGCTTTGTATTAATTCCAACTTTGTCGGGAATTTTTTTGTTGAATTTAATTTTTTAAACATTTTGACGACATATCATAGGTTATCTCGTGATTCCCCCTTTTAAAAATTCTCTTTTATAGGATTATTTGTCAAAATATGGTTTCAATTAAAATTTACCCTTTATTGTGTAAAAATATAATTTTGGAAACGATTCTTCCGGGATTTACCCGAGTGAATGATGAATCAATTTGAATTGTTATAAAAGTAGAAAAATCTGAATCAACTGCAATATATATACAGTAGAACCTCCCTTTAGCGGACACCTTGGCTTGATAAGTCTGTTGGCCTTGATTTTATTCTCGCACATGTCCTGCATCTTTCAACAGATGTGGTGTTTCAACCATAATCCCTATATATATAAAAGTCAGTGTATGTATGTATGTATGTATGTATGTGGGTATCTATGTCGGCTATACACGTCCACAATACGTAACTAATATTACTGAAATTTTAACAGTATATAGAGTAGAATCTGGAAAAACCTATAGTGAAAATTTCAGGTCTCTATCCCGAATATTCTTCGAGTTATTTGCAAATTGCGTTGCAAATTTGCCTTTTCGCTCGCAAGCAGCGCCTCTAGCGGTGAAGATGGGAGGTAATATCAGCTGACCTAATATACATGTAAAACGTGTTTTGACAGGACATAGAGAAAAATCAGGAAAATATATTTATAATAATAAAAAATAAAATTGACAGGTTCTGGGCAAAAATAGTTGTTTTTTTAGTCAGAAAATGATGATGACGATATTGCTGTATCATGTTTGATTATCAGATACAAAATTATATCGGGAAAAACTCCAAAAAGCAGAGACCACGGGTGAAACCAGTTCCTTTTTTGTTTTGTACGCAGGAACAAATTTCTAAACAGAAAAAACATTTATTCGAGCAGAAAACAAAAGCCAGATCATCATTCTATAAAAATATCGCTTCTCAGATACAAAGTTTGGAGCGGGACGTTTCACAAGAGTGACATCCACGGCGCCAATTTATAATTGTAACGAATAGTATTTGAAAATCAAAATAATATAATTTTCAAATATCGTTGTGAAAATTTACATTTTCATTTTTATATTTTAAAAACACACACAGTTTGAAGCGGGACGTTTCACAAAAGTGACATCGACGGTGCCAATTTATAATTGTAACGAATAGTATTTGAATAAAAACATTTAATCGGGTAAAACCCGGGCGTTGCCCGGGTCCTTCGGCTAGTCTATATATATAAAAATGAATGTATGTGTGTGTGTCTGTCTGTCCTTTATGCCTGACCAAACCACTCATTGGAACGCCATGAAACTTTGGGAAGTTATTTAGTATAGTACTGGGACGGTTTCTGAAAAATAATTTCTTGAATATCTTGAATATCCTTAGAGTTATTTGCATATTTGTAGATTTAACTCGCAAGCAGCGTCACTATTGCGACGATGATAACAAGTTTTTTATCTATAAGTTTTATTATCACTAAGTTTATTATCTTAAAGATTATTCATCAAAAGTAAGATTATCTCAGGATGACACGGCAATTTATTTGAGACAAGAATAATGATACAATTCCAAGGCAAATATACTAATTACCGAGGGAACCAATTAATATTGATTTTATTCAACTTATCGAGTATTTTTCAAGGGACCGGGAAAAATTGTTCACTAGATAAAACGATGATTTTGTAATGTAGAAAATTAGGAAAGACAAAATTCAGGATGACACGGCACACAGGGACCGGGAAAAAATGTTCACTTTATCGAGAGATTCAAATTTACGAGTTTCAAATTATCAAAATATATCTATTATTTTTTTAATAAGTTTATAGAGAATTGTTTTAACAAATGTTCGTTAGACAAACCTTTACTCGGGTAAAACCCGGGCGAAGCCGGGTACATCCGCTAGTTATAAATAAATAAGAGAATGATAAAGTAATCTCCTCCAAAAATATTCAAATTTACTTTTCACTCTCTGCCAAAAATAAATAATAAAAACGTAAACAGTAGCAATGTTATGAATGGAATGATAATATAAAAATGAAGACACTATAATACGTATATACAATCTGTTAATACAGTAGAACCTCCATGAGACTACACTCGCGCTAAAGGGCACCTCTCTACAAAGGACAGTTTTCATCTTTTCAAAATTACCATTTTTACTATTTAGCAAATCTTCGGTAAGAGGACACCTCTCCCTAAAAGACACTTTGGCTTTGCAATTAGGTGTTGTCCTTTACAGGGAGGTTTTACTGTATATAAGAGTCAACGTGTGTATGTTTATTTATTATTTTGTTCCTTATACATTTCTCAATATTTAACCAATCTGGCTCAAATTACAACAGTACATAGAGATGAGGTGTGTGGGAAGAAAGTTTTGTCACATTTTCAACAAGGAAAATTCAAATTAACCAAGTACTAGACTTATTTGCCGATTTTCAATACACCTATCTCCGATTTACACGGTAGATACGTTCCTGAGAAAAACGTGTAAATCGGGGGATAGGTGTACACAGAAATAAAAATAAAATGCATTGACAGGTTAAAATATGTAGTCAGCACATAAGTTCGGGAATCCTCGTGAGATGTGTACACAGCGCATGTGTTCAATCACAGTAGCATTTAGTATAGTGCGATAAAAACAACAACAAAAAAATTATTTGGAAAATCGTGTAAAAGCGAAAACGTGTAAAAAAAGTACCGTGTAAATCGGGGGATAGGTGTATATTGAATGATGATGAAATATTCCTGTATCATGTTTGACTAACGAAAATATTATTTTGAGGATCTTTAACTTGAGCAGATGATGGGTGATGTAATACGATCAATTTTAATAGACAGGAACAAGATTCATTTAGCGAAACCTTCACTCATTGTAATTGTTTGGAATTTAAAAATTAAAAAAAAATCTATAATAATAATAGATGTAATTTGTTAAAGCATTATTTGTTTCATTATTTTTGCTAATTCTGCGTTTTAAAAATAATATTAGAACTTTATAGCCGGTTTTGCGAATTCAAAGCCTTATTGAAGTTATACCTAATAAAACTAAAAATAATTATAGTAATTTATATTTTTACCTAATTAATTTTTAACTTTTTACCAAACATAAATTCAGAAAAACGGATCTCGCCACGATGTGTATTCATAATTCTTTCATCTAATTACTATATATAGTCACGACCGTCTTTCCTCATCGGCCGCCTCTGTCACGGATAATATACAGTTATCATCACAATGCGTTCTTAATTCTGTCACCGTTTGCTTTTGGTTCAGTGGTAGAATGCTCGCCTGCCACGCGGTTCGATTCCCGGCCGATGCATTTTTTTTTTTTTACAATTTTTAAAACTCATTTATATATTATACAAGAATGACATCCACGGCGCCAATTTATGATTGTAACGAATAGTATTTGAATAAAAGCATTTAATCGGGTAAACCCCGGGCGTTCCCCGGGTCATTCGGCTAGTTTCCTAATATATATGATTAACATCTACCAACCTCTACCTCATTTTAATTTAAGCCATATAAAAGCGTTTTTCTTGAATTTTACTCCTTCAGATTTTTTTTTTCAATTTGCTCACTCGCGATGACACATCAATTATTTAGCATTATTCTTTAATGTGTATCATATTAATTAATAAGACCATAAACCATTTGATTAAAATATATATAACTAGCCGAATGAGAACATGACGGACAAGATCCCCAGTTTAAAGGAAAAAGTAAAACCCTGCTAACCGATAAAGAAAATTGGAAAAAACACGTTTCGAAATTGATGAATGAGACTAACAACAGCCAGTTTTAAGAGCATTAATAAAGCATCATCTTACTAAACCTAAAAAAGTGTAGTGCGTGAGATTATATTATCACAAATTAAAAAAAAGTCGGTAGACGTGTGGGTAACACCCTCGGTTCCCGACAGTCATGAACCGGGATTGAATCCCGCGTTAACATTTTGTTTAATATGTAAATAACCTTCGCATATTATTCACTGTTTCAATTATCATAAACTAGGTTGCTCTTGTTGAGCGGTACCTATTAAATTGATTTTGGAACTGATCACTAATAGATTCATAAATTACCAAATTTACATTAGTTATAAAAACTGATTATCACGATATTTAAATTTTATCATTCCTCCCATCAATATATAAGATATGCCACCATAACCTTCATATTCATGTAAATCATACGAATTCCATTTATATAAATTTGAATATTTAAGCATATAAATATGTTTAACTGTATTAAATTTCAGTGATTTAAAGCTAGTGATTTGTAAATCAAAATTTTAAAGAGAAAGTTTTCCCTGGAAGCTTGAAATTTTCATATATATATATCTTAATATTTACCCCAAAATATTATAATTATTAGATACTGAAAAGGCATATATTGGATTGAATAAAATTTCATTTTCCAATATTTCAGTAGGCTCAACGACAACTTTTATCAAAACATCCACGGCTCCACGCTGACGAGCGCCAACAGCTCAAAACGCGTTCGTGGATGGATTTTTCTTTATTTATCAAGAAATTGGGTTGGACAAATATCAGGGAACAGGTTAAATCAATGTTTAATTGATTTCTGTTCCACTAGATGGCACTCTGCCTTCTGTAAAGCACATGTGTTCCTGGTCAAGATATGCCTTTTTTTATTTTTAAATTACATTTTGTATGATAGAACTCAGGGCCGCATAGTGTCATTATATTAGAGATAAAAATTTATTTTTTATATTATTATATTTTGATAGTTAGGAGCAAAATAGCTTGGGCAAACGTCCACTTGGGGGCTATCAGTCAGAAGTATCGTATTTCCTGTGTAAGATGCCCTGTCTACCAGTGTAATGGCGGCGAGAGATGTAACCGAAGCCCCAGGGAGTCCTGGCAAATATTTGACCTCCCTGTTTATTGGCCCTCTGATTTAATGGCGGAGGGAGGGAACCTACTTTGCTTAACGTCCTCATTTCCTATAACTGTTTACATACTCACCACATGATTGCTTCAAACCAACAAGCTAGAGAAGATACTTCTTTCATATCTCACTAGGTGAAGTAGAATGCGGTGCCTTTGTCATTAAGATTGGAAGCAATACTAAGTGACATGCCGACTTAGCTCCAAAAGAAATGGCCGCCTCTGACATGAGGAAAAGACGCCATGTGCAGCCGCTACTAACATGGAGTACAGACTCATCCTGTATCCCTGGATTAGGAGCCCTTACAGGGTACTATCAGCCGGGCCAGCTGAGTCTGGTCTTTTAAGTGAGCTTGTTACTGCTCCCCCTCCTCATTGTTCATCCGGGTTTGGGACCGGTAAAAGTGTAGTTGAGAAGATGCTTAAAGCAACTACAATCTGATAAGACTTCAATCCTAGCTGCGATAAATTTCTAGAGAGGCTGACAGACCTACATTCGTCAACCTGTTTAGTATCTGCCTTGGGTTAAATAATTTCCCCATTTACACCTAAAGACAAAACGTAAGAAATAAGTTTCATAATATATTGTCACCGTAATAAAGGTGACGAGTCGTTTGAGTAGAATAAAATAATAATTTATTTGATGACTTTTAATAGTTAAATAGTTTGAGGATAAAAAGAAATAGTTAAATGGATAAAAATAATGGTAAATTAAGGAAGTAATGTCAGAGACCCAAACGGCTTGCGATCGGCTACACCCCTCAAGATGGCGGCTATTGTTTACAAACTTCCCGCCTAGCGCGGCCGCCATCTATCGGGGCTTAGGTACATAACATTCGCCAAGCTGCCGATGTATTATTTACAGTTACACGCTATATACATTTTTGGTTATGACAATATTAATAAACCACTCATTTTTTGCTTATATAATAGAGTATTTCCCATACATGGAGATTCGAAAGTTTTACTTCAAAAAGAGAATAATAAAAATTAAAATCTAATAATAAAATTAAAAATATATACATGCTAAAAGATACAAATTCCTTAAATATTTGCTCATGAGTGTACATGTAAATATAATTCGTATTGGCAACTTGTTCCTAGTATATTTTATGTAGCTCGAAATTTTGTGTAAATAAATTGCTACCAAAAAATAAAGAATTATCTTTCTTCAAAATAGACGCAAAATCTATGATCCATCTATTGAACGTATCTGCAATATCTAGCAGATACAGGACAGCGATAAAGTCAACACCAACTTTAGAAAATTCAAAACTCCACTTGAAGGCCACGGTTTCGGTTGGTTTTTGTTTCATGAAATTCATAAGGGATGCATTGAATCTTCAGAATTTCCAAAGAGATGTTTTTAGCTGGTGTAAAGTTTCTAGGTCAGCTCTATGACTGAATTATAGATGGAAAATTTTCCGGGAGAAAATTGTGCTTCAAAAAAAGAAAGAATTTTCCATTTATATTTCGGTCATACCATTGGCTTAGCCACTTTACCAGTTAAAACTTCTTTGGCAAATTCTGAACGTTTCATGTAACCCTTATATAGCTCGCGTAATCCAAGGTCAAAACCCGAATGTTTAAAAGAAAAATTTAAGTTGGACTCTGGTACAAGGCTTACTCTCATTCCGAGAGATCTAATTGATAGGCTTGATATCAGAGGGTGATAGTGGAAGGTAGTCAAGCATAGCTCCTAAGCAGAAATTTCCTCCTCAACGTTTTGCCTAATCTTGAATTTTCAATATCAATACCCAGATTTTCTATCAATTTTCAAACTGAAGCGTTTATCCTCTTAAAGGTTCTACAAGACATTGACATACTCTCTTGCTATAACTTACAGATTTCCTTTATAAGAGATTTGCATAGCTATTTTTTCTGCGAATCTCGAACTCGACATGATATCTGTAAGAAGGAGAGAGAAATATTGCATCAGACAACATTGGAGTCGCTAGGCTCAACCTTTTTCAATTTAGAACACTTCTTTATACATCCTCATAGGGGAATTTTTATTTAAATCTTCATTTGTAGTTCTTCAAATAAAAAGACACTTTGGCCAGTAAATCTTTTTATTGTCTCGACGTTTCGACAAAAATCTTTTGTCCTCGTCAGAAGCGAACAAAATATTTTTGTCGAAACGTCGAGACAATAAAAAATATTCACTGGCCGAAGTGTCTTTTATTTGAAGAACTATGAATGCCACCGGCCAGGTAGCTTCTCTCTTTACGTTCTTCATTTATATACACGAATTCTTAATATACAATATATATATACGTATGTTATATATAAATAAAATAAAAACTCTATTTTATTAAAATAATATGTTTAAACATAAGTGTAGAAAAGAAGGTGAACTTTTAAAATTGACTTCACTTCCCCTCACTCAGCCCCCCCATAATCAATTCAATAAACACAACCCGACCTTAAACCAAAACTTATTTTATTAAAAATTAAACGGGCTAAACTTTTTCTTTTCCAAAAGGCTGTTTTTCTAAAATCAACATATTGATTTTCCTAGGTAAATATACGAAATTTTTAAAGTTTAAAAATATTTGGCGAGAGCAACTTCAATTAAGTGTATTTAAAAATCTATATTTGTTTTACATGTTCATTCTTATTTTCTTTGAAACTCCTTGTAATGGTCAAAAAGTTTATTTGTTAGGTTGCATATAATATTTTGGAATAAAATGATGTTTGAATATTTTTTGATGGCTTAATAAATATTGTAGTTCGAAATTATTCTCTTTTCAAATAGAACAGCTTCCTAGTATCTTTATTATTATTTTTTTTGCTTATCCCTAGTACACGTGGTACAGGCCATAATAATCATGGTGGGTAGAGGTAGGTGACTGCTTTTTACTGTAAGTGCACCACATGTCTACACATGTGAAAAGCAGTTCGACTTTGCACTTACAAATGTGCCGAAGCCCCGTTTGGTTACTTGAACTCGCTGGTGGGGTTGGACTTTTGCAAGAATCTGGGGCCATTGGAGCATTTTTTTTAATAAGAAAAAAGTGCCCAATGCGGGAATCGAACCCGGGTCGTAACGATCGAAACCCAACGGTTTATACCATCCTTCCACCGACCCCCCAGTATCCTTAATGCTATGAATAAATATTAGAAGGGCCTGTCTCATACCTGGTTAACACTCCCAGCGGTTTTGCCAATATAATCTACCATACTGCTATAATATTGTACATGAACTTCATCATTCAAGTACAAATTTGTCCCAAAAGTTCGTAAACACTTGCAAAAATGTAAATACCAATATTATTCGCAATAATACAAGTATTATGTACATAATGTATGTACATATTTACATACAAGTATATCGCAATAATACTTGTATTATTCGCCGTTATGTATAATGTCTTTGTATGATGTATAAAGTAATTGCGTTATGTATTCGCCGTAATTATATTATTCGCAATAATACAAGTATTATGTACATAATGTACGTACATATTTACATACAAGTATATCGCAATAATACTTGTATTATTCGCCATTATGTTTAATGTCTTTGTATGATGTATAAGGTAATTGTATTATGTATTAATATGTATTCGCCGTAATTATATTATTCGACATGTAATAAGAAAAACAACGTTTTAAGAAAAACACGAACTTTTGGGACAACCTTATATAAGTAAATACTTATATTTACCAGGTATTCCTCTAAGATTGAACTTCCCAATTTTGTCTTACAATATCTTGGAGAGGAATTCAAGCTGATTGATGATATTGAGGGAAATTGGCGGATGAAAAGTGAAAAGCTGTTTCATACCTTGATTCAACAGATCTGATAGTTGTTGTGTTCCTGAAATTACCTTGGAATATTATGATTCTACATATGTTGTTGTCGTGTCCAATGAAGAGCCCCAGATGTCTCCATGCATCTCCACCATAGCAGCAGCACAGCAATGTCCTCTATCTTTCCTCTTCATTGGAAAATGTGTGCCGTTGCCACGTTAGTCACCTTGGAAACGAACCAGAATTTGTTCGAATATTCCAAGGGTTCAGGGGGGACCGCAGGGAGGACCTACATATATACAGCTCTTTAGAAGATAATATTGAAGTCATTTACGCCAACTATGTTTGTTGACATAGGTTTTGAGTGGATATCGAATATTGCTCTTTCGCGAATAATTTATAAAAATATTTTAAAGTGAAAACATCAGGCTTCCAAGGATAATTTTCTTTTTAAAATATCTAAATCAGATCTGTATCTTTCAGGTATCAAGGCCCTTCAACAGGATGAATCACGATACAAAATATCGCGTTGTCCTCTGGAAAGCCTGTTATTTTCACTTTAAAATTGATATAAAGGTTTATTTTATTGAATTCGTAAATGACATAAACCAAACATTAGGCATTAAGACATAATCTAAACCAAAATATACCACAAAGAATGCCAATATAGAAAATTTGGTCGAAATAGTTTTTGAGCCTTTTCCGAGAACCCCAACCAAGAAAAGTATACGATAAATACAAATTGCTTTTTTCTATGTTACAGTGTGACAGTATAAAACGAGAAAATATTTTAGAACATTTTAAAATAGGTTTTGCGTCAAAATCCACGAAAACAGATAGGTGATATGGTTTTCTAACTCAAAAAATCGTAAATCTATCAATAAACGTCTTTGTCGAGGGCGTTATGAAAAGCCAACGAGAGTAGCATCACCTACCTTCTAGAAGGTACGGGGGCGAATTGGAGGGCGTTGTTCCTATTGGAGAGCAGGACGGGTTCGACCAAACCCAGATAGAATAGTCAGGAGGGCAATCTGGACCAAGACTTAGGAACTTCTAAAACGCTCGTGTTGTCTGCTCAACAATAGACGGTAATACCTGGCCGGCATTCATATTTCTTGAAAATGAAGATACTTCGGCCAGTATATCTTTTCATTACCTCACATACTTGATCATAGTCTTCTCTAGTTGCCTTGCCATCTTGAACACCTCGGGACCAAAATTGATTTTGATTATCGCAAAGATAGATGCTGCCTGGCCGGAATTCATATTTCTTGATTCTTGATTGAACTGGCCGAAGTATCTTTATTTTCACGAAATAAACGTTAAGTCTATCTAACCCTAAGGTTGTACGACATTTCATGCACCCAGAAGGCTGTCTCACTCAAGGTTTGAACGCCTGTAGCCGAAGTTACACTCTACAGCCAGTCTGTGAGAACCGATACA
Source organism: Cordylochernes scorpioides (assembly GCA_030710605.1). Lineage (NCBI taxonomy): Eukaryota > Metazoa > Arthropoda > Arachnida > Pseudoscorpiones > Chernetidae > Cordylochernes > Cordylochernes scorpioides. The sequence goes on along the minus strand of CP092871.1, from coordinate 26,587,822 downwards.
TACTCGTGCACTGATCTATCAGTTGTAGATCCCGCGTTTTTAATGTCTGACTACGTGAGGTTGACCAGACAAATCTATCGTTTCAGGAGTTTCTAAATCTTAGTCTAATTGCCGTTCTGACCTTTCTGCCTGAGATTGGTCGAACCCGTACTGCTCTCCAATAGGAATAACACCCTTCCATTCACCCCCGTACCTTCTAGAAGGCAGGTGATGCTACTTACCTTTGGGTTTTCATGATGCCCTCGGCAAAACCGTTCACAATGGCGCATTCACAGAGAAAAGACACAGTATTTTGTATTTATGAACATCGAGGGATGTTATTGCAGCCTATAAATGATAAACACGCCTGTAGACGAAGCTACACCCTGAAAATAAAATGATACTTGTCTCTCTTACGCAAGCTCTCTTTTTCTCCGCACTATCAATTTTGGCCTTAGCATGATGAGCATGAAGACCTCAGTGTTCAGGTGTTTCAAATAATAGCAGAAAAACTGATATATCAAGAGTCTCTTTGATTGACAGTATTTATAATAATTGGAAGTTAAAGAAATTATTGACACATTGAGAAAATTCTCCTATTTGAACATAACACTGAGCGTCAAGAAAAAATCAAATATGCGAAATAAACTCTGAGAGAAAAATGACAAAACCCATAACAAGACTTAGAAACAAAACACTATAAAGGAATGACAATACATCCAGAATGCACAAGAACTTGGAGGACATGTAACAATTGTCCTGGTGTGGAACTAACACCTACTCACATACTCGTATTCTCATGCCCAGCAATGGCCGCAGCTTTGCAGAAAATTGACATGAACCCAGAACAGCAGCTTTACACACCCAAGATAGTGGACATTGCTTTTGTTGTGATAGAGATGTATGGAGACATCTGAGGCTCTTCATTGGACATGACAACAACAACTGAGCGAAAGATATATCTGTGAAAAAAATAGATTATCATAATTCACAGCGCTCTCTCTCTCTAATTATCATTATGATGTATATCCTATATATTTGACTATTATAATATCCCCATATCTACTAAAGGTTAAATGAAATATATTGGTAGAGCTTGGCTCATTAGTTATCGTCAATCGTCTTCACCAATCAATTTTCTGGGATGTCAAAACCACTTTTTGGGTATGTTTTCATTATACAGTTCTATTTCGTCACACAACCATTGTATTGGATGGTTTCTTTATATAGTCCTATTTCGTCGTTATGCATAGGTACTTTTTAAAATGAAAATTCAGCAATACCAGCGATACCATGGTCTCCAGGTAGGCACTTCTTAGTTTCCTAAAGATGATGTTGTGGCTTTGTCATAGAACTGAGTCCGCTAGTTTGTTGAGACAGTCAATAGATGGCACAGAGTTTGGGCGTCTATTTTAACGGGAGAAGCAACCTTTATTTTCATCTATCTCAATCCTTGGTACTATGGACAATGCTCCAAGACTTCGATGGAATCCTCGGCAGAAGCACGTCAGATCCATGTCAGTAACTACAATAATTGCTAGCTGTGGGTCACAGCTCCCATAGGGAAGGACCATGTAACAAAGTATTTTTTATTTTATTAACAGAGTATCATTTTTATGTTTATATTTTTCTACTCTGTAAACTTCCCTCATTAATTTATTTTACCAATATTTCAGTTGGCTGAACTCAAACCTTTTTCAAGGTTATATATATAGTATATTTTAAACTGTATAATAATGACAATTTTAGTATATTTCACATATCTTCCAATTATTTAGAGCTGATACTTTAGAAGATCATACCCTTCTATTAAAGTGTGAAATGCTCCTATTTGCTTCCATCCCCATATTTTGTATATAAACTATTTGTATTTAAACTAAAAATGGTAACGTTAAAATAAAGATCCAAAGAGTGGTCGGTCAGCTGGTGTCACTTGGGGATAGAGGAGGAAAAATCTAACGCCCAGCCCATGTGGGCCCCCCAGGGACATTTTATAGACGATCCCTGTAAACAGGACAGGTTTGAGCAGGGGGTCAGCAGCGAGATGGTTCTAGGGTGTGTCCTGCGGCAGACCGCTTCTGTCTCACGCAGTCTCTCTCTCCAGGTCTCGGTGATAGGCATCCAGGTTTGTGTCATGGACTCTACCTCTGTCCCGTGGGCTGTCCCCGATCACTCTCGGTGCTAACATCTAGCCCTGCCTCTGCTTCTTGTTGTCCGCGTGTGGGAAGAACATCAACACTCGCCTCACGTACACGACTGCCAGCTCATCCATACGTCGGCAGGATCATTTGAAACAATATTACATATATATATATATATAATAAACATCATATTTCAGACTTTTTTGAATAATAGAACTTCATATTGTCCTTAATGCAATGTAAAATATTGGAATAGCCTGTTAATTGATAGTGAACCCTCTCAAACATTCTCTACAGTTTAATAAACCATACAGCTTTATATATATCGCTTTATATCTGTCACTCTTTTCTAGAGTGTTCTGGTATTTATTAGCTCCTGTAGTATATATAAGAAAAACTGCCTAATAAAACTTTAGAGGGATATGTTAGAATAAATTGAAGACACCGCTTTGTGAGTTCACTCTCAATGATAATGCACCACGTAACACTGATATATTTGGCAAATGTTTAATCAATTAACTAAACATAAATAATTACCTTTAACAATGAAATATATTAAATAAAAAATATCCAAGAGAGAAAATTATTCAATTTTACACAGAAAGTATATTTTCATAGTAATTAGATAATTTTTCTAGAATATAGTTTTGGAAATTCATTGAGAAGAGTGAGAGAAGATTAATTTTAAAATTAGAAATTCTATTTCAGACTTGGAGAGTAAAATAAAAGAAAAACTCCGAGTTCTCTCCGATTAAAAATAAATAGATCTCATAGAGGTGTTGGAAATTAAAGTTGAACTTTCCAACCAGCCTTTCCTGGAGAAAAAAAGAAGAAGAAATATAAAGACATTTAGCTGAACCAGAAACCAATAACGAACTTTATTCTCAGAAAAAAAAAACCTCAAAAGTTTTTTCAAAAATTAAAATATTAGGTAGAAAAGAAAATATTTCTAATCTCCGAGTTAGGAGGAGTGGTCCATACTTGAAATGAACTTTTTAAATTGAAATTCTTTGGTGGTTCTTTTTTTTTCTCACTAATTACCTTTCTTAGTTTTTAGCGTGGGTGTTGTTGTTATTGTTGGGTGTTCTAATTAAGATGTGCTGGAACAGGTGGTCAATATTGGCCAGACTAATTGGAACATTCATCCCTATGTGATATATCCAGTACAAAGCTATGTATATATAATTTTAATTGGAAAAAGCAATTAAGCTCTATTTTGCCGAATTGGGAGAAAGTTCGAGTGCATTTTCTGAGATAATAGGCTTTTATTTTTTTTTGCTTATCCCTAGTACACGTGGTACAGACCATGATAATAATGGTGGGTAGAAGTAGGCGACTGTTTTTACTATAAGTGCATCACATGTCTACATATGTGAAAAGCAGTTCTAGTTTGCATTTTAAAATGTGTCAGAGCCCTGTTTGGGTACAGGCACTCGCTGGTGGGGTTGGACTTTTGCAAGAATCGGGAGCCATTGGAGCATTTTTTTATTTTTTTGCTAAATCAGAAAAAAAGGGCCCAATGCGGGAATCGAACCAGGGTCGTAGCGGTCGAAAACCAACGGTTTAGACCATCCTTACATCCTTTAACCTACCCCCTGGCTTTTATCTTTAAATATTCAAGTACTTGTATATATACTACTACTAAATCTTTTTATTATCTCGACTTTTCGACAAAAATCTTTTGTCCTCGTCAGGAGCTAACAAAAATTAAAACAGTTGACGATTTTGGTTGAAACGTCGAGATAACAAAAATATTTATTGGCTGAAGTATCTTTAATTTGAAGAATTATGCGAATACCAGACAAGCAACCTCTATCTTTACGATAATAAGTAATGGTATGATTATTATTTTTATTTTCAAAGCTAATAAAGAGAAATATTGCAAGGAGATGGGCTATCACCTCTATTCTTCGTCATGTGCCTCGAGCCGATAACAAGGGAGCTCAACAAAGAAGACAGTCCCCAAGTGGAGATGAGAGTGGGAGAGGAAAAAATTAAAATAAATCACCTATTGTTTATAGACGACATAAAAATATTTTCCTATAGCGACAAGGATCTTGAGCTCTTAGCGAACAAGACAACTCAGCTTTTGAATAATATAGGCTTCAAAATCAACCCGATAAAAACTGCGACAAACTCCACAGAAATTCAGGAATTTGGGACACTGGCAGAAAAAGAAACATATAAATATTTAGGTGTTCTAGAGGATAACACCAGCGCAGTCTTTTCGGAAAATAAAGAGAGAATAAAAAGAGAAATAGTATCCAGAATGGAATCTTTAGCGGAAACCAAGCTGAACGCTAAAAACCTCTTCGCTGCTTTCAACGAATTTTCGCTCTCGCTCATAAACTAATACGTTGGAATCGTGGAGTTTAGTGAGCGAGAAATAGAAATGTGTTGGACTAAAAGGTGAGAACAACGCTGAGCAGATACAAAATCCATCTTAAGCCAGCAAATAAAGAAAGATTATATCTTCAACGCGAAGAAATGGGAAGAGGATTGGTGAACTTGGTCCAAAAAAACGAAAGAATTTTGCTAAGCCTCTACAAGTATATATTTGGGGGGGAGACAACAAAAAGAAAGGAAGCCATTAAAGCGTGTGAACAGGGCGAAAACACAATGCTCACACACATCCAACTAATTATATAAAATAAGTACAAATAGAAGCCCAAAACATCACAATGAAAACTCTGAAAGAAAAACAGATTGAAAATCTAAGAGGAATCATTGGCCAGAAAATAATCCACAGAACATTCTTTAAAAATGAAGACCAACCGCTATTGGACATGATAGAATCCTCACAGTGGCTCAAAACGGGAAACAACACACCACAAAATGAAGGGTTCTACATGTTCATACAAGATAGAAACGTGTTCCCGAAGGATAAAAACCTGAAATGCCCTCACTGTGAAAAGGTACAGAGGACGGTGGACCACCTTGCTACAAACTGTGGAAGATTGCTTCCTTACGACTACACTGAGAGGCATAATGAAGTGGTGAGATGCGTCCACTTCAACTTGGCTAGAAAATATAATTTCACAGAGAACAAGAAGATAAAGCTCCACAAATTACGACTAAGATTGAAAATTCATACGTCAAGATAATAACGGACCTGCCAATGATAAGCGATATTAATATCAGAGCTAACAAACCTGATATAATAATATATGACAAAATAAAAAAGACATAACAATCATAGAGATAGGCGTTACCTCCCAAGACAATATCCAAACTACGGAGCTGACAAAGAAAAGAAAATACCAGCTACTGGCGAGGGAAATGGCCCAAACTGAAAAAAAAATGCCCGTAAAAGTAGTGCCGATAGTCTTAACATGGGATGGAATAGTAATCAAATATAACAAACAATACAGGAAGGAAATAAACATAAGAAAAAGGGACTTTGCATATATTCAATCCCTGGTGCTAAAAAAGACGATGGAAATTATTTCAACAGAAAAGAAGAATGAACCTTACGATAAGATACAGAGAAATAAAGAAATGGAAGCCATGGATAGATTGTTGGAACGATGTAGGGAGCTGGCATGTGATGACGAGGAAGGTGGAACACCGGACATGAAGCACAGGGATACGACGACCATAGAAGAGATCCAGGAGAACGACCTAGAGCAGATGACAGGAGACCTGACAGACAAGAATGGATCAAGGCCAGGGGATCATCTTATCGAGGAGCCACTAGGAGAGGCCATAGAAAGACTGCTGGAGAGCTGCAGGACATCAGGGGACCATAACGGCAAGGGCCACAGCACTGACCAGGAGTAAAGATAGCAAATGTAAATATCTTTGTTTATTTTACTGTTGTTATTTATTGAAGTTGTAAATAAAAATATGTAAATAGACTGACCATTCGCTACACTTTTTAGAGAAAAACTTGTGACCTTTTTGAAAAATATTTTTTAAAGCTAATCACATCAAATGAGGTAATATAAAATTTACATACAGGAAAACTTAATTAAGACAATCAAACTAACAAATAGATTAGTATGGGTATTAAATTGAAGGAAAGGAAATTTCTTATACCTGGATTTACCCCACGGCATCTTTAAAAATATATAAGAAATGATGCTATTTAGTGCGATTTTCTTCTATATCAAATAAAGTATTTATTACTGTTCTCTTACTGCAATATATCAATAGGTTATCAAGTCATCGGTTTCTCCAGTTTATTCTACAGTATTAAGATGAATACATCAGGAGAGAGAAGTTTCCTATTATAATAATAAAATACAAGGTTGTCACAAAAAGAGGTTCGTAAATATTTGCAAAAATAATAAATACCAATATTATTCGCGGTTAGGTATAATATATTTATATTGTCCTGGTTCAAATCACATTAATAGGTATCGCTCAACAATAACAACCTAGTTTATGATAATTGAACAATGAATAATATATGAAGGTTATTCACATATTAAACAAAATGTTAAAGCGGGATTCAATTCCGGTTCATGACTGTCGGGAATCGAGGGTGTTACCTACTCGTCCACCGACTTGTTATTTATATTATGTTTTAAGTAATTGTATTATTATGTATTCGCCGTAATAATATTATTTGCCAAGTAATAAGAAAATAATGCCAAATCATTTTTCTGTATATACTCAATCTTATGAAAACTTTGGCAAGTTTAGAGCAATTTGTACACAGGTTTATAAATCACTACTAATTCATCGTGTAAATAATTAAATATATTTCTATATTAATAAAATGCAAATTTCATAAGTGGTGTTCGCTAAAAACTTTCGTTACAATGCATCAATTTCGACCAAATTTTCAACATTTATGTAAAACGAGATGGAGCAGGTTTTGCTTAACATCAAAATATTTTTCCTAACATTAACATGCGTAACTTCGGAGTTATCGATTAAATACAAAAAAAATCAACAGAGTTAATTTTAGTTAAATATAAATACAAAAAAAAAAATTCAACAGAGTTAATTTTTTACATACTAGCTAATAATCTCAATCTAAAAAAATATTCAAAACAAGCAATTTTAAGATAACACCATATGTAAAACAGTCGGCCAAGAAAACAACAACGATATTACATCTTTCTCACATATTCACACACAATCTTGATTAATAATTAAAACTAATCTTTAACATTGTTTATTATACTTCATAATATATAATATTCGCTAGGCAAACTTTCATTCGGATAAAACCCGGGCGAAGCCGGGTACACATCCGCTAGTATATATATATATATACTCATTCATTATATATATATATATATATATAAATATTTCTAATATAGCACAATAGTCTGATAGACTTCGTGATTCTGTAATAATAAAATATAATAAAAAAGTAATAAGGAAAACACGAACTTTTGGAACAACCTTATAATAAATATAACAAACAACAACAACAACAAAAGCCTTTATTGAGGACCTCTCGTCCTATAAAGGATTCGCCAGTTTACAGAGTAATTGAAGAGAAGAGAGCTAAGAATACAGAGAGTATATGTAGTAGGTATAGTATAGTATTTTCTACACTGTGACTATATACAACAGCAGCAGCAAGCCTTTTATTGGAATCAAAGTCCCATACAGGATTCGTCATTCTAATCCTGACAAAGATTATTTGCATATAATTATTTACATCAAATAGATTATGTATATAGCTTCCCCTTCTTTTCAGCCGTCTTCCAAATTTTGAACAACGCAAAAGCTCCAGCTCTGTTTCTCACTACCTCATTCAACAGGAGCTCCAAAGCTTATAATAAACTGAAATATAAAAACAGAAAGGTACTTATCTCTGGATGTCTGATGCTTTCCTCTTAATATTGATACAAGGGAATAGTTTATTGAATAAATCGACTGTGTACTGCTGTATTATGGTATTGGACTGTTGTGCTTATATAGTTGAGACTCTAGAGAAATCCTTGCATAACAACAAACCAATCCAATACAATTGTAGAGCGGTCTAGAGATTAATTTGGCGAAACCGCTGAGAGGGTTCACTACTGATGAGACAAGCCCTCTCATTCAATAACTTATATCATTTCAATAAGGTCTGTAGAGATAATATTTGATGATATTATTGGAAAGAAACACATTGGCAGTAAATTTAATTGTTACAAATTATATCGATAGATGGCAAATAAATTTCTAAATTTAATAACAACATACAATTCTGAAAGAGCCGGATATATAAAATTATGAAAGACTTATTTTTCTTTCTTATCTCCACTCAATCATATTAGAGTATCAAGCTTATAGAGCTTGACAACCATCATGACTGGGTGAAATAGAATGTGTCTGCCTTTGTGATTTAGACTGGGAGCACTACTCAGTGGCAGGCCGACTTAGCTCCAAAAGAAATGGCCGTCTCTGAATCGAGGAACAGACGCCATGTGCAGCTGCTTCGAACATGGAGTACAAACGCTGCTCATCCTGTATCCCTGGATCAGGAGCCCTTACAGGGTACTATCAGCCGGGCCAGCTGAACCCAGGTTTTTTAGCGAGCTTGTTACTGCTCCCCCTCCTCTTTTTTCATCCTGGCTTGGGACCGAGAAAGGCGGAGTTGATATGAAAAACTAAGTATTTTTATATCGATTGAAGATTTCTATGGAGTGAAGATCATGTTTTGATGTAATTCTATGGCTTCGAGTTTCAGTGTTTTATTATTGAAATATAAGAACTTGGAGTGTATTATGGGCAATAGCGAATTTAGCCATGACTTTCCACACTACACGTTTTATTGTCCGGCACTGGAGAAGACGAAAGAAATTATCCATCAAAATGTTGGTTATGATACTAATTCGCCATATATTCTAGTGGCAAAAAAGTAGTGAAAATAAAATACAGTACATTAGCTCTTCACAAATTCAGGAAAACAGCATAGACAATGGGCAAACACAGATGTAGAATCCAACTTGAAGAAAGGTCGATCTTAATCTCCACTTTTTGTAGATAACTGTTATGTTTACTTCTGTTTACATATCTGGGATAATCTTTTATGGGACGAGTGTCCTTAATAAAGGCTTTTTGTTGTTTTAATTTGTTATTATGATTACTGAATGCAGAATGGCTGCTAGTTCAAAATTGAGAAAATGGCTGGTGCATTCATTATGTCAATACAAGTTATTGTATTTTCTCTTTTTAAGTAATATTATAATTGTTTTACTAGCCGAGTGACCCGGGCAGAAATTATAAATAAAATAAAAGTAACATTTGAATTAGAAATACCTAATATATAATATATAAATTAATTAAAAGTAATGATATAAAAATAACGTGCTTTAAAAATAAACAATTTGATGATGATAAATAACAAATTAGATCGGCAAAATTTAAAGCAAAAAAATCTACGATTGTGAAATCGAATAAATTAAAAATAAATAAATCTATTAATATTTGGAGAATATAAATAAAACGATCATGTAAAGCAAAGAATAAATAAAATTTTGGTATATAGATCGCTATGTATAGTTAAGTATCTTTGGAAGAGATAGCTTCGAACTTTACAACTGAAAACTCTGTTAGACTATTGTCTATATAGATTATAGTTGTAAGGTTGCTTGATGATTCTTCTATGAATGTATGGTAAATGGAATGGTTTTATATTATCAGATTTGAGGTTATGCAAATGCGTAATTCTGTTGATAGGTTTGGTGGATAGGTGAAGATGGTTTGGATTCCATACTTCTTTAGTGTCCTAGCAACTGGTGCGATTGATAGCAAGAAAGGGATCCTTACCGTGAAAGGATCAATCTTCTGTATTCTTCTTTTTTTAGAATTATGGAAAAATGTCTCGATGTAAAAAATAATCGTTTAACCTCTTTTTTAAAGAATATAATAAACTGTATCAATGAGAATACAATCTTAATTAAAATAAGAACATTAAGCCTCTAGGGAAAAGTTTCTTTTAAAATTATTTTTTATTTATTTATAATCGATAGTATTGTTCTTTGTTATGAGGTTTCTTAGTAACGAATTTAAATTAGGTGAGTGGCTGAAAAAGTTTTGATTTCAAATTTATTCAGATAACGGGCTAAAAACAGATACTGACGAATAAGGAATATATATATACTGCTAATAGATTTATAGATCGGGAAATTCAGAATTTCATAGGGGCTTTCATAAATGTCTTAGAATAAATGATAAAGTATATTGACAAGTCTTGAGATTTCTTATAATATTCTGAGTTTCTTCTGTTTTAATGGTCTGAAGTGAGCAATGGCTATGGATACGTTTAGTTAAGGTCTTTACGGTATTGATTTTATGGCTGAGAGGGCAGTAGGAAGAAATATAGTCGAGGTTGAAGGATGGCTTATAATAAACATAACTTTAATATTGATTCAAGGGATTATTTTTTAGAATATAATATATTGTAATACAATAAAAAGCGGCTTATAATTTTAGAACGACATTTGAAAATTATCCCGCATGTGTTTCTTTTTAAACGAAGAATCGAAATTTATTTTAAGGAAAAATAACGATTATTTCTAACTATAGGGATGAAGTATGAAAGGAGGAATTGTGAAGAGTAATGATGAACGGGAAAATAAAGTGTCCAGGGATGGGATTCGAACACACAGTGTTCCGCTTACCGGGCAGATGCCATGTCCACTAGGCTACCCTGGACATATTTTTCCGTTTGTATATGTTAAATAAAGTTCAATTATATTGTATTATAATTACGAGTATTATAATTATAAATTGTATTATAATAATCTCGTATTTTTTATTGTGCGGTCGTGACTTAATGAAAAATGACTAAATAACGGATGTATTGAAAACATTGAGTATATGAAAAACAAATATACGCGGAAAAACAAATGAAAATTCTTATTTTCAAATATCTTACCAGTTTTTAAACACATTGAATATAATAAGGCTGAAGTTACCTGCGCTGAGAGAGGCGTCGATCAACTTGAATTTTGACATATTTAAAAAATGGTTATATACACATGTACAAGAAAATAACGAAATATTAATACAGCTTGAAGTGGCACCATCTCTCTAGATCTCTAGTTTGCTAACTTCAAAGAGTTTTCTATAGATAAAAAAATAAGATTGCAAATTCTATACACTCATGGCAATATGTACACCCTTAGACAAAACCTAAGGAAGTTGAAAGTTCTGAATGTCGCTGGTCATCCGTTTTTTTTTTTTTTTTTAAGGAGACAGAGGCAATTTTGTTCACACTTGGTTATCTCGCGTATCTCCATTAAAGGTCAATGTGTATCAAATATATTTCAGAGCTATGGTCTGAATCCTGATATACATTCTTAAAGTCTCAACGTCCTTAAGTTTTGCGCATGGAATATATATATGTATATAGAGATGACGTTTGATTTTGACGTTGTGTTGACGGGAGAGGCACCCTATGCTTTTACAGATCAATTTCTACCCGGCAAAATGTATATATATAATAAAAATGACATATTCTGACCGTTCATACGAATATTTTAGATGGCAGAGCGCTATCTAGTAGAACAAAAATCAACTAAACATTAACATAGGTTTATTCCATAAATTTTGGCCAATCCAATTTCTTTGTAAATCAAAAAAGCCAATCACCTATGCGTTTCGTGCTGACGGCCCAGCATAGTACAGGTTATACCTCAACTGCCAAAAAATTGGTCTTAGAGGCTTCCTGAGAAATAAAAAAGGGGTAGTTAAAATCGTATGCGCGTAAATATGCTAAACATGTGAAAAAAAGTGGAAACAAAATTAGAAAAGATCAGGTTTTGATATCAAAATCAAAAGGAGAGGGGGGGGGGGATTTCATGATCGTTTATATGTGCATTTTATATGATTTATATATATCATCTAACAAATAGTTTAAATCAATATCTTGAAATAGCAGAGCAGATTTTTACTCAAAGAGAGAAGTCATTTTGAAATAGATATATTAAGGAAATTCTCTGGAAGATAATATTTTATCGTTTTAAAGGAATGTGTCGGAAAAGAAGGAGTTCGATGCAGCCAATGAAAGGCCGACTGAGGGGGCTACGGGGATGCACGGCTGGAATGAGGAAAAACAAAAAGATAAGAACTTGTAAACTAAGTTCGACGAGAGGATTTTCCCTGATTCCCCGATTCTCATAGTGTAAATACATTTAAATAAATAATTCAATAAATAACCCTTTACTATTTTCTTAATTGATAATAAATATAATTTTCCCTCCTGTTTTCGTCGTATATTTAAAAAGTGGTACAAGCAGCGACACCACAGCTTGAACCTTTAACCCCGCCGACCAAGAATAGAGGTGAGCGACTCCTTCTATAGAATTGTCGTCACAACACAGAGTGGCGGTGAAATCACAATAGAATGAAAGAATTCAATACAATGACACTTGGTTTTTAATTATATAATATATAGCCTTTGCATTTTTAGTACAACATTTTACACTTTGAAAATAGAGCAATCCATGAATAAATCTTCAATTAAAAATACATATATTGGATCTAATATAATTGGAGGTAAAATAAATGATATTTTGATCCAATATATGCCTTTTTAATTAAACATTTTACGCTTTAATCCACAATTTTACATTTGAATGACAATATTTTAAACACTAGAGACATAATATATATTAATGAATATATTTTGCACTTTAATTACAACATTTTACACTTTATTGACAGCGTTTTAAAAACATTGATGGTAATATTTTACACTTTAATAAAATATATATTACACTAAATGACAACATTTAACATTATATATAATAACAATATTATTCATGGTAAACGGTTTGCGGATTTCGACAAATTAGAAAGAAGGAATCATATATCGCCGCAACTCTTTTTATTATTATAGCGGTTAAGGAAGCTTTCGGGCAAGCCCTTCTTCAGCTAATTATATTGTACAAACAAAGAGAGATTATATATCGTTTTTAATATAAATCAAAATAAACGAAAAGAAATTTGCCACGCCCCTATCGCCCTCGTTTCAATAGCACCGCGTGGCCACGTTATGTCTGATCCTAACTTCAAATGTAATATGGTACAAAAATATCTTAAAAGAAAGTTACGTAATTGAATAAATATAAAGAATCAACTATAAACAGTTCAAAGGATTTAGTGGAGATTTTTAGGATAGAAGGGGAACGTACTGTGATGGCAACTGTATACTTTTGTTTAATGGTTTAGGGTGCTTCATGGTTTCTATTGCTTCAAGAATGAGTCTTTGGGTTTTAGTTTTGGCATTTGTATGGAGGATTCTGGTATTATTGAAGTCTGGAGTGTGTCCGGTTTCTCTGACGTGGTCAACAATTAAGGAGTTTGGGTTTAGTTTAGAGATGTTTCTTTGGTGTTCTTTGATTCTGATTGAAAGATCTCTTGATGTCTCACCGATGTAGACACTATTGCAGTTGAGGCAGGGAATTTGGTAAACTAAATCTTTTTTCTGTTTCTGGTCGGTGCTTTTGGTTATTGGGTTTCTTAGAATCGAGCCCATGGAAGGTGAACCTCTGAAGATGGTTTTTATGCCAAAACTTTTGAGTTTGCGGGCTATTGTAATTGTAGATTCTGTATATGGTAAGTAACAGGTGGAGATGTACTGATTGGAGTTATTTCTGGGAGTCCCTGGTTTATATCTATTTCTTTTAATGAAAGGAAGCGGGTATCCAGATTTAAGAAGCTGGTTTTCGATAGATTTAAGTTCCTTATTGTATTCTATTTTTGAAGAACAGTGGGTGAAAGCTCTTTTCGTCAAGGTACGTACAACTGTTATTTTGTGGGAGATGGGAGAATTGGAGGCAAAGTGTAGGTACTATAATAATAAAAAGAGTTGCGGCGATATATGATTCCTTCTTTCTAACAATATTATTGTTATAACCTTTTACACTTTAAGGACAGCATTTTCATTTTAAGCGATATTTTTGATTTTAACAAATATGTTGACAATTATAATATATATATTAGTTTTATAAGAAATGCCAAAACGTAAATTTCCGCCTCGAAATTGAAAATTCCTTTAGTGAATCAAAAATATTTGTAATAAAATAGAGAATTTTCTCATTAAAATAAAAAATAGACTAATAAAATTAAAATGAAATATTCTTAAAAAGGTACGAAACAGAGAGTAATATAAAATAAAAATATCTCCAATTTATTATTCCTCTTGTTTAAAATATTAAAATAGAAATAAACGATTGAAAATAGACAAATTTCAACGAGATTAAAACCTTCTCTGTTAAAACTAACGAATGTAAAGTTTAATTGTATCTGGTATAATTTCAAGTGAGAAATGGAAGTTAATTTAAATAATGGTGAAAAGTCGTTATTATAGTGTAAAAGGTTGTTATTGAAATATCTACATGGTTATTTAATTGTAAAATGTTATTATAATTATGTAATATGGTTATATTAAAGTGTAATATGTAGTTAGTTAAAATAGCCAAATGTCTTAAAAGCAAAACATATTTTTAAAATATTATTTTTCTCAAAAATATTTGATATTTAGGAAATCAATAATCTTTTAAAAACTTTCTTTATATTTTGAAAATATTATTTCAGTTTTAAAAACAATATTTATTTTATTAAGGAATTTAGTTTAATTTCTTAGGACATTATTTATAATCGTGAAAAATCCTTCAAAATAACTTAGAAATTGCTCAAAATTAATTTTCGAAAATATTTCCATTTAAACACATATAAATAAATTTAATATATTTCTTGGTAAAATATATATAGATAGATGAATATTTATATTCTTAATTTATTTAATTATTTTAGCTTTCGTAGAATATTTTTACAAAATTCAAAAATACATTCATCAAGAATCATTCGGCAACACTTGATATTTTGTTTTTACATTTTCTTACTGTTTTATTTATCTGCAATGCAAAATTATATTCAAATATTTACAAATAAATTGCTTTCATTTTAAATATATATTTATAAATCCCGTTTCATTGCTGATTTTTTAAGCCATAGGGTTAAATGCATCATTTTTTAATTATTAAATAGGATGCCTTTAAAAGGAATTAAATGCTCTTAAAGGTGAGGGGATTTTATATTCAAAAATATTTTATATATTTTGTATGCCCGCAAAAGAATAATATTATAAAAATCTTTCAAATCACAAAATTGAAAAAAATGCGAGTAAAATATTTCAATCACATGCAATTTATGTTTAAATAAAGTTTTTTATTATATGTTTTCAATTATAAAAACAAAATCCTTAGTTTATGTCTACTTATATTAAAATAATTTATTATAAATAAAATGTAGGAAATTTTAAGTTTATAGAGAGCATATTTTGAGCTGGTATAAAAAGAATTATATATGTGCTTTATAAATGAAACTTTATATCTCTCATATTTTTTCATATCCATTTGCTTAGATAAAACAATTCTATTTCTAAATAAACATAAATTGAGACTAATTATTCGAAAAAAATATATATATAACCATTTTAGAAATGGACGTAATGAATTGAAAAATATATAATTTTTCAAATTGTGAATCTTTTTTTACATAGCATAATTAGGATACAAATTTTATATCTTAACATTCTCCCAAAGAAATATATATAAACTTCTTTTAGTTAATATTTATGAATTGACTGTAATTTCCTTTCCAATATTTAGATATGAAATTTATCTATTGAATGTCTAAAGAAGAGTTATTTTTAGACAGTGTTCTCTAATACGCAATTTCAGATAAATGCAATATAATTTAAAAGCAATTTAAAATTACATATAAAATGTATAGAGAAAAATTAACATTTTAAAAGTATTCTTAAGGTGATTTTTTAATAACTACAAGTTCTTATTGCGTTGGCAATTCTTTGATTAAAAAGATGAACAGAAAATCACTATTATATTATTACATTGTTATAACACATAGGTTTTGCTAAACAATGAGGATAGGGTTCGCGAGAAAGGTCTCAAATAAGCACATTACTGGTTAAGAAAATGTAGTGTAAAATGATGATGGTATAGTTACATTTGGTTTATCCAATCAAATTAATTTACAGTACACATTTGTTCATTGTATATGAAATTAGAAATTCAACCCCAAAAAGGTAGTGAGCTGAAAGTGTTAAAGAGCGACATACAGAGAAGCACTCTACAAAAGAGTAATATATCTTTATTTTAATAGACAAAGAAAGAGGGAGAGAACAACGTCAATTCACTAGATTTTAGAACCAACGCAAGGTCTACATTGATGGACAAAACTTAAGGAAGTTGTACTTTTTAGCATGTATATCGGGATTCTCAGACAATAACTCTAAAAGATATTTAATACACAGTGACCTTAACGGTGACTTTTTATATGATGGTGACCTTTATTAAAGACACAAGATAACCAACTGTGAACAATATTGCCTCTGTCTCCTTAAAACAAAAAAAAAAAGAGACAACCGACGATAACAAAGACCGTCCTTAAGTTTTGTCCAAGAGTGTAGTTACAGAGCCAATGAGCCAATTTTGAATTTGCCAATGGCAAGGTGTGAAAGCGGCGTCCAATCACGTTATACACCTGTTCGATTGGTGAGATATCAGGAGAGTGTGGCGGCCAGGGAAATCTCTGTACACCTTGAAGAGCATGTTGGTTGAAGTGAGCAGTGGTCGGGCGATACCCTGCTGACACAGGACACTTTAGAAGTTAGGGAAGTGTCACCGGCCATATCCATTGGGCCGTTATAGTGCTCTGAACCAGAGATCACCTGCTATAGTAAGCTACGGAGCTTGAACGATTATGCTGCCTTGTCTAGGCGTGGGATAAATACTGCCGGACTTGCCTCAATGCCAGCACCCCCATCTTTGTGGAAACAGAAGCACCTGAGTAGACGATCCCATAACATTCCGTCAGGCAGGGTTCTAGCCAGGCACCATTGCAAACGATCACGTATACGCTTTCGTTTCAATGACAGCCATCTTAATGGACGGCATGAGCACAAGCCACTATCAACCAGTGGACGGGAAATAGTGATCGTTTGCAATGGTGCCTGGCTAGAACCCTGTCCGACGGAATGCTATAGGGTCGCTTTCTCAGGTATGTCATGTTTGTTTCTCGAACGAATGGGGCGCCGACATTGTGACAAATACGGCAGCATTAGTACCACTGCTAGACAAGGCGGCATCCTCATTCAAGCTCCATCGCTGACTGAAGCAGGTCATCTCTGGTTCAGGGCACTATGACGGCCCAATGGATATGGCTCGTGACACTTCCCTATCTTCTGAGGTGTCCAATGTCCTGTTTCAGTAGGGTATCGCCCGAACACTGCTCGCCTCTATGTTTACATATATTTTCCTGGCCGCCACACTCTTCTGATCTCTAATCAATCGAACAGGTGTATAACGTGATTGGACGTCGCTTGCACACCCTGCCACGGACACATCCAAACTCTAGCAGATGGCTGACAGGGAATAGAGAGCCATCTCTTCATTAAAAATGACCTGCACTGTGTAGTAGAGCTTTATAAACTATTTATTCTTAAATCCAAACGTGTGTGTTTCAGAACCCTAGGCACCTCACTGATCCCATGGAACTTCTCAGACAATGGGAATGATTTTATTTGCCATCATGCATCTAATCATATACAGCAGTGCTCTGAGGCAGTCGAATGCCGATGGTGAGATTGCCTTTTTGCTAAACAGGTGTCGAAGAGGATTTGCTACCAGGTCAAAAGAAAGTATTTTATCGGACAAAAAATTCAACACTACGGCTAGAAGTTCCTATGATTGCCTTCGTCGATCTCCCTCCACTCTACCCATGGCAGACCTCTGGGCAAACCCTAGCGTTTACTCACCTCTTTGCCGGTACTGGAAGGCTCTGGAGAAAAAAAGGAGACGGCAAACTACATTCTACTCTTCAGGTTCAAGGTCAATTGATGAAGTGGAGTCTTTTTACTCTCAAAATGTCAGTGAGAGAAATCGTAGACAGGTAAAAAATATTGATAATGGGTTTTCGCACCATTACAGAAAGTATGTAACAGCTCCCGGTACTTCGGGCGACTATTTCCCGAGGAACAAATATGACGAATCATTGGAAGAAGATTCCGCACTTGAGAATATCAGGAAATACCTCGAAAGTCTTTCAACCCCAGATACCCAAGATTCAGTCGAGGAGGATAGCGATCCAGAGATAATGGCAGAGGATGAGAGAGAAAGAGAGAAAGTTACGAGGAGGCAGAACCCGAAGATCAAACACCGCTACCGGCCAACAACAACAGCAACGTCTCTTTGTGGCCTCAAACGGCAGTATGAAGAATTCCAGTCGGACCAGTGCGACTCGCTCGGTAGGCATAAGCTCATCCTTCTGATTATATTGCTTCTCTTCTGCTTCATCATCCTCGGACTCGTCGTTTCGCTCTACATCCTCTTCTACAAGTTCAAGGCTGTCTGTACCTGTTGCAAGGTGGAGGTCGAAGATGAATTTGAGTGCTACAAGATGTTCGAGAACACCGATTTGGACATCGAGAAGAACACCCAGATGATTAGAGAGCTAAAGCCATGCTGCCAGGAAGAACCCGATACTTGCAGATGCTCCGCGCGCTTAGTGACGGGAGAGAAACTTTTTAAAGAGACTAAAGACCCGGCTGACGATCTCTTGTTGGAGGTGGCCAGCCGCAAGACTTGTCTGTGCCCGTGCCCCAAACCCCCGTGTCGAAGGCCCAGGCGTGTCAACAATCGGCTACTGTCTCTCACCCCGACCGAATCCAACACCACAGCGCCCTCGCTGAAGACTCAAATCAAAAACGCATCGAAAAAGCTGCTCTGCCTGCAAGAAGACGATGCACCGAAAGCGAAGGAGTATGTTGAAAGGCCAGAAAGGTTGACCAAGATCTGCCCAATCAGTCCCAGGTTTGTAGAGCAGGCACGGTCCAATGCATTCTCGTCGCAGCCCCACACCCCAAGCTACAGCTCCAGCTACAGTAGCAGCACGTCATACTACTTCCCCGCTTAGCAGTCTGGAGACTCTCTCGGTGATTCCTGGTGGTTGTGTCTGGCGGCCTGCTCGCTCGAACATTAAACTCCACTCTATTATTGAACATTCTCTCTCTCTTCCTCTCTTTACACCACAGATTCTCCGAAAATATTTTTAATTTAGAAAAAGGCATCACCTTATCGTGAAATTGAAAGTTGCTGATGGCTTGCGCGGTCAACGCGCGTATCAACTATTCATTGAATTTTAATTATTCCAGAATTGCCCAAATACCCATTCTTGATTAATCAAGAAAAGCTAACCACAGTATTTGGCCAATTCTGGAATAATTAAAAATCAATGAATAGTTCATATTTATTCCGATAGATGGCGCAAGTCATCAGCAACTTTAAGTTACACGTTAAGGGGATACCTTTTTTCTTAATTTATGAACATCATCCCAGTAAAATGTCACATTTGTTCTATTCTTTCACAATAGTTTTAATGTTACCCTAATATTTATATCTGTGTAAAGCAACTGGGCAAAGATTCAAATATCAATGATTCAATACTATTTAATGGGTTACGTTTCTTTATTGAATTATGATTCGCTAGTTTTCTGAACAACTGCTTATCAATAGGTCTTAATGTAACGTAAGAATTTCTAATATATAAAAAGTATTTTTTGTGTCCGTAATGTATTTAAAAACTTTTCAGCGAGAATTTTTCCTCTGAATTATCACAAACATATATATATATAGATGGATAATTTGCCGGGAGGAAATTGATCCATAGAAGCATAGGGCACCTCTTCCGTCAAAATAAACGTCAAAACCTGACGCCATCTATTGACCGTCACCGCAACTAGGGGCCTCGGGTCGGTGACAAAGCCACAACACCAGCTTTTGCAAATTGAAAAGCGTCCACCTAGAGACCATGGTTTCGGGCTAATGGCCCTCGTCAGTCTAGGGCGGACTTTATTCCATGAGATCCACACGAGATCTAATGGAATCTTCAGAATCTACCAAAGAGGTGTTTTGCTGTATTTGGCAGATTGTCAAGATTCCATTAGATGTGGATCTCATGGAATAAAGTCCGCCCTAGACTGACGAAGGCCATTAGCCCGAAACCATGGTCTCTAGGTGGACGCTTTTCAGTTTGCCAAAGCTGGTGTTGTGGCTTTGTCACCGACCCGAGCCGCCGCTAGTTGCGGCGACGGTCAATAGGTGGCGTCAGGTTTTGACGTTTATTTTGACGGGAGAGGTGCCCTATGCTTCTATATATTTATGTGAAAAAAAATAATAGAAAATAATAGAAAAAAGGTCAGGTGTTGATATAAACAAAGCCATATACAGACTGCTCATCAGAGCATTTAGAGCGCCATCTAAAACCTCTCATGTGAGCGATAAAGATGTGTCTTTTTATATATTATCACGCTCATAAAAAATAAAACGAGGCAAAAGTCATCGCCTCAAGGCAAAAGGTCAGATGTTGATATTAAAAATAAAAAAAGGCATATCCTGACCAGGCTCACATGAGCATTTCTAGATGGGACCAAATTTTGGTCGTAGAGGTACAGCCTACACCACGCTAACGAGAGCCAACACCCCCGAAACGCGTACGCGGCTGGCTTTTCTTGATTTATCAAGAAATTGGGTAAGCCAAATATATATCACGGAAAAAGTTAAATAAACGTTTAGTCTATTTTTGTTCCTCTAGATGGCGATCTGCCGTCTAGAAATTTCCATGTGAGTGCGATCAGGATATGCCTTTTTTATTTTTAATATATATACATATATATAGAAGCAATGGGCGCTTCTCCCGTCAAAATAGACGTCAAAGCTAGACGCCATCTATTGACCGTCGCCGCAACTAGCGGCCTCAGGTCGGTGACAAAGCCACAACACCAGCTTTGGCAAACTGAAAAGCGTCCACCTAGAGACCATGGTTTCGGGCTAATGGCCTTCGTCAGTCTAGGGCGGACTTTATTCCATGAGATCCACACGGGATCTAATGAAATCTTGACAATCTGCCGAAGAGGTGTTTAGCTGGCAAAGTGGCTGGGCCATATCTATGGCTAGAATATAGATGGAAATTTTGCCGGGAGAGTCGACCTTTGTCTCTTTGGATCAATATCCTCCCGGAAAAATTTCATATATATATATTTATGTGATATGATCCTGTCGACTTTTATGTGTGGCAATATAGTGGTAAATGTGTTTAGGTGAGAAATAATCACACGACGAGTTGTTAGAGCAATCATCCAGGCAGCCAGACGAGAGAGCAAGCGGTAGCGAGCGAGACGTTATCAGCTGAACGACTGTTTTCCCTGTGTACACAACCGGGGGGGGGGGGGGGGGCTAACCAGGATAATCGCCAGGTGGTGACGCCCCCCTCAGGAATGTGGCCAAAAAATGGTCGTTAGTTAGTTGTCTAAAGTGTCTCGCTTTAGCGGCCCATTTCTCTCTCGTTGGCTGTTGGTTTGTTTTATTAATCCTGGAAGAGCATATATTATGACATATGGCCCCCGTTGAAGAAGGCTAAACATAGTTTAAGTATATTTAAAGCTGGTGAAGCCAGGAATAGAGAAAATAATTTTACAGTTAAAATTAGTTACGGTAATGGTGACATAGTTTTATGTAAATAAAATATTGTATAGTACACAAGTAAATATTATTTACAAGCAGTTTTACAACACCGGGGAGTTTGACATTTAAGGAAATCTTTGAAAATATCAAGGTTATAAAAGGCTATATACAACAAAATCTAATGCACTATAAGGGAAGTGATATGGAGGAGTGTGAACAACGAGAAGAAGAGTCACATACATATGGTGAAATTCTGAAGATCATTAAGACTGGGGAACTCTACACTTTAAGATATTTTTCAGGCGGACATGGCAAGGGGAAACTTGTCATGGGCTTTCTATGCTAAAAGTGTAGAGTACGAGAAATGAGATTGAGGTTGACAATTGTGTGAGCTCAGGACTGAGGTAAATATAAAACTACATACAATGTTAGAACCTCGGCGAACAGAGCGAGGGGAGGCTTGCCCTGGGCCAATCTAACTTATCTATGTAGTTACTTGTGTAGCGAGTCCGAGGGGAAAAGTCCCGTGTGTAGGTGAGGAAGTCGAACGGACTTATATTTAATTTGCGGAAAGTATGCGCGCACAGTGCCAAAAATTGGGACGAGGACTGCGTTGTCCGTTACAAGTGACAAGCTGCTCGGACACGAGGTGTTTAAACCGTCGTGGGAGCTTGTGCAAGGCGATGATTTCGCGGTGGGTTGAAAGTAAGACCCATGTCTGCGCGAAATGATGACGGACCGGACAAAATCAGCGACGATGTTTAACGTACCTCCGTGGGAAATATCGGAGGTAGGCTATATCGTGCTGGTTTGGACAATGGACAAACATAGATTTGAAGACAGGGTCCGTGTGGCGAACGTGTGGCGCGAGAAGAAGAAGCGAACTGTGTCGCTCGATGCAGATTGTTCAAGTGCGAACAAAAGGGGTTGATAAATATCTAGCAGTTAGTCAATCTGCACCCTGTGACGAACACACCATTGGCTAGATGGTGTGGGTCGGTGGATAGGCTAGAGATGAACTACGAAATAAATTATCATAAATGAAGGGCGAAGGTTAGGATTTTGAAATGACAATATAGAAGTTCGATAATTGATTAATCAATAATTCTCTATAAAGGTCCTGAGCTGGTATAAAGTTAATAAAGTTGTAAGAATGAGAGGGGCATTAAGGGGAAGATAGATAAGAGTCACCAAGGGTTGGTTGTAAGCAAGGCTCACGTGGTGGTCGGAATTCTTCGACGCCTGAATTACAGGGTGAATTTTGAGTCGTTTAGGGAAAGAAATTATTTTTCGTGAGCCGTGCTTACAAGTTGGAGAGGTTATATACAAATAGACATACAAAAGTTTAGGTGCTGGAGGCATATTTTTATAAATAAATTGATTATGAAAAATCTATTGTTAATAGTAAAAATCGTAAATCATTAATATGTAGAATTCCAATATTTTTTTTTAAGTTTTTTTTTTTTTAAAGAGTTATGTTAAAAATGGAAATTATTTAAATAAAATAACGATTGTTAAATTCTACCGGTAAGGTAACTAATTAAATGAGTTACAAATATATCGATAAATAGTATGGAGAATAAAATCATTGTTAATAGGCATGGAGAGAATAAATGGAGCTAATTATGTAAATATTGGGACAATTTACAAGGAATGACTTATTTAAAGAATAAATGGAAGGGGTAAAACAATTTCACTTACAGGTTATGCTGGTTTAGAGAGCAGGTAAGTTCATTGAGATTCGGGAGAGTTCTGTCTGTGACACTGAGCGTACCAGTGTTGTACATCACAGTAGCGGCAGGGATATGGCGGAGTCTTGTCCATGATGATGGTAGGTGTCCTGCTCTGGCACGGTGGTCGTTCTTGGGTAGATCTAGTGCTGGAAGAAGTGTGTGGCAGCTCCATCTCCATCGTAGGTGAATACTTCTTCGGGATCACGGTTCAAAGGTTGGCGAAGAAGGGGTTGAGGGCTCGAAGAGGAGTGGTTACAGTTGAGTTGGGTTTGGCCGATCATCGTGGCTTGGCTTCTTGTTTCTTCATACTCCGGTATATGAGGGATTCGCTTCCCGGCCAGGTCTTATCCTGTCGACTTTTATGTGATATGATCCTGTCGACTTTTATGTGTGGCAATATAGTGGTAAATGTGTTGAGGTGAGAAATAATCACACGACGAGTTGTTAGAGCAATCATCCAGGCAGCCAGACGAGAGAGCAAGCGGTAGCGAGCGAGACGTTATCAGCTGAACGACTGTTTTCCCTGTGTACACAACCGGGGGGGGGGCTAACCAGGATAATCGCCAGGTGGTGACGCCCCCCTCAGGAATGTGGCCAAAAAATGGTCGTTAGTTAGTTGTCTAAAGTGTCTCGCTTTAGCGGCCCATTTCTCTCTCGTTGGCTGTTGGTTTGTTTTATTAATCCTGGAAGAGCATATATTATGACATATATATATATATTTGTCCTTCCCTCGACAAAATAGACGTTAAAACTAAGCCCCATCTATTGACCGTCTCCGTAAACTAGTGGACTCGGTTCGGTAACAAAGCCACAACACCAGCTTTGTCAAACTGAGAAGCGTCCACTTGGAGACTATGGTTTCGGGCTAATGGCCCTCTTCAGTCCAAGGCGGACTATATTTAATGAGATCCACAAGGATCCAAATGAAATTTCCACAATTCACCAAAATGTTGTTTAGCTGGTAGAGTTCTTAGGCCAAATCTATGGCCAAAATATTGATGGATTTTATTGTTTATTGATGAAGAAGGAGAAATTTCTCGGAATATTTTAAGAAAATGTGTTTATTATTCTTCTCACAAATCCATACACAGAAGCAGAGAAAGGTTTCCCTTATTTATATAAATTTATCGAATGGATCACCTTTTGATTCGAAGAAGATATGTTTCTATGTGAATGATTGCTGTGCATATATATTTTCCCCAAAAATTTGACCTATATAGATCAAATGATTACATGATATAAAGATAGGTATGTAAGGAGATAGTGACATATTTTCTATATTCAAATACACCAATACCTCGCTTTGCGTCATTTCGTTTTGCGTTTTTTTCGAAGTTGCGTCGCTACTTAATTTTTACTGATTTTTACTGTGTGTCGTTAGATTTTCGAAGTTGCGTTGTTTTGGATTCGAGTCTTCAATATTTTTTTTTTGAATTTTATTTCCTAAAATATGGCAACACCTTTGTTTTTGATTGCGCCTTCACATATTTTCACTTTGCGTTATGTTTTTTTGGAACGTAACCCCGACGTAAAGCGAGGTATAGGTGTATCTAAATCAGTCAGATAATAGATTACCGTGTATGTTTTTTTTTCAAAAGCTTAAGCCGTTTCAGTACTGCAAGACAGTCTTGACAAGTCTGATTGACTATCCAAATAAAACTATAGGTCGACAGTATCTTCTATCACACCTTTTCTTTAATTCGAAGGTAAAAGTGTTGTAAAGAATAAAAATCAATCTAATTTGAAAATGGTGTCATAATTTTGTTCTATTTTTAGCTAATGATTGTCATTTTATAATGTGAGTCTCAAGAATTTTATCAAAATCCCCATTATTCAACAACTTTTAGAAATAATATATTAAATTTGATCACCAGATTTAATATTATTTTAAGTATCATTATATATGTTTTTATCGTGATAAAATTCTGCTTTTGCTATATATATGTGGTGATTTGTGAAGCAGTTATGGTGGTTGTGTGACGAGTTGTAAGGACACACAGGAGACAGGATCAGAGGAAATAAACCTGTGGGGAGTAGATCGGGGAGGAAAGAGAGAAGTTCCGAGAACCACCATGGGAACAACTGGTGTCGAGACCACCTCGGTGTAAACTGCCCCTTGATCATCACATCTAGCTGCTTTGAGTCATATAAATCCCCTAGGGGAGAATGAAGACTTGACACTTGTTTACCAAGAAGGTTTTTTTTAACCCGGCTATCTTCCCTCTTTCCTTGTACTCCCAAACAAGCGATATTTTATTTATATATTTCCAAATATTATGACATATATATTTTTGAAATAAACATAATATAATTTAATAAGGTTAATACACTATTGGATGGGAAAACATTTAACTTGGGACGATCCTGAGTGGAAATAGGTCAATTAAATAGTGGGTAATATTTAGAGAAACATTCTGCGCTCGAATTCTCACACCCTTAATTTTTGAATAAAAACTTGCAGCCAAAATTAATCCTCAATAAAAAATGAAAGAAGGCCCGAAGTTGTGTAAATAAGGCAAGAAGGACGTGGGAAAATAATTTCTCAGACGAGCATTGCAACTCTCGTCTGCTACCTAACAGCTAATTCAATTTCCCGCCTAATTATGATAATGTGATTGGCTGCTGGGTTTTTGACCGTTTTCTGTGATTTATCTCGTCTTCACACTGGTAATGTTGTCTTTTGGTAAGATATTCTTATAGGAATCTTTAAGTCAGATTTTGCTTTTATTAATTATCCGAAAAAATATATGCATGATGGATCAAATTGACAAATATAAACATTGAATTATGACACCAAATGATAAATTTTATTTGTAATCTCTCTGTGTTTATTTATTATTTATATCTGCATGAGAGAGTTCATCCGTAGATTCATCATTATACACGAGGGGTCGTTGGAAGGATGGTCTAAACCGTTGGTTTTCGGACGCACGCCCCGGGTTCGATTCCCGCATTAAGCACTTTTTTTTCTGATAAAAAAAAATACTCCAATGGCCCCCGTTTCTTGTAAAAGTTCAACCCCACCAGCGAGTCCAAGTAACCAAACAGGGCTCTGGTACATTTGGAAGTGCAAAGTCGAAATGCTTTACACATGTGTAGACATGTGATGGGGGGGGGGGGGGGTCGTTGGAAGGATGGTCTAAACCGTTGGTTTTCGACCGCTACGACCCGGGTTCAATTCCCGCAATGAGCACTTTTTTTTTTTCTGATAAAAAAAATACTACAATGGCCCCCGATTCTTGCAAAAGTTCAACCCCACCAGCGAGTCCAAGTAACCAAACAGGGCTCTGGCACATTTGGAAGTGCAAAGTCGAAATGCTTTACACAAGTGTAGACATGTGATGCTCTTACAGTAAAAGCAGTCGCCAACTTCTACCCTGTACCACATGGCCTGTACCACGTGTACTAGAGATAAGCCAAAAAAAAAATGTACACATAGGATTGTTCCATAATATAGAACACGAATATATATTTACTTTCCTTTTGATATCAAACATCCTATACTTATTATGTAATGTTCCTTTATATAAAGTTTATTTAAAAATCTCATTCGAAATTATAGTTCAATAATCAAGATATAAAGTTATAGTTAAATAATAGTAATATAGTTTAAAATACAGACCTATATGGCATATGTAATACCAACACAATGTAGTTGATGTTCACCTAAATATTCCGGAAAATTTATCTATTTCATCAAAGTGGCAAAAAACTGTAAAACCATATATAGCTAAAATATATAGATAATACTTACATTAAAGGAAAGTAAAAATATAGAATGCATATCCTGACCAGGAGCACATGTGCTTTTTAGAAGGCAGAGCGCCATCTCGTAGAACAGAAATAAACTAAACATTGATTTAGCCTGTTCCCTGATATTTGGTTAACCCACTTTCTTGATAAATCAAGAAAAGTCATCCACGAACACGTTTCGCGCTGTTGACCATCGTCAGCGTTTTATTTATTTTTTCCACAAATAATTATATGCGTCAAAAATAGTTTATATTTCTTATAACAGATGACGCTCTCTAACGCATCCTATTAATATTTATATATTATTTAAATGGGCTCCAGGCGGCCATCTTTAATTAGGAATAAAATTATATAATGTTATTATAATTTAAATCGCCACTTAGCCGTAATAAACTCCGTTGTTGAATAAAACCCTTTGTTAAAGATAATTGTTGAGTCAAATATTGATATAGCATCAATTGATTTGTTTAGGTATATTCAATTTTAAATTAATCTTGTCTATATAGCTGCATCATGTTTCGTTGATATGAAAATAGAAAAATCCATACTTAAATCATTAGATAGTAAAAAGGTATATATTGGATTCAATAAAAGATTTATTTGCCAATATTTCGGCTGGCTGAACGCCAACCTTTATCTAGGCATTACATTTTATTTCTTTGATATTAAATGATTAAAAAAAAATGTAATGCCTCGATAAAAGTTGGCGTTTAGTCGGCCGGAATATTAGCAAATAAATATTTTATTCAATCCAATATATGCCTTTTTACTATCTAATTATTTATTTATATGTGTATTTATAATTCCTGTTTTTGAAATTATATCAAGATAATTCACATATTTTGTATATAGAAGAAATTTAAGAATTCTCACACCAAGAACTGGATTTCTGGACAGTTTCAGATGATAAAAGGAATAGTAGATACTCCTGGAGAGGCAAAAAAAGAGCTTCCAAAATTTTCTTTTAATTTATGATTTCAATCGAATAATTGCGGTCCCCCCCTGGGCCCTTGAAATATTCGACCAAATTCTGGTTTGTTTCCAAGGTGACTAACGTGGCAACGGCACCCATTTTCCAATGAAGAGCAAGATAGTGGATATTGCTGCTGCTGTGATGGAGATGCATGGAGCCATCTAGGACTCTTCTTTGGACACGACAACAACAACAATCGAATAATTTTGCAAACCTTCAATTTCAAATCTAGGAATTTTATTTAGAATGAAAAATATTTTAAATAAATTTATAAAAAAGAGCAACAATGATATAAAATATTTTTTCTTATTAAAAAATCAAATTTGAATTTGATCAACCAAAAGTTTTGTATATAATTTTATATGAAGTGTTCATATCTTCAATTCTTATTTCGAAAAATTATAATGCTTTGTGATTACCAATTCAAGTATATGAAAATAAAAAGAATTTCAAAAATTCATGCAAATGATTCATATTAAAGAAAAATAGATAAGAAAGAAAAGAATAAGAGAGATTAAAGAAAAATGAAAATATTATCAATAAATGAAAAACGGAATATTCAATGATTATAAAACGAAAATTAAAATTATACCGCGAATGTTTCTCTTAAAAATCGAAATTTATTTTCAAAGAGAAATAGCGACATTTCTAACTTTGAGGATGAGGTATGGAAAGATGAAACATGAAGAGTAATGGAGAACGGAAAAATAAAAAGTGTCCAGGGGCGGGAATCGAACCCACACCCTTCTGCTTACCGGGCAGGTGCCTTGTCCACTCGGCTACCCTGGACGTATTTTTCCGTTCATAACTTATATTTAAAGTAACATTTAAAATACAATATAACGCGGCTGATGATTGTAAAACGAAAATTAAAATTATACCGCGAATGTTTCTTTTAAAAATCGAAATTTATTTTCAAAGAGAAATAGCGACATTTCTAACTTTGAGGATGAGGTATGGAAAGGTGAAACATGAAGAGTAATGGAGAACGGAAAAATATAAGTTATGAACGGAAAAATACGTCCAGGGTAGCCGAGTGGACAAGGCACCTGCCCGGTAAGCAGAAGGGTGTGGGTTCGATTCCCGCCCCTGGACACTTTTTATTTTTCCGTTCTCCATTACTCTTCATGTTTCACCTTTCCATACCTCATCCTCAAAGTTAGAAATGTCGCTATTTCTCTTTGAAAATAAATTTCGATTTTTAAAAGAAACATTCGCGGTATAATTTTAATTTTCGTTTTACAATCATCAGCCGCGTTATATTGTATTCAATGATTATGTTTTGAATATATTGCCACGTGGAAAATTAGGGAAGATCAACTTCGGGATGAGCAACAATTTATTTCAGGCAAACACAAACTATGAGTGATAAACAAAAGATAAGCCACGAGGGAAATATAAACATAAAAATGACCACTCTGTTAATAAAAATAATAAAATTAATAAATACGTTGTTACAATATTCTCTTTTGAAAAAAAAAAGATTCAACCAAGTGCCCAATATATGATGCTAATCAGGTTCCGCCAACTTTATCAAACTTTAGTATCAAAATGCTATCACAGATAACAATCAGGTAATATCAATCTAGACTTCTTCAAATAGGTTA
Organism: Cordylochernes scorpioides; assembly: GCA_030710605.1. Taxonomy (NCBI): domain Eukaryota; kingdom Metazoa; phylum Arthropoda; class Arachnida; order Pseudoscorpiones; family Chernetidae; genus Cordylochernes; species Cordylochernes scorpioides. The sequence continues at coordinate 26,558,194 of CP092871.1, read as the reverse complement.
AATGTTCTTATGATAGCACTGGGTCTGCCATAACACACAAAAAATCCACAGGAATGATTCACCTCTTGTGGAAATCAAATATGTCAACTCTTAATGTATTCTGGTCACTTTTCTATTTAAGCATCACTACTAAGGAGGTTCAAACTTTGATTACATTTCCTAATTGTAGGATACTCATACATCAGTACTCTATCGTTCTTTTTAAAGTTTGATTCTAGAATAGCTAACCAATCAGAAGTGTTAGAAAATAATTCATAATATGGATTGGAGAAACTGATTGGTCAAATTGACACAGAATAATATGACGTCAGTTGAGAACCTTTTAACCAAATCTAAATATAGACATCTATTTGAGGAATATGTTCAAAACGACACCTTTTCTCAACATAATCTTTACATATTTTTCTAGTATACCATTTTCCTTGCGTAGTTTTACAAGAGAATTTGAGAAACCACGAATTGAAGAAAGGTTGTTCAGAGACTTGTAAAAAGCTGGATACTCACCTTTACATCTACAGTTGCTTCAAACGGTGGTTGGTGATGGTTGTTTGAGCTGAGAGATAGAGCAGATCACGTAATATTAGTTCTATTTTGGGAGAAACCGTTTTCAATAAATTTGAAATAGATAACGTTCAAGGATAATTGTTGCTAAGAAGAAACCAAAGGTAAAAGCGACGAGTTTTTATATTGAAGAGGTGTTAGCTTGGGAAGCCTTCAGACAATAACGACCTTTCGCAGATTGTATCGCAAATATAAGAAATTAGAATATAAATAAATGAAATATAGATATCCTGACCAGGAGCACATGTGCTTTTTAGAAGGCAGAGCGCCATCTCGTAGAACAGAAATAAACTAAACATTGATTTAGCCTGTTCCCTGATATTTTCCTACCTTTTTAGTTGATAAATCAAGAAAAGCCATCCACGAACGCGTTTCGCGCTGTTGGCGCTCGTCAGCGTTTTATTTTTTTTTCACACAGAATTTTATATGCGTCAAAAAAGGTTTAATATTTTTATAACAGATGGCGCGTGCTAACGCATCCTATCAATATTTATATTGTATTTAAATGGACTCCAGGCGGCCATCTTTAATTAGGAACACAAATAAAAATTGTTATTATAATTTAAATCATCACTTAGCCATAATAAGCTTCATTGTTGAATTCAACCCATTGTTAAAGTTAATTGTTGAGGCAAATATTGGAATAGCATAAATTGATTTGTTCAGGTAGCGTCAATTCTAAACTTTTCTATATTGATGTATCATGTTTCACTGATATGAGTATTTATTATTCCTGTTTTTGAGAATATATCACGGTAATTCACAAATTTTATATATAAAAGAAATTTAAGAATTCTCACATCAAGAACTGGCTTTCTGGACATCTTCAGATGATAAAAAGGAACAGTAGTTAATCCTGGAGAGGCAAAAAAAGAGCTTCCAAAATTTTATTATCATTTATGATTTTAATCTAATAATATTACAAACCTTCAATTTCAACTCTTACAATTTTATTGGGGAATTATTTTATATAAAAAAGAGCAACAATGACATAAACTATTTTTTATTAAAAGCCTTTGTTTAACTTGCCTATCTGTCTGTCTGGATGTCTGTCGCCAAATCTTGTAATCATTTTTAATATACTTATAGGGCACCTAGAAATATGAAATTTGGTACATATATTCAAACCTGATGACAATGTGCTAGCTGACCAATTTTCAGACTTCTGGGTTGTCAGGTTGGCCAAGAACGGACAAATTTCCAAATTTCCTTTCAAATTTTGTATATTTAATTTTATTTATTTTGTTTTGCCAATATCTCGCGAACAGTTCGTTTTTAGCGACTTTCCTTCGATTTCTCCTTTTTAATTTAAGCTTTCTTGGTATACTTTTTACGCTCTTTCTAATGATACCATTTTCTTTGAGATTGGTCTACTTTTTTTATTTAAAAGCTTTTATTTAACTTGCCTCCATGTCTGTCTGTCTGGATGTCTGTCGCCAAATCTTTTAATCAATTTTTATTAATATACTTATAGGGCACCTAGAAATATGAAATTTGATACACATGTTCAAACCTGATGACAATGCTATCTGACCAATTTTCAGACTTCTGGGTTGTCAGGTTGGCCAAGAACGGACATATTTCCTTTCAAATTTTGTATATTTAATTTTAATATGCTTCCAGACCATATAGAATAATGAAACTCACAAAATTAGCTCAGTCCAATTAATAATTGACAGATAGACAGACATACATTCATTTTTATATATAGAGATTAGCAGTAATTAAACGTAACAGTGAGAAAATGTTGATTTTAATATATGTAAATAGAGTCTCTTAAGAAAGACCACCTAAAACATTACTCAACTTGTTTCTCCTGTAGGTGGTCTCTCATTGGATATTTTAATTGATATTAAAGAATCTCTAATAGACCTTTAATAAGAGACTGCCTCTTGGAGAGACGGGTTAAGCTACGATTTTAGGCATCCTCTCAATGGAAGCTCTACTGTATCTACTTTTTCACACTGTTTGGCTTAATAAATCCCATTTTAACCATTTAAAATGTGTATCAATCCAGTCTATTTTTTGATATTTTATAGGCAAAATCACTTCATTTCAATTCATAGGGAATTCTTAACTTTTTTTTTGTCTTCATTAAGCTCACTTTCTATTATATTTTAAGCCATTGTTCTCTCTATTATACATATTTAACACCATATACACTGTTTTACTTTCAAAAGTGTCATTAATAATTTGAATACAAACGCATTGAAAACCTTCTTAATAATGATGATAATTTTTAATAAAATATTTAATGGAATTTGGGAAATAAAACGAAACGAAAAAAGGAAATTGAAAAAAATAGCTTTATAACTTTCCCCAAAGTTCTAAATGGTCAAATAGCAAGTGGCTATATAAATAAAGTTATACACAAAGATAAAATATAGATTTTAAAATATTTTTTTTACTTAATTTTAATGCATTGTAAATTCTTCATCTTCAGGGTCATTGGTAGTTATGTGGGAAATTTGGTGACATTTGGTTAAGTAATTTCTGAGTTTATCGATAAACAGACAGACAAATTTTGATTTTTATATATATAAAGATAATACAGAGATAATAAATCAGAGTGCTGAAAATATAACAGATTAATTAATATTTATCATTATTAAAAAAAAAAGGTTTTTCAAACTAATAATTAGATAGAAACCTTTCTGGTAGTATATTAAACAATTTCTCAAAGTTAAATTGAGATGAAATGAGTAGTTTGGTCCGGCATAAAGAAGAGGCATGTAATCAATTTTTTCTATATACATGATAATATTTAGAGCAGATTGTTGAATTATATAACAGATATATTAGAATATTTAACTTGAATATTTTTAGGCGAAAAGTTATTTCAAAAATTTTATTTGCTAGAAACCTTCCCAGTACTATACTAAATAACTTCCCAAAGTTTCATGGCGTTCCAATGAGTGGTTTGTTCAGCCATAAAGGACAGACACACCACACACACACACACACACACACATACATTCATTTTTTTATATATATAGATGATCTGGCTTTGTGTCTTCTACTCGAATGAATGTTTTCTGTTAGAATTTTGTTTCTGCATATTAAAAGTGAACTCGCTTCACCCGTGGTCTCTGCTCTTTTGGAATTTTTCCCTATATAATTTTTTATCTGATTATCAAACATGATACAGCAATATTTTCATTATCATTTTCTGACTAAATAACAACTATTTTTTCCCAGAACCTGTCAATTTCAATTTTCTTGGCTAAATATGCGACAATGCTGGAGGTTGCGAAAGGATTTTTTCAATAAATGTTCAAGACATGGAAAGAATTAGAAATCCAAATATTCAGATTCCTATCTAAAACTACTTGGAATTACAAAAATAAATGAGAAAAGCCAACAAATATATTAATTTTATCTGTTAAAATTTAGTCATCTTATTCCAATATCATCACGCATATATTTATATTCATTATATATATATATATATATGTGTGTGTGTAACAATATACCACCATACATTTCACGACACATTTTTAAATAGTTCCCCTTTTTCAATTAGTATGTTGTTACTTTTAACTATTTAATCAATTGTTTAATTATAATTCAAATTTTATATGTACTAATTATCCCCTAACAATAATCCACTGGGTGTCTCTAACTTTGTAATATAATTCAATAAATTTAGGGTTCCCAAAAGCAAAGAGAAGCAGTTCTGTTAGTAACGGATTTTGCTTACGTCACTTCCGACCTCCCACGAGGAATTGACCAATCTGCTGCGAGAAGGCTTGCAGCTATTTAAGGCCAACGTCGTCTCAGTGATAAGGCTTTTTTTTTGGACTGGCATATATACGACTAAAAATAGCGTGAATAATTAATTATAAAACACTTTTTAAAAAAGCCTTTATTTGAAATGCACTAAAAATAACAAAATATATATTTCTGAAGTTTTGCTTTTTTTTCTGAAGGTACCATTTAACAAATAAAATAATATACTTAGAAATAAAAGCGGTGGGATACAATAATAATAAATTTGAGATCAATTTGATTTTTTATATGAAGCAAATGATTAGCAAGATTATGCCTTTCATTAAATTTATACCTATTTGCTGCATAAATGATTATCATCCCCACCGCTTTTATTTCTAAGTCTATTATTTTATTTGTTAAATGGTACCTTCAGAAAAAAAAGCAATACTTCAGAAATATTTATTTTGTTTTTTTTTAGTGCATTTTAAATAGAAGCTTTTAGAAAAAAAGTGTTTTTATAATTTACTAGCGAATGTGTACCCGGCTTCGCCCGGGTTTTATTCGAGTGAAAGTTTGCATAACGAATATTATTGATAATAATATTCCGGAACACACACAATATTATGATAATAATGATAATAATATTCGTTACATTATATATTTATATAATATAGAAAATATATTTTTCGAGCAAACATATCCACTCTCTCTACTGAATAGAATTTTAATAAGATATATATAAATGAAAATATCTAGAGATATACTACATGATCTTAGCCAAAAGGCCGAGAAACGATATTTTATATGTAGAGATGACCTGGCTTCGTGTGCCTTCTGCTCGAGTGAATGATTCGCTGTAGAATTTTGTTCCTGCCTACTAAAAATTATTATCTGGCTCCGCCCGTGGACTGCTTTAGTGAATACTCCCCTAAAGATTTTTGTTTATGCCAATCAATCATGAGACAGCAATATTGTCATTATCATTTCTGACTAAAAAAATATTGTTGCTCAGTACTATAATTTTTCTTGGTTAAAGTGCGAGACAAAAAACTCTTCCAGATTTAACTCTCTGTCCTTTTCAAATTTCAGCGAGATTAATTACATATTGAGGGCGTGCATAGCCGACAAACATATATATATATATATATATGTTCCCGGCTTCGCCTGAATTTTACCCGAGTAAAAGTTTGCCTAACAAACATTTGTTAAAACGATTCTAGCAAACATCCAATCCCTACTGAATCTATACTTGTCATACTCTCGATAATTTGAAAATTTTCCCGGTCTCTTGAAAAAATACTCGATAAGTTGAAAATAAAACAGTATTAATTGGTCCACTCGGTAATTTGAAGTTGAAGGAATAGTATCTTGCCACAAACGAAGATTTGTAAATAACTGTATTTAGCGAATGTACCCGGCTTCACCCGGTTTTTATCCGAGTAAAAGTTTTCCTAACGAACATTTGTTAAAACGATTCTAGAAAATATCCAATCCACCTATAAATTGATTTATAAACGTATATAAATATAATAATTGTTATACGCGTTTTAATATAATTTTGAACAACATAATTTTTGAAAATATTTATTATATTTTAAATAAGATATTGTCACTTTTGTGAATTCAATAATTAATTATTTCTTTTTTTCTCAATGAATTATATATATTAATTTAAAAATTCATTTTTTTATCATCATCATCACATACAATGTAAGTTTTTTATATAAACAAACGATAATAAACAACAGCAACAATGTAATTTGCATCTTCACTATTATAAAACAACAATAAATTGAATTAACAATGTAAAAATATATTTTAACATTACATTTTAATATTTAACACAAAAACGTTACAATATTTTCTTTAAATATATTTTAATACTAGCGGATGTGTACCCGGCTTCGCCCGGGTTTTGTCCGAGTGAAAGTTTGCCTAACAAATATTATTGATAATAATATTCGGGAACACACAGAATATTATGATAATATAATTCGTTATGTCATATATTTATATAATATATGAAATTTATTTTTCGAGCAAACATATCTACTCTCTTATGAATAGATTTTAAAAAAGATATACATAAATAAAAATATCTAGAGATATACTACATGATCTTAGCCAAAAGGCCGAGAAATGATATTTTATATATATAGATGACCTGGCTTCGTGTGTCTTCTGCTCGAGTGAATGTTTCGCTGGTAGAATTTTGTTCCTGCCTACTATTAATCATTATCTGGTTTTACCCGTGGTCTGCTTCAGTGAATATTCCCCAAAATATTTTTTTAATGCAATCAAGCATGATACGGAAATATTGTCATCATCATTTCTGACTCTAAAGAAATATTGTTTCTCAGTACTTGGTTAAATATAATTTTTTATTGGTTAAAGTGCGACAAAAAAAACTTCCAGATTTAACTCTCTGTCCTGTTCAAATTTCAGCGAGATTAGTTACAAATTGAGGGCGTGCATAGCCGACAAACATATATATATATGTTCCCGGCTTCGCCTGATTTTTACCCGAGTAAAAGTTTGCCTAACAAACATTTGTTAAAACGATTCTAGCAAACATCCAATCCCTACTGAATCTCTTGTCTACCTTCTCGATAATTTTTTCCGGTCCCTTGAAAAATACTCGATAAGTTGAAAAAAATCAGTATTAATTGGTCCACTCGGTAAATTGAAGTTGAAGGAATAGTACGAGGGTGAGTAGAAAAGTAAGGTCTCCTATTTTTTTTTCATAGAAAAACACATTTAATCACAACTTTTTATACATCATTGGAAAGGTTGGACATTTTGCTATTTTTCTACATAGTCGCCTTGATGCTCAATCACTTTTTTCATCCTGTCAACCAACTTTGTAATTCCGGTGTTGTACCACTCTCCCGCCGCCTCTTTGAGCCACTTGTCGACCCACCTGGCGGACACCTTTCTGTAGCCGAGGGTCTCAGACACAATCTTGTGCACGGAGAAGTGGCTGCAATCTTAATCCAGGCCATCCTCGATCTCTTCAAGGGTCATCCGCCGGTTTGCGCGCACCATTTCGTCGATTCGAGCCACGGTTGATTCCGGCAAACTCGGCCGCCCAGACCGCTGTTCATCGTGGACGTTTATCCGAAATGGTGCGCGCAAACCGGCGGATAACCCTTGAAGAGATCGAGGATGGCCTGAATGAAGATTGCAGCCACTTCTCCGTGCACACGATTGTGTCTGAGACCCTCGGCTACAGAAAGGTGTCCGCCAGGTGGGTCGACAAGTGGCTCAAAGAGGCGGCGGGAGAGTGGTACAACACCGGAATTACAAAGTTGGTTGACAGGATGAAAAAAGTGATTGAGCATCAAGGCGACTATGTAGAAAAATAGCAAAGTGTCCAACCTTTCCAATGATGTATAAAAGGTTGTGATTAAATGTGTTTTTCTATGAAAAAAAAATAGGAGACCTTACTTTTCTACTCACCTCGTATCTTGCCACAAACGAAGATTTGTAAATAACTGTATTTAGCGAATGTACCCGGCTTCGCACAGTTTTTATCCGAGTAAAAGTTTGCCTAACGAACATTTGTTAAAACGATTCTAGAAATCATCTAATCCACCTATATATTATTAACTTTATTAACATCATGAAACGCGATATCCCAAACTCAGGGATATTTCCGTCAATACCTTTCATTGCATCAAAGCAATTCGGCTATATACAATCCTGTTCAATTCATTATTTTACGTAAATCAACTGAAGAAAATTGTCCAAAGAGAAAAACAAACAACAAAGCAAAACACACAGAGCAAGCATCGCAGTTCTTTTTTTTTTCTAAGATTCCTTCTCTTTTTTCCAATTCAAAAGAAAGTTGTATATGTATTTACAAAATTGATCAAAATTTTTATACTTTTCTTTTTTGTCTACAAATTCATCAAGCTGTCCAATACGACCAAATCTATTTTCCCTAAAATCCCGGAAAATCGGGCACTCCAGAAATAGATGTCTCGCGTCTTGAACTTCACCTCCGCAGAAGCATCCTGGTTCCTTCACGGCGCCGATAGTTGCCAAAAATTTCCCAAAATTGCCATGATCTGTAATGAATTAGATATTATAAAAATTTGGACGGAAAAATCTTGGAATTCCAAATGCGAAAAAAGAGCTTCTGAAAATTTCATTAGTGTTCTCAAAAATTTCATTCATTTTTGCGTGTAAGAATGATTTGACTATACTTGGAGCATGAGGTTCGTAAGTAATTAGATCTTCAATGGACAGTTGAGCTAGATTAAATTTGATTATTCTGGATTCTATATAGTCTGTTAGGAGTGGAATTTTTGCCAAGCTATGCACACAGTTTGATGATGTGGTTTTGTATGCTCTAACTGCCCATAAAATGATCTTATACTGCATGGAGTTCAGTTTTTGTTTACAACGATTGTTTAAATATTTGAACCAAATTTCAGAACCGTATGTAAGTACAGGCCTAATGATTGTTTTGAATAAAGTTAACCTCTTTTGAGTGTCTAAACCCCACATATTTCCACTTAGTGAACACAATAAATTTTTCATACGTCCTGCCTTACACAGAATATCATTAACATGCGGTGTAAAGTTAACTTTGTTTTTCCATTTATGATTAGAAAATTTCATTCCCAGAATTTTTACTTGCTTGACCGGCATTATTATATTGTTATTAACCTTAATAGGTATTTTTTGTCTGTTATGTAGGTATAGCATATTAGTCTTCTCTGTACTGATCGTTAATTTATTTCTATTACACCATTGGATCACATAATTTAAGGTGTATTCACTTGCGGTTTTTAGTCCTTCAATAGTCTTATTCCAGCAAATTATTGTAACGTCGTCTGCATAACATATAATATCTGCATTCATTGAATCAACCTATATATTGATTTATAAACGTATATAAATATAAATATTGTTATATGCGTTTAAATATATTTTGAAACACATAATTTTTTGAAAACATTCATTATATTTTAAATAAGATATTGTCACTTTTGTGAATTTGATAATTAATTATTTCTTTTTTCTCAATGAATTATATATATTAATTTAAAATTTCATTTTTGTTATCATCATCACACACAATGTAATTTTTTTTATATAAACAAACGATAATAAACAACAACAATTAGGGGCTTAAAAATCATTTATTATGGTTAGCAGCTCCGTAAATAAAGATATTTTCACATCAACAATTAAAGTTGCATCATCATTTTTATAAAACAACAGCAAATTAAATTAACAATGTAAAAATATATTTTAACATTACATTTTAACATTTAACACAAAACCGTTACAATTTTTTCTTTAAATATATATTAATAATGAAATGCCAAGTATTTTTACGTCATTGGAATATTATATTACTAAATTCTCAAATTAAATTTATTATACTTGGAAAACATTTTAAGCATTGTTACAATTTATAAATATAATTTCACCAGACGCCGCTAGAGGCGCTGCTTGCGAGTGAAAGTAGAAAATTTGCGAATAAAATTGCAAAGAATATTTTCTTCAAATCAAATTCAAACCGGAAATCTTCCCAGTAGTATAGTAAATAACTTCCTAAAGTTTCACGGCGATTGGATAATCATACCTTTTAAAAACATTCATAATGTAGACAAACATTCATCTTGTAAACAAACCACGTGTTAATTATATTATTAACCATTCAAATTCATTTATCATCGCGACCAGTGCTGCGCCCAAGCGGTAAAAAGCTGGAACTAGCGCTTTTTTGTTTTATATTATTTTAAAAAAGCGCATTAACCTTTTTAGTTTTTGAATAGCCTATATGTTAAAGGAAATCTTCAGCTACATACATGCGAAATTTCATAATGATTTATTCTGTAGATTTTGCGCAACGCGATAACAAACATCGATTTTGGATTTCATTTTTAAAGATATATAAGGAAGAATTATTCTTATTAAAAAAATCAAAATTACATTTGATCAACCAAAATTTTTGTATATAATTTTATATTGAGTGTTGAAAAAATCATCAAATCTGATTTCGAAAGAATATAATGTTTTGATTACCCATTCTAGTAAATGAAAATCAAAAAGAATTTCAAAAATTCAAGCCTTTGATTAATATTAAATAAAAATAGATAAGAAAGAAGAGAAGAATAGAGATTAAAGAAAAAGAAAAATATTATCAATAAATGAAAAACAGAATATTCAATGATATCATTTTGAATATATTGCCACGTGGTAAATTAAGGAAGACCAACTTCGGGATGAGACAATTTATTTCAGGCAAACACAAACTATGAGTGATACACAAAAGATAAGCAACGAGGGAAATTTACAGAGTAGCAAAATATAAACATAAAACTGACCACTCTGTTAATAAAAATATTAAAATTAATAAATACGTTATTACAATATTCACTTTTGAAAAAAAAAAAAGATTCAACCAAATGCCCAAAATATGATGCTATTCAGTTTACGCTAACTTTATCAAACTTTAGTATCAAAATGCTATCACAGATAACAATCAGGTAATATCAATCTATACTTCTTCAAATAGGTTAAATGTTCTTATGATAGCATTGGCTCTGCCATAACACACAGAAAACCCACAGAAATGATTCAACACTTGTAGTAATCTAATATGTAAACTTTCAATGTATTCTGGTCACTTTTCTATTTAAGCATATTGCCAAGTGGAAAATTAGAGAAAACAAAAACTTCAGGAGGAGGCAACAATTTATTTCAGGCAAGGACAAACTATGAATGGTAAACAAAGATAAGCCACGATGTAAATTACAGAGTAGCAAAATATAAACATAAAAATGACCACTCTGTTGATAAAAATAATAATATTAATACATACTTTGTTATAATATACTAAGGAGGTTCAAACTTTGATTCCATTCTCTAATTGTAGGATACTCATACATCGGTACTTTATCGTTCTTATTGAAGCTTGATTTAAGAATACCTAACCAATCAGAAGTGTTAGAAGATAATGCATAATATGGATTATAGCAACTTATTGGTCGAAATGACACAGAATAATATCACCACAGTTGAGAACCTTTTAACCAAATCTGAGAATGGACATTTGAGGAATATGTTTATAACAACACCTTTTCTCAAGAGAACCTTTACATATTGTTCTAGAATAACATATTCCTTGCGTAGTGTTACAAAAATGTTTGAGAAACCACGAATTGAACGAATATTGTTCAGCGACTTGTAGAAAGCTGGATTCTTACCTTTACGTCTAAAGTTGCTTCAAACGGTGGTTGGTGATGGTTGTTTTAGCTGAGAGATAGAGCAGGTCGAGTAATATTAGTTCTATTATTGAAGACACTGTTTTCAATAAATTTGAACTATCAAAATAGTGGGAGCGCCAGGATAATTTTTGCTAAGAAGAGACAAATGGTAAAAGCGAAGAATATCTTTATTGAAGAGGTGTTAGCTTGGGAAGCCTTCAGACAATAACGTCGTTACACAGATTGTATCTCAAATATAAGAAATTAGAAGATAAATGAATGAAATATAGATATCCTGACCAGGAGCACATGTACTTTTTAGAAGGCAGAGCGCCATCTGGTGGAACAGAAATAAACTAAACATTGATTTAGCCTGTTCCCTGATATATGGCCTACCTTTTTTATTGATAAATCAAGGAAAGTCATACATGAACACGTTTCGCGCTGTTGGCGCTCGTCAGTGTTTTTTTTTTTTTCTTTCTTAAAAAGAATCATAGGCGTCAATAAAAGTTAATTAATTCAAAAATCGAAAATATTTCAAACGCGTATGATTCTTTTTGAAATTAAACAATTTCTACTGCCCTTACTGCAAAGGAAAAATTAAAGTGAGGGCCTGGCTCATCAGTGGTGAACCCTCCCAGCGGTTTCGCCAGTTTAATCTATCATACCGCTGTTATATTGCATTTTTGGAACTTCTTTTTATAGTGACACTGTTGCTAGACTCTTTGAATGGGTATTTTAGAAGAACTATGGACATAAGGTTTAATTTTTCCATTGCAGTAAGGGCAGTAGATATTGTTTAATTTTAAAAAGAATCTTACGAGTTTAAAAATAGTTTTGAATTTTGATAACAGATGGCGCTTATTGAATCCTATGATTAATAATAAAGAAAAAGAGATAAGAAAGAAGAGAAAAAAAGAGATTAAAGAAAAATGAAAATATTATCAATAAATGAAAAATGGAATATTCAATGATTTTTTATGTTTTTAATATATTTTCTTTCGAAAATAAAAAGATTCTACCAAATCCCAATATATGATGATATTCAGGTTACGCTAACTTTATCAAACTTTAGTATCAAAATGCTATCACAGAAAACAATCAGGTAATTTCAACCTAGACTTATTCAGATAGAATAAATGTTCTTTTGATAGCACTGGGTCTGCCATAAAACACAGAAAAAACAACAGGAATGCTTCAACACTTGTAGTAATCTAATATGTAAACTCTCAATGTATTCTGGTCACTTTTCTATTTAAGCATATTGCCAAGTGGAAAATTAGGGAAGACAAAAACTTCAGGAGGAGGCAACAATTTATTTCAGGCAAGGACAAAACTATGAATGGTAAATAAAGATAAGCCACGATGTAAATTACAGAGTAGCAAAATATAAACATAAAATAACCACTCTGTTAATAAAAATATTAAAATTAATAAATACATTGTTACAATATTCTCTTTTGAAAAAAAAAAAGATTCAACCAAATGCCCAAAATATGATGCTATTCAGGTTACGCTAACTTTATCAAACTTTAGTATCAAAATGTAATCACAGATAACAATCAGGTAATATCAATCTAGACTTCTTCAAATAGGTTAAATGTTCTTATGATAGCATTGGGTCTGCCATAACACACAGAAAATCCACAGGAATGCTTCAACACTTGTAGTAATCTAATATGTAAACTCTCAATGTATTCTGGTCACTTTTTTATTTAAGCATATTGCCAAGTGGAAAATTAGGGAAGACAAAAACTTCAGGAGGAGGCAACAATTTATTTCAGGCAAGGACAAAACTATGAATGGTAAACAAAGATAGGCCACGATGTAAATTACAGAGTAGCAAAATATAAACATAAAAATGACCACTCTGTTGATAAAAATAATAATATTAATAAATACTTTGTTATAATATACTAAGGAGGTTCACTTTGATTCCATTCTCTAATTGTAGGATAATCATACATCGGTACTTTATAGTTCTTATTGAAGCTTGATTTAAGAATACCTAACCAACCAGAAGTGTTAGAAGATAATGCATAATATGGATTAGAGCAACTGATTGGTCGAATTGACACAGAATTATGTGACGTCAGTTGAGAACCTTTTAACCAAATCTGAGAATGGACATTTGAGGAATATGTTTATAACAACACCTTTTCTCAAGAGAACCTTTACATATTGTTCTAGTATAACATATTCCTTGCGTAGTGTTACAAAAATGTTTGAGAAACCACGAATTGAACAAAGGTTATTCAGTTACATGTAGAAAGTTGGTTTCTTATTTTACGGACTACAGTCGTTCCAAATGGTAGTTTGGTGCGGGAAGATGGTTGTTTTAGCTGAGAGATAGAGCAGGTCACGTAATATTAGTTCTATTATGTGAGAAGCCGTTTTAAATAAATTTAAAAATTCGATAAGAGCTGGAAATAAAGGATAATTTTTGCATTGAAGAAACCAAAGGTAAAAACGAAGAATATTTTTATTGAAGAGGTGTTAGTTTGGGAAGCCTTCAGACAATAACGTCGTTGCACAGACTGTAACGCAAATATAAGAAATTAGAAGAGAAATGAATTAATATAGATACCCTGACCAGGAGCACATGTGCTTTTCAGAAGGCAGAGCGCCATCTTGTGAAACAGAAATCAACTAAACATAGATTTAGCTTGTTCCCTGATATTTGGCCAACCTTTTTTATTGAAAAAATCAAGAAAAGTCATCGTTGAACGTGTTTCGCGCTGTTGGCGCTTGTCAGCGTTTTTTTTTTTTTTTTTTCTACAAATAATCATATGCGTCAAAAATAGTTTATATTTCTTACAACAGATGGCGCGCCTAACGCATCCTATTAATATTTATATATTATTTAAATTAGCTCCAGGTGGCCATCTTTAATTAGGAACAATTATATATTGGTATTATAATAGAAATACAATCACCACTTGCCGTAATAAACTCCATTGTTGAATAAAACCCATTGTTAAAGGGTTGTTGAGGCAAATATTGGAATAGCATTAATTGATTTATTCAGATTGTCGATTCTAAATTGATCTTGTCTATATTGCTGTATCATGTTTCATTGTTATGAAAATAGAAAATCCATACTTAAATCATTAGATTGTAAAACGGCATATATAGGATTCAATAAAATATTTATTTGCCAATATTTCGGCTGGCTGAACGCCAACCTTTATCGAGGCATTACATTTTATTTCTTTGATATTAAATAATAAAAAAAATGTAATGCCTCGATAAAGGTTGGCGTTTAGTGGGCCGGAATATTAGCAAATAAATCTTTTATTCAATCCAATATATGCCTTTTTACTATCTAATTATTTATTTATATGTGTATTTATAATTCCTGTTTTTGAAATTATATCAAGATAATTCACATATTTTGTATATAAAAGAAATTTAAGAGAATTCTCACACTAAGAACTGGATTTCTGGACAGTTTCAGATGAAAAAAGGAATAATAGATACTCCTGGAGAGGCAAAAAAAGAGCTTCCAAAATTTTATTTTCATTTATGATTTCAATCGAATAATTGCGGTCCCCCCTGGGCCCTTGAAATATTCGACCAAATTCTGGTTCGTTTCCAAGGTGACTAACCGGGCAACGGCACCCATTTTCCAATGAAGAGCAAGATAGTGGATATTGCTGCTGCTGTGATGGAGATGCATGGAGCTATCTAGGACTCTTCTTTGGACACGACAACAACAACAATCGAAAAATTTTGCAAACCTTCAATTTTAAATCTAGCAATTTTATTGGGGATTTATTTAGAATGAAATATTTTAAATAAATTTATAAAAAAGAGCAACAATGATATAAAATATTTTTTCTAATTAAAAAAATCAAATTTGAATTTGATCAACCAAAAGTTTTGTATATAATTTTATATGAAGTGTTCATATCTTCAATTCTGATTTCGAAAAATTATAATGCTTTGTGATTACCAATTCAAGTATATGAAAATCAAAAAGAATTTCAAAAATTCATGCAAATGATTCATATTAAAAATATATATATAAGAAAGAAAAGAAGAAGAAAGATTAAAGAAAAATGAAAATATTATCAATAAATGAAAAACAGAATATTCAATGATTATATTTTGAATATATATTGCCACGTGGAAAATTAGGGAAGACCAACTTCAAGATGAGTCAACTTATTTCAGGCAAACACAAACTATGAGTGATAAACAAAAGATAAGCCACGAGGGAAATTAACAGAGTAGCAAAATATAAACATAAAACTGACCACTCTGTTTATTAAAATAATAAAATTAATAAATACGTTGTTACAATATTCTCTTTTGAAAAAAAAAAAGATTCAACCAAAGGCCCAAAATATGATGCTATTCAGGTTTCGCTAACTTTATCAAACTTTAGTATCAAAATGCTATCACAGATAACAATCAGGTAAGATCAATCTAGACTTCTTCAAATAGGTTAAATGTTCTTATGATAGCATTGGGTCTGCCATAACACACAGAAAATCCACAAGAATGCTTCAACTCTTGTGGAAATCTAATATTTAAACTCTTGATGTATTCTGGTCACTTTTCTATTTAAGCATATTGCCAAGTGGAAAATTAGGGAAGACAAAAACTTCAGGAGGAGGCAACAATTTATTTCAGGCAAGGACAAAACTATGAATGGTAAACGAAGATAAGCCACGATGTAAATTACAGAGTAGCAAAATATAAACATAAAAATGACCACTCTGTTGATAAAAATAATAATATTAATAAATATTTTGTTATAATATACTAAGGAGGTTCAAACTTTGATTCCATTATCTAATTGTAGGATACTCATACATCGGTACTTTATCGTTCTTATTGAAGCTTGATTTAAGAATACCTAACCAATCAGAAGTGTTAGAAGATAATGCATAATATGGATTAGAGCAACTGATTGGTCGAATTGACACAGAATAATGTGACGTCAGTTGAGAACCTTTTAACCAAATCTGAGAATGGACATTTGAGGAATATGTTTATAACAACACCTTTTTCTCAAGAGAACCTTTACAGATTGTTCTAGTATAACATATTCCTTTATTAGTGTTACAAAAATGTTTGAGAAACCACGAATTGAACAAAGGTTATTCAGTTACTAGTAGAAAGTTGTTTCGTACATTTCCGTCTACAGTCCTTCCAAATAGTGGCTGGGTGATGGTTGTTTTAGCTGAGAGATAAAGTTACGTGATATTAGTTCTATTTTGGAAGGAACCGTTTTCAATAAATTTGAAATAAAAACGAATTACTACATAATTGTTGCTATGAAGCGACCAAAGGTAAAAGCGAAGAATATTTTTATTGAAGAGGTGTTAGCTTGGGAAGCCTTCAGACAATAACGACGTTCCACAGACTGTAACGCAAATATAAGAAATTAGAAGATAAATAAGTGAAATATATATACCCTGACCAGGAGCACATGTGCTTTTCAGAAGGCAGAGCGCCATCTTGTGGAACAGAAATCAACTAAACATTGATTTAGCCTGGTCCCTGATATTTGGCCAACCTTTTTATTGAAAAATCGAGAAAAGTCATCGTTGAACGTGTTTCGCGCTGTTGGGGCTCGTCAGCGTTTTATTTATTTTTTTCCACAAAGAATTTTATATGCGTCAAAAAAAGTTTAAAATTTTTAAAAAGATGGCGCGCGATAATTAGGAACACGATTATATATTGCTATTATAATTTAAATCTAATCACCACTTAGTCGCAATAAACTCCATTGTTGAATAAAACCCATTGTTATAAAGGTAATTGTTGAGGCAAATATTGGAATAGCATGAATTGATTTGTTCAGGTATATTCAATTCTAAATTAATCTTGTCTATATTGCTGTATCATGTTTCATTGATATGAAAATAGAGCAATCCATACTTAAATCATCAGATAGTTAAAAAGCATATAGTGGATTCAATAAAAGATTTATTTGCCAATATTTTGGCTGGCTGAACGCCAACCTTTATCGAGGCATCACATTTTTTTTTACTTTTGGTATCAAAAGAAAAAAAAATGAAATGCCTCTATAAAGGTTGGCGTTCAGCAAACCGAAATATTGGCAAATAAATCTTTTATTGAATCCAATATATGCCTTTTTACTATCTAATGATTTATTGATATGCGTATTTATTACTCCTGATTTAAGATTATATCAAGGTAATTCACATATTTTGTATATAAAAGAAATTAAAGAATTCTCACATCAAGAACTGGATTTATGGACATCTTCCGATGATGAAAAAGAAATAGTAGTACTCATGGAGAGGCAAAAAAAGAGCTTCCAAAATTTTATTCTCATTTATGAATTCATCCTAATAATATTACAAACCTTCAATTTCAACTCTTTCAATTTTATTGGGGATTTACTTTATATAAAAAAAGACCAACAATGATATAAACTATTTTTTTTAATAAAAAATTCAAAATTACATTTGATCAACCAAAGGTTAGGTATATAATTTTATATGGAGTGTTAAAATCGTCAAATCTAATTTCGAAAGAATATAATGTTTTGATTACCCTTTCTAGTATATGAAAATCAAAAGAATTTCAAAAATTCAAGCCTATGATTAATTCAAAATTCGAAACTATTTCAAATGCGTTTGATTCTTTTTGAAATTAAACAATTTCTACTGCCCTTACTGCAATGGAAAAATTAATGGGTGGGCCTGGCTCATCAGTGGTGAACCCTCCCAGCGGTTTCGCCAGTTTAATCTACCATACCGCTGTTATATTGCATTTTTGGAACTTACTTTTATAGTGATACTGTTGCTAGACTCTTGGAATGGGTATTTCAGAAGAACTATGGACAAATGGTTTAATATTTCCATTGCAGTAAAGGCAGTTGAAATTGTTTAATTTCAAAAAGAATCTTACGCGTTTAAAATAGTTTCAAATTTTGATAACAGATGGCGCGCTAGTGCATCCTATGATTAATATTAAAGAAAAATAGATAAGAAAGAAAGGAAGAAGAGGAAATAAAGGAAATTAAAAATATTATTAATAAATGAAAAACGGAATATTCAATGATTATGTTTTGAATATATTCTCTTTTGAAAAGAAAAAAGATACTACCAAATTCCCAATATTTGATGCTATTCAGGTTCCTATAACTTTATCAAACTTTAGTATCAAATAGTTATCACAGATAACAATCAGGTAATTTCAACCAAGATATCTTCAAATAGAATAAATGTTCTTTTGATAGCACTGGGTCTGCCATAAAAAAAAAAACAGAAAAACAACATGAATGCTTCAACTCCTGTAGCAATCTAATGTGTAAATTCAATGTTATCTGGTTACTTTTCTATTCAAGCATATCTACTAAGACGGTCCAAACTTTGACTCCATTCCCTAATTGTATGATACTCACACATTTGTATTTTATCGTTCTTATTAAAGCTTGATTCAAGTATAACTAACCAATCAGAAGTGTTGGAAGATAATGCATGATATGGATTAGAGCAACTGATTGGTCAAATTGACACAGAATAATGTGACGTCAGTTGATAATCTTTTAACCAAATCTGAGAATGGACATCAATTTGAGGAATATGTTTATAATGAGACTTATTTTCTCAACTAAAACGTTGAATATTGTTCTAGTATAACATATTCCTTGCGTAGTGTTACAAAAATATTTGAGAAACCACGAATCGAACAAAGGTTATTCAGCTACTTGTAGAAAGTTTGTTTCTTACCTTTCTGTCTAAAGTCGTTCCAAATGGTGGTTGGGTGCGGTATGATGGTTGTTTTAGCTGAGAGATAGAGCAGGTCACGTAATATTAGTTCTATTTTGGAAGAAACCGTTTTTCAATAAATTTGAAATATTGAAACAGCACGATTTCCAGGATAATTGTTGCTATGAAGAGACCAAAGGTAAAAGCGGCGAGTTTCTTTATTGAAGAGGTGTTAGCTTGGGAAGCCTTCAGACAACAACGACGTTACACAGATTGTAACCCAAATATAGGAAATAAGAAGATAAATAAATGAAATATATATATCCCGACCAGGAGCACATGTACTTTTCAGAAGGCAGAGCGCCATCTGGTGGAACAGAAATCAACTAAACATTGATTTAGCCTGTTCCCTGATATTTGGCCAACCTTTTTTATTGAAAAATAAAAAAAGTCATCGTTGAACGTGTTTCGCGCTGTTGGCGCTCGTCAGCGTTTTTTTTTTTTTTTTTTTTCTCACAAAGAATCATATGCGTCAAAAATAGTTTATATTTCTTACAACAGATGGCGCGCGCTAACGCATCCTATCAATATTTATATATTATTTAAATGGTCTCCAGGCGGCCATCTTTAATTAGGAACACAATTATATATTGCTATTATAATATAAATCTAATTACCACTTACCGCAATAAACTCCATCGTTGAATAAAACCCATTGTTAAAGGTAATTGTTGAGGCAAATATTGGAATAGCATGAATTTATTTATTCAGGTATACTCAATTCTAAATTATTCTTGTCTATATTGCTGTGTCATGGTTTATTGATATGAAAATAGAAAATCCATACATAAATCATTAGATTGTAAAAAGGCCTATATTGGATTGAATAAAAGATTTATTTGCCAATATTTCGGCTGGCTGAACGCCAACCTTTATCGAGTCTTTACTTTTTTCTTCTTCTGATATGAAATGATAAAAAATGTAATGCCTCGATAAAGGTTGCAGTTCAGCCAGACAAATTATTGGCAAATAAATCTTTTATTCAACCCAATATATGCCTTTTTACCATATAATGATTTATTGAAATGCGTATTTATTATTCCTGTTTTGAGAGAATATCAAGGTAATTCACATATTTTGTATATAAAAGAAATTAAAGAATTCTCACATCAAGAACTGGCTTTCTTGACATCTTCAGATGATAAAAAGGAACAGTAGATATACCTGGAGAGGCAAAAAAAGAGCTTCCAAAATTTTCTTTTTATTTATGATTTCAATCGAATAATATTACAAACCTTCAATTTCAACTCTTAAAATTTTATTGGGCATTTACTTTATATAAAAAAAGACCAACAATGATATTATTATTTTTTCTTATCAAAAAATTCAAAATTACATTTGATCAACCAAAGGTTTTGTATATATTTTCATATGGAGTGTTCGAATAATCAAATATGATTTCGAAAGAATATGTTTTGATTACCAATTCTAGTATATGAAAATTAAAAATTTTTCAAAAATTCAAGCCTATGATTTATATTGAAGAAAAATAGATAAGAAAGAAGAGAAGAAGAGAGATTAAAGAAAAATAAAAATATTATCAATAAATGAAAAACGGAATATTCAATGACAATGCTTTGAAAATAATGCCACGTGGAAAATTAGGGAACACCAACTTCGGGATGAGACAAAAATTTATTTCAGGCAAGAACAAACTATGAATGGTAAACAAAAGATAAACCACGAGGGAAATTTATAGATTAGCAAAATATAAACATAAAAATTGCCACTCTGTTAAAAAAATAATAAAATTTAAAAAAACGCTGTTACAATATTCCCTTTTGAAATGAAAAAATGAACTACCAAATTCCCAATATTTGATGTTATTCAGGTTCCGCTAACTTTATCAAACTTTAGTATCAAAAAGCTATTACACATATCAATCAGGTAATTTCAACCTAGACTTCTTCAAATAGGTTGAATGTTCCTATGATAGCACTGGGTACGCCATAACACACAGAAAATCCACAGGAATGCTTCACCTCTTGAGGAAATCTAATATGTCAACTCTTCTTCTTCTTCTTTCTTATCTTCACACTTGGTGAAGTAGAATGCGTCTGCCTTTGTCATTAAGACTGGTAGCACTACTTAGTGGCAGGCCGACTTATCTCCAAAAGAAATAGCCGCCTCTGACATGAGGAACAGACGCCATGTGCAGCCGCTTCTAACATGGAGTACAAACGCTGCTCATCCTGTATCCCTGGATTTGGAGCTCTTACACGGTACTATCAGCCGGGCAAGCTCTACACAGGTTTTTTTGGTGAGCTTGTTACTGCCCCCCATCCTCCTTTTTCATCCGGGCTTGGGACCGGCAAGGGCGGAGTTTGTCAACTCTTAATGTATTCTGGTCACTTTTCTATTTAAGCATCTATACTAAGGATGTTCAAACTTTGATTACATGCCCTGATTCTATGATACTCACACATTGGTACTTTGTCGTTCATATTAAAGATTGATTCAAGAATAACGAGCCAATCAGAAGTGTTGGAAGATAACGCATAATATGGATTAGAGCAACTGATTGGTTAAATTGACACAGAATAATATGACGTCAGTTGAGAACCTTTTAACAAATCTGAGAATGGACATTTGAGTAATATGTTTTTAACAACACACCTTTTCTCAAGAGAACCTTTGAATATTGTTCTAGTATAACATATTCCTTGCGTAGTGTTGCAAAAATATTTTGAGAAACCACGAATCGAACAAAGGTTATTCAGCTACTTGTATAAAGTTTGTTTCTTACCTTACCGTCTACAGTCGTTCCAAATAATCGTTGGGTGCAGGGTGGTGGTTGTTTCAGCTGAGATATAGAGCAGGTCACGTGATATTAGTTCTACAAGGTATGTCCCATAAGTTCCCGGACTGGGTCCATAAAAAAATAAATAAATGAAAAATGTAAATAAATTTGACAGTTTATTATAGAAAAAATATCTGGCAACACGGTGGTACCAATATCGAGGCGGTACGTGCGCGTGCGCCAAAGTTATTCTAATTTATTTAAAGGTTACACCTTGCGCTGCGGCGATTTTACGATGGAACAAAAATTGAAGCAAAGGATTTGCATAGATTTTTGCGTGAAACTTCAAATATCAGCAACCGAAACTTTTTAAATGCTTAATAAAGCATTCCCCAATGACACCCCAAAGAGAACAGCTGTTTTTAAATGACATTCTAGATTTAAAGCTGGCAGAATTTCCATTGAAGATGATCCTAGTCGAGGACGCCCAAAATTTCAAAGGACTGATTAAAATGTGCAAAAATATCACCGATTTGATGAAATAAAATCCTCGAACCACTTTTCTGGAGCTATAGCAAGACACAGGCATCTTTAAAACAACGATTGGAAGGATCGTAACCGAAGATTTGAGGCTCAAAAAGACTCCTGCAAAATTCATCCCAAGATTCCTCACTAATGAGCAAAAACTGTGTCGGCTTGCAACCTGTGAGGACATGATGGAAATGACAAGAACGGATCCGGAATGGAAAGACAAGATTATCACAGGCGACGAGACATGGGTCTATGGCTATGACCCTGAAACCAAGCGTCAATCTGCCGAGTGGAGAGGTCAGGGTGAGCCTAGACCCAAAAAATCCAGGATATTGAAATCCAGAAACAAGGTGTTGCTAGTCGCTTTTTTGGATAACAAGGGCATTGTTCATCACGAGTATCTTCCTGCAGGCCAAACAGTTATTAAGGAAATGTATTTGAGCATTCTTCGCCGTCTAAGGGAAGCGATTCGAAAAAAAAGGCCAGAAAAATGGACTGATGGTGACTGGATCCTACACCATGACAATGCCCGCCCTCACACAGCGCACTTGGTGACGAGTTTTTTGGCGAAAAACGGGACAGAAATCCTACCTCAACCACCCTATTCCCCAGACATCGCACCAAATGACTTTTTCCTGTTCCCCAAACTCAAAGCAGTTCTAAAAGGAAGACATTTTGACACCAGGGAAGACATAATAGAAAAATCGCTGCTGGCATTGAAGAGCATTCCAAAAGAGGCCTATAAAAACTGTTTCGACAATTGGGAGAAACGATGGCGCTGGTGCGTTGAAGCAAGGGGGGATTACTTTGAAAAGTTTTAATAAAAAAAAATAAAAAATCTTACCTTTTTTTTTTATGGGCCCAGTCCGGGAACTTATGGGACATACCTTGTATTTTGGAAGAAACGTTTTAAATAAATTTGAAACATCACAATAATCGGAGTACCAGGATAATTGTTGCTAAGAAGAGACCAAAGGTAAAAGTGACGAGTTTCTTTAGTGAAGAGGTGTTAGCTTGGGAAGCCTTCAGACAATAACGACGTTCCACAGACTGTAGCGCAAATATAAGAAATAAGAAGAGAAATAAATAAAATATATATATCCTGACCAGGAGCACATGTGCCTTTCAGAAGACAGAGCGTCATCTAGAGGAACAGAAATCAACTAAACATTAATTTAGCCTGTTCCCTGATATTTAGCCATCTTTTTTTATTGAAAAATCAAGAAAAGTCATCGTTGAACGCGTTTCGCGCTGTTGGCGCTCGTCAGCGTTTTTTTTTTATTTTTTCCAAAAAGAATTATATGCGTCAAAAATAGTTTATATTTCTTATTACAAATGGCGCTCGCTAACGCATCCTATTAATATTTATATATTATGTAAATGGGCTCCAGGCGGCCATTTTTAATTAGGAATACAATTATATAATGTTATTATAATTTAAATCGCCACTTAGCCGTAATAAACTCCGTTGTTGAATAAAAAAACCCTTTGTTAAAGATAATTGTTGAGTCAAATATTGAAATAACATTAATTGATTTGTTTAGGTATTATCAATTCTAAATTAATCTTGTCTATATAGCTGCATCATGTTTCGTTGATATGAAAATAGAAAAATCCATACTTAAATCATTAGATAGTAAAACGGCATATATAGGATTCAATAAAAGATTTATTTGTCAATATTTCGGCTGGCTGAACGCCAACCTTTATCTAGGCATTACATTTTATTTATTTGATATTAAATGATAAAAAAATGTAATGCCTCGATAAAGGTTGGCATTTAGTCGGCCGGAATATTAGCAAATAAATATTTTATTCAATCCAATATATGCCTTTTTTTAAAATTTTACACAAATAAATTTACTGGCAATGCGTTTCTTTTTAAATATCATCAAATATTATCTCTAATATTATCTCTACACACCTTACTGCAATGATATGATTTATTGAATGAGAGGGCTTGGCTCATCAGTAGTGAACCCTCTCAGCGGTTTCGCTAAATTAATCTCTAGACCGCTCTACTATTGTATTGGACTGGTTTTGTTATATACCCTGCATTTTCTATGGAAGGCAGCTTAGGGGTGTTTAGTGAACTATGGACATAAGCTTATAGGTCTGTAGAGGTACATACATATAATTTCAAGGTATTGCATCGAGCAAAGCTCTTCCGCAAAATATGTTTTCATAACCAATATATATTAGCAAATTAAATTTTATTGCCATCAATCGTTAAAATTTTACACAAATAAATTTACTGGCAATGCGTTTCTTTTTAAATATCATCAAATATTATCTCTAATATTATCTCTACAGACCTTACTGCAATGATATGATTTATTGAATGAGAGGGCTTGGCTCATCAGTAGTGAACCCTCTCAGCGGTTTCGCCAAATTAATCTCTAGACCGCTCTACTATTGTATTGGACTGGTTTTGTTATATACCCTGCATTTTCTATGGAAGGCAGCTTAGGGGTGTTTAGTGAACTATGGACATAAGCTTATAGGTCTGTAGAGGTACATACATATAATTTCAAGGTATTGCATCGAGCAAAGCTCTTCCGATAGATGGCAATAAAATTTAATTTGCTAATATATATTGGTTATGAAAACATATTTTGCGGAAGAGCTTTGCTCGATGCAATACCTTGAAAATTATATGTATGTACCTCTACAGACCTATAAGCTTATGTCCATAGTTCACTAAACACCCCTAAGCTGCCTTCCATAGAAAATGCAGGGTATATAACAAAACCAGTCCAATACAATAGTAGAGCGGTCTAGAGATTAATTTGGCGAAACCGCTGAGAGGGTTCACTACTGATGAGCCAAGCCCTCTCATTCAATAAATCATATCATTGCAGTAAGGTCTGTAGAGATAATATTAGAGATAATATTTGATGATATTTAAAAAGAAACGCATTGCAGGTAAATTTATTTGTGTAAAATTTTAACGATAGATGGCAATAAAATTTAATTTGCTAATATGCCTTTTTACTTTATAATTATTTATTGATATGTGTATTTATAATTCCTGTTTTTGAAATTATATCAAGATAATTCACATATTTTGCATATAAAAGATATTCAAGAATTCTCACATCAAGAACTAGATTTCTGGACATCTTCAGTTGATAAAACGAAATAGTAGATACTCCTTAAGAGGCAAAAAAAGAACTTCCAAAATTTTCTTTTCATTTATGATTTTGATTGAATAATATTACAAACCTTCAATTTCAACTTTTACATTTTTATTGGGGATTTACTTCATATAAAAAAGACCAACAATGATATAATCTATTTTTTCCTTACTAAAAAAATCAAAATTACATTTTGTTAGTTTTTATTTTTTATTATTATTATTGTATTTTATTAATTAATTATAATTCATATTCATAGAATTTTATTGTTACTTATCATCATTCTTTTTGTTGTTTTTTCTTCTTCTGTTTTCTTTTGTGTTATAAATACAACTAAATCGCATTAAATCGTAATGTAATTATCTTTTGTTGTTTGAAATAAATCGAATTGAATCGAATTGAGTCAGCTCGTTCTTTCTAGAAGAAACTTCAAAGAAAACGTGCTAACATTTTTTGGTGCCGAAACACGGGAAAGAAGTAGAAGAAATAGAAAGTTCTTAGAAGCCATAGAAATAAAGAAAGGTAAGGTTTTTAATAATAATCTTTAAAATATGGAAACAGAAATCTTAATTTTTGAATCTCTGATTAAAAGTTTAGAATTGATAAAAAGAAGCAGATGTAGAATAAAATTTAGAAGGCAATGCTAAATACGCAATTATGCAAAATAAAGAAGACTTGTTGAATTTAAAAGCTAGCTTTGATAATCAATATGTGAAATTAGTAAAATATAAAGGCATTAATGCTGAAGAAAAATTTAAGGTATCCTTTGAGGAAAAGTCTAAAATGAATTCTTTTTTGATAAAAATAAATACATCGCTGGGAAATTTGAATAAAAATACATTTTCTGGTGAAACCAATTTAGAACTTCCCAAATTTCAATTGCCCACCTTTAGTGGTGATATTTCAGATTGGCTGAGTTTTAAGGAAAATTTTATTAGATCTATTGATCAAAATCCAACACTGGGAAATTTTCAAAAACTTCAATATTTAAATTCTGCACTAAAAGGAAATGCCGCTAGACTTATTAGGGCGTTCAATATTTCTGATGAAAATTATCCTATTGCCTGGCAAACCTTGGTCAATAGATTCGGCAATAAAAGTAATTTGGCTTTTAAACAAATTCAAAATTTGTATGATCTAAAAAATGTAAAACAAGAATCGACTAAAAATTTACTTGATCTCCTGGACAGTTGTAACGAAAGCATTCAGAATCTCTCTATCCTCGGATTGGAACGTAATAATTTATCAGATATGATTTTAATTCATATAATTCAATCAAAACTTGATCGTTCAATAAGAAAGGAATGGGAGATGAGTTTGCTTGAGAAAGAATATCCATCCCATGAAAAGATTATTTCTTTCCTGGAAAGATTTGCTGGAAGTCTCGGGAGTTTTCAGAATAAAGAAAATTCAAAACAATTCTACAAAATGAATAAATCCACCCATTCTCATTCAGCAACATTTGCCTCTGGCTCTAGTATAGATAGCAGAGTCAAGTCATGCGTCTTATGTAAAGGTAAACACTATTTTTGTTAAAATGTCCTAAGTTTAATAGTATGATGTTACCTGAAAGATGGACATTTGTAAAAGATAATCGTCTATGTTACAACTGTCTAAGATCTAACCATAGAGTATCGTCATGCGTCTTCACGCAAAATTGCAAATCATGTAATAAGAGACATCATACTCTTTTGCATCAGTTCAAACCAGAAATGTTAATTCCTGTTGCGGACATATCTCCATTGACCCATGCCAGTGTCTCATGTTTTGCGGACAACAAAAGTCATGATCGGATATTACTCTCTACGGCTTTAATAAAGGTCAAATCGGAAAACGGGGTTCTTCAAACATGTAGAGCCCTCATAGATACAGGCTCTCAAAGGTGTCTTATAACAAATAGTTGTCGAAAGAAATTAAATCTTCCTCTTGCTGAATGTAAAACTACAGTTTTTGGTTTGGGAAACAAACTTGTAGAACAATCAATGGGTGAGGTCTCTCTCCAATTTAGCCCACATTTCTCTCAAACCTAATATTCAACGCCAATCCTATAGTCATTGATAAGATCACATCAGAATTGCCCAATTTCTTTATAGAAAAGGATAATTGGCCTTATTTGAAAAATCTTCTGCTAGCTGATCCCAATTTTGACAAATCTAGCCAGATTGATTTAGTGATAGGAGCAGAGCTTGCTCCATGCTTATTTAACGGGAAGGTTAGATTCCAAAATTTATATGGACCCACTGCGTGCGGATCCAAATTGGGATGGTTACTGACAGGTAAAATATTACTGTCAGGTGAAAATTCCAATCAAGATATAACTATGTTCGCGTCGGAGGAACAAGATGATTTTCTCAAAATATTCTGGGAGCTGGAGTCAGTACCCTCTGCCAAATCTTTAACCAGAGAAGAAATTTTGTGTGAAGAAATATATATTAATAGCCTCAAAATTCTGGAAGATGGAAGGTACTCTGTTGGGCTGCCATTTAGAACATTGCCAACTCTTGGCGAATCTAGGATCAATGCTCTGAAACGATTTCTATCACTTGAAAGAAAATTACAAAAATCTCCAAGTATCCTAAAACAATATTGTGAATTCATGGACGAATATCTTTTAATCAATCATATGGAGCTTATTCCCAGTGATGAGCTGGATACACCTTCAGGACAATGTTATTATATACCTCATCATTATGTTTTTAAGGAGCAAAGCACTACCACTAAATTGAGAGTTGTTTTTGATGCATCTTGCAAAACTAGCAATGGCAAATCTCTAAATGACTTTCTTCATGTAGGACCAAACTTACAACAGGATATCTTCAACATTCTGATAAGATTTCGAACACGCCCAATAGCTTTTTCAGGAGGTATAGAGAAAATGTATCGCCAAGTAAGAATCGATTTTAGGGATTGTGATTTCCAGAGAATTTTATGGAGAAAAAAACCCATCAGAACCTTTATTGGATTATAGACTACTGACTGTGACATATGGATTGTCTTGTGCGCCATATCTCGCCATGCGTACCCTACATCAACTTGCAAGGGACAAGGTGTCAACTTTCCCAGTGGCCTCAAAAATAGTACAAACCGATTTTTATGTTGATGACTTACTTTCTGGTGCAGGACACAATTGAAGAAGCTACATGTCATATTCGTGAAGTCAATAATCTTCTTTCTTCAGCCGGATTTTCTCTTAGGAAATGGAGATCAAACATCCCGGAGGTCCTTTCTGAATCGTCAGAACAGGTTGAAGATAGGCATAATCTTCGGGATTTTGAGAGTGATTCATGTGTCAAAATACTTGGTATTTGTTGGAATCCTTCCTTGGACGACATTTTTCAGATTCCTGTTAATGACATTCCAGAACAAATCAATTCTAAAAGGACATTTGTTGTCCCACATCTCCAGAATCTTTGATCCTATAGGCTGGCTGTCACCAGTTATTATTCGTTTTAAAATTTTGCTTCAATCACTTTGGAAACAGAAGTTGAATTGGGATGATCCCTTGCCTGATACTTTGTGCTCTCAATGGAAGAAAATCGAAAAGGAATTATCCGTATTAAATAAAATTCGAATTCCTAGATACTTCTCGTGCAGGGGAGCTTTACTTTCTGTTGAACTTCATGGTTTTTTGTGACTCTTCAGAAGTTGGATATGCGGCAGTATTTTATATAAGATCTCATTTCAAATCGGGCCAAGTGAAAGTTTCTCTAATTGCTTTCAAGACGAGGGTAGCTCCTCTGAAAATGATTTCCATACCACGGCTGGAGCTGTGCGCTGCTCTTCTTCTCGCAACTTTATATGATACTATTCGCAATTCTTTATGCTTACAAATTGATAGAGTATTTTAATGGACTGATTCCAAAATTGTTCTCAGCTGGATTATATCTGAATCTAGACATTGAAAACCATTTGTCGGAAATAGGATTGCTGAAGTTCAAAGATTGACTTTACATTCTTCCTGGCATTATGTCATTTCGAAAGATAATCCTGCAGACTGCGCTTCCAGAGGTATAACTCTTTCAGAGCTGGTGGATCACTCTCTTTGGTGGCGAGGACCAACTTGGCTCTCGGATGTGAACTTTGAAGATCCAATTCAAACTCAATATGATTTTCCGAAAGAAATTTCAGGTGAAAGACGAAAAACATTCTCTGTTTTTGATTTCCACTAATCTTCTTTTCCCAGACTTCATTTTCAAATACTCAAATATCAACGAACTTGTTAGAATTACAGCATGAATATATAGATTTGTATTCAATGTCCAATGTTCTTACAATGAAAGAAAGAAATCTTTCAAGCGAATTAACAAGTTCAATTCACAATATCATTCGCTTCATCCAAAGTTCTGAATTTCAATCAGAAATTACCTGTTGCAAACAAAAGAAATCTTTACCAACTAACTCAAGGCTTTTATCTTTGAATCCTTTCATTGATGAATCTGGACTATTACGGGTTGGAGGAAGATTACGTCATGTGGTAGCTACTCATAACTCTAAAACCCAAAGATAATAAAACTAATTCAAGACAAGTGGCAAAGTGCTTCTTAGTATCTTTTACTGAACATTCATGCCACGAACATTATGTTTTTTTTTTTTTTTTTTGAAAAGCATCCAATAATATTGCCAAGAGATCATTTTATCACGGAATTAATATTGCGACAGTGTCATCTGGATCATTTACATTCTGGTCTTCAACTGACCATGTCAGCACTACGATTACGATATTGGATTCCTGCAGGCAGAAGTTTGGTCAAGAAACTAATCCACCAATGCATGGTGTGTTTCAGGGCTAAACGCCAAGTTACTAAGCAAATCATGGGAGATCTGCCTATGCACCGAAATGTGAAATCAAATCCGTTCACTAAAACTGGAATCGACTTTGCAGGACCGTTTTTTTGATGAACCAAACATCAAAAGATCCAAAGTAAAATTAAAATCATATGTTGCTTTATTTGTATGTTTCTGCACAAAAGCAATTCATATAGAAATTGTATCAGACCTATCTTCAGCGGCTTTCCTCGCAGCTCTCAAGCGGTTTATTTCTCGTCGAGGAAAACCTTCTGAAATATTTAGTGATAACGGGACCAACTTTAGGGGAGCTAACAACATTCTCCGAGAGCAGTTTCATATATTGAAAGCTTCAACAATTCAAAAATTCATATCTAATGAACGAATCAACTGCATTTTTTACCCCCTTCCGCCCCAAATTTCGGAGGTATCTGGGAGGCTGGAAAAAAATCTTTCAAATTTCATCTTCTCAGATGCTTGAAGTCTCAGATACTCACATTTGAAGAGCTGAGTACTCTGACAGCTCAAATAGAAGCTTGTTTAAATTCACGACCTATTTGTCCTCTAAGTTCAGATTCAGACGATTTTAATCCTCTTACACCAGGACACTTCTTAATCGGGAGACCCTTAACTGCCCTTCCAGAATCTAATGATGATGATGTTCCGATAAACTACCTCGACCGCTGAAGCCTAAATAAAAAAAATAAAAATGTATTTTGGAAACGTTGGAATCGAGAATACCTTAACAATTTGCAACAACGCCTAAAATGGCAAAAATCCTCACCCAATATTAAGGAAGGTGACCTCATCTTGCTCAAGGATACCATATTACCACCAGCAATGTATTGGAGCCTTGGTCGCATCACCAAAGTCTTTCCGGGAGCAGACGGAAAAGTTCGAGTCGTCGAGGTGAAGACCAAGCACCAAGAACACCTTACTAGAACTGTCTCTAAAATAGTACCATTACCCTTTTGCTGAGGACTAAGTTAGTCCACCGGGGTGGAGAATGTTAGGTTTTATTTTTTATTATTATTATTGTATTTTATTAATTAATTATAATTCATATTCATAGAATTTTATTGTTACTTATCATCATTCTTTTTGTTGTTTTTTTTTCTTCTTCTGTTTTCTTTGTGTTATAAATACAACTAAATCGCATTAAATCGTAATGTAATCATCTTTTGTTGTTTGAAATAAATCGAATTGAGTCAGCTCGTTCTTTCTAGAAGAAACTTTAAAGAAAACGTGCTAGCACATTTGATCAACCAAAGGTTTTGTATATATTTTTATATGGAGTGTTCAAATCATCAAATAGGATTTCGAAATAATAAATTGTTTTGATTACCCTTTCTAGTATATGAAAATCAAAAAGAATTTCAAAAATTCAAGCATACGATTAATATTAAAGAAAAATAGATAAGAAAGAAGAGAGATTAAAGAAAAATAAAAATTTTATCAATAAATGAAAAACGGAATATTCAATGATTTTATGTTTTGAATATATTGCCACGAGGAAAATTAGGGAAGACCAACTTCGGGATATGACAACAATTTATTTCAGGCAAACACAAACTATGAATGGTAAACAAAAGATAAGCCACGAGTAGCAAAATATAAACGTAAAAATGACCACTCTGTTAATAAAAATACTAAAATTAATAAATACGTTGTTACAATATTCTCTTTTGAAAAAAAAAAGATTCTACCAAATGCCCAATATTTGATGCTATTCAGGTTACGTTAACTATATCAAACTTTAGTATCAACTAGCTATCACAGATATCAATCAGGTAATTTCAGATTTCTTCAAATAGGTTGAATGTTCTTTTGATAGCACTGGGTACGCCATAACACAGAGAAAATCCACAGGAATGCTTCAACTCTTGTAGCAATCTAATATGTCAACTCTTCTTCTTCTTCTTTCTTATCTCCACACTTGGTGAAGTAGTATGCGTCTGCCTTTGTCATTAAGACTGGTAGCACTACTTAGTGGCAGGCCGACTTAGCTCCAAAAGAAATAGCCGCCTCTGACATGAGGAACAGACGCCATGTGCAGCCGCTCCTGACATGGAGTACAAACGCTGCTCATCCTGTATCCCTGGATTTGGAGCCCTTACAGGGTACTATCAGCCGGGCCAGCTGAGCCCAGGTTTTTTAGTGAGCTTGTTACTGCTCCCCCTCCTCCTTTTTCATCCCGGCTTGGGACCGGCAAAGGCGGAGTTTGTCAACTCTTGATGTATTCTGGTCACTTTTCTATTTAAGCATCTCTACTAAGGAGGTTCAAACTTTGATTACATCCCCTGATTATATGATACTCACAAATTGGTTATTTATATTTCTTATTAAACCTTGATTCAAGAATAGCGAGCCAATCAGAAGTGTTGGAAGATACCGCATAATATGGATTGGAGAAACTGATTGGTCAAATTGACACAGAATAATATGACGTCAGTTGATAATCTTTTAACCAAATCTGAGAATGTACATTTGATGAATATGTTTATAATTAGACATCTTTTCTCAACATAATCTTCACATATTGTTCTAGTAAAACATATTTCTTGCGTAGTGTTACAAATATTTTGAGAAACCACGAATTGAGCATAGGTTATTCAAAGTTAGAATCAGACATGACGTAGCCACGCAATAATATTTGAAGTGAAGGCGATAAAAACGTGGTGATTTTCTTTTAATGGTGAAAATACAAGCTTTCAGGCAAGAATGCCCTTCTTCAGGTTACAATTTGGAAATATTTTAAAACTATGAATATGAAAGATAGCCCAATACAGTAGGTAAATAGTTCAGCTAGGGGGATTGGCGAGGTAAAACACGGAGTATTGGAGTGGTAGGTCGATTTTTCGGTTAAAACTGGGCGTGCAGTGCGAGACCAAAGATTCAAGGACTAGGCCTAGGACATACGCACCAATGACCGCAAGTCTCTCTTATGCCAACACATCACAGAATTTCGCCACTCGTTCAATTTAGACAGCGCTGTATGCGTTTACAAGGGCGTCGAGAATAAGTATCAGCGCCTAGTCCTTGAACCTTTGGTCTCGCACTGCACGCCCAGTTTTAACCGAAAAATCGACCTCCCACCCCAATTATCCGTGTTTTACCTCGCCTATCCCCCTAGCTGAACTATTTACCTACTGTATTGGGCTATCTTTCATATTCATAGTTTTAAAATATTTCCAAGTTGTAACCTGAAGAAGGGCATTCTTGCCTCAAAGCTTGTATTTTTACCATTAAAAGAAAATCACCACGTTTTTATCGCCTTCATTTCAAATAGGTTATTCAGTCACATGCAGAAAGTTGGTTTCTTATTTTCCGACTACAGTCGTTCCAAATGGTGGTTGGGTGCGGGGTGATGGTTGTTTTAGTTGAGAGATAAAACGGGTCACGTAATATTAGTTCTATTTTGGAAGAAACCGTTTTCAATAAATTTGAAATGCATAACAATAGCCTAATTGTTGCTATGAAGAGACCAAAGGTAAAAGCGACGCGTTTCTTTTTTGAAGAGTTGTTAGCTTGGGAAGCCTTTAGACAATAACGTCGTTCCACAGACTGTAACGCAAATATAAGAAATTAGAAGATACATAAATGAAATATAGATACCCTGACCAGGAGCACATGTGCTTTTTAAAAGGCAGAGCGCCATCTGGTGAAACAGAAATCAACTAAACATTGATTTAGCCTGTTCCCTGATATTTGGCCAACCTTTTTTATTGAAAAATCAAGAAAATTCATCGTTGAA
The DNA here is from genome assembly GCA_030710605.1 of Cordylochernes scorpioides. Lineage (NCBI taxonomy): Eukaryota > Metazoa > Arthropoda > Arachnida > Pseudoscorpiones > Chernetidae > Cordylochernes > Cordylochernes scorpioides. The sequence continues at coordinate 26,523,995 of CP092871.1, read as the reverse complement.
CGTGTTTCGCGCTGTTCGCGCTCGTCAGCGTTTTTTTTCTACAAAGAATCATAAGCGTCAAAAATAGTTTATATTTTTTACAACAGATGGCGCGCTTAACGCATACTATTACTATTTATATATTATTTAAATTAGCTCCAGGCGGCCATCTTTAATTAGGAACAATTCTATATTGGTATTATAATAGAAATCCAATCACCATTTGCCGTAATAAACTCCATTGTTGAATAAAACCCATTGTTAAAGGTAATTGTTGTGGCAAATATTGGAATAGCATGAATTGATTTGTTCAGATAGTCGATTCTAAATTGAACTTGTCTATATAGCTGCATCATGTTTCACTGATATGAAAATAGAAAATATATACTTAAATCATTAGATTGTAAAAAAGACATATATTGGATTCAATAAAATATTTATTTGCCAATATTCCGGCTGGCTGAACGCCATCCTTTATCGAGGCATTACATTTTTTTTCTTTTGATATTGAATGATAAAAAAATGTAATATCTCGATAAAGGTTGGCGTTCAGCCAACCGAAATATTGGCAAATAAATCTTTTATTCAATCCAATATATGCCTTTTTACTATCTGATGATTTATTGATATGCGTATTTATTACTCCTGCTTTAAGATTATATCAAGATAATTCACATATTTTGTATATAAAAGAAATTAAAGAATTCTCACATCAAGAACTGGCTTTCTGGACATCTTCAGATGAAGGAAAAAGAAAGAGTAGTACTCATGGAGAGGCAAAAAGAGAGCTTCCAAAATTTTCTTTTCATTTATGAATTTAATCTAATAATATTACAAACCTTCAATTTCAACTCTTTCAATTTTATTGGGGATTTACTTTATATAAAAAAAAGAACAACAATTATATAAACTATTTTTTCTTATCAAAAATTCAAAATTACATTTGGTCAACCAAAGGTTTGTATATAATTTTATATGGAGTGTTAAAATCGTCAAATCTGATTTCAAAGAAAATAATGGTTTGATTACCCTTTCTAGTATATGAAAATCAAAAAGATTTTCAAAAATTCAAGCCTATGATTCATAATAAAGAAAAATAGATAAGAAAGAAGAGGAGAAGAGAGATTAAAGAAAAATAAAAATATTATCAGTAAATGAAAAACGGAATATTCAATGATTATGTTTTGAATATATTGCCACGTGGAAAATTAGGGAAATCAACTTCGGGATGTGACAACAATTTATTTCAGGCAAACACAAACTATGAGTGATAAACAAAAGATAAGCCACGAGGGAAATTTACATAGTAGCAAAATATAAACATAAAAATGACTCCTCTGTTAATAAAAATAATAAAATTAATAAATACTTTGTTAAAATAAAAACATAAAGCCTCCAGGGAAAAGTTTCTTTTAAAAATAATTTTTATTTAAAAAATATTTCGAGCTTTCGGGCAAGTACGCCCTTCTACGGGAGAAAATGCTTTATATGAATAATACGCCAATAAAATATGATTTAAAATTGAATAAAGTAATTCACTGTTTACATTTGTTTTAAGGCACGATCAACGCGGGCTTCTGTTGCGCGTGCTTCGCTTGAGGGTTATGGGCTGGGCTCAGGGAATATAATGTTATAAATTTCCAGAATATCTATTCTTCTGTTAATGCTATTGTTCTTTCTGGATATGATGGATTCTATTATAAGTCTCTGTAGTCTATTGGGGATGTTGGAGTAATGGGTCTTTGGTTCTGATAGGGAGAAGGAATGGCCTGTTTCTCTTATATGTTGGTATACTAAAGATCTACTGTCTTGATTATCGATATTTCTGTTATGTTCTGATACTCTTATATTTAAATGTCTGCCAGTTTCGCCGACATATTTGGTTTTGCATTCATTGCATTCTATGGAGTATATGGCATTCTTAATATTGGAAGGATAATCAATGGTATTGTTCTTTGTTATGGGGTTTCTTAGTAACGAATTTAAATTAGTAAAAAAGTTTAGTTATTTTCCTGACAGTGATCTGATCAACCTGATTTTTTCTCAAGAATTCTTCGGTGCTGCTTAGTATCTGCTGGTGTGGGAGACTTGGTTAAAGGGATTCTACGTCGAATGAGATCATGATCTTGTTTGGTTGAGGTTGATACTTGAGTAGTTCATCTGTGAAGGTGGTGGTGTTGGAAATGGAGAACGGGGAGTTTTGCTGCTTGATTATGGGTTTGAGAAAAGTTGAGATGAACTTGGAGAGGGGTGCTGTTGGGAAATGGCAGAAAGCCACTATGGTTCTTAAGGGGTCTTAATATTCCTTTTTGAAAAGAAAAAATATTCTTATAAATGCCCAATATTTGATGCTATTCAGGTTGAGTTAACTTTATCAAACTTAGTATCAAAATGCTATCACAGATAACAATCAGGTAATTTCAATCTAGACTTCTTCAAATAGGTTGAATGTTCTTATGATAGCACTGGGTCTGCCATAAAACACAGAAAATCTAAAGAAATGCTTCAACTCTTGTAGCAATCTAATATGTCAACTCTTAATGTATTCCGATTACTTTTCTATTTAAGCATCTCTACTAAGGCGGTTCAAACTTTGATTATATTCCCTAATTGTAGGATACTATAACATCGGTACTTTATCGTTAATATTAAAGATTGATTCAAGAATAACTAACCAATCAGAAGTGTTGGAAGATAACGCATAATATGGATTAGTGCAACTGATTGTTCAAAATGACACAGAATAATGTGACGTCAGTTGAGAACCTTTTAAGCAAATCTGAGAATGGACATTTGAGGAATATGTTTATAACAAGACATCTTTTCTCAACAAAAACTTTACATATTGTTCTAGTATAACATATTCCGTGCGTAGTGTTACAAAAATGTTTGAGAAACCACGAATTGAACAAAGGTTATTCAGTTACATGTAGAAAGTTGGTTTCTTATTTTACGTACTACAGTCGTTCCAAATGGTAGTTTGGTGCGGGAAAATGGTTGTTTTAGCTGAGAGATAGAGCAGGTCATGTAATATTAGTTCTATTATGTGAGAAACTGTTTTAAATAAATTTAAAAATTCGGCAAGAGCTGGAATTATAGGATAATTGTTGCATTGAAGAAACCAAAGGTAAAAGCGAAGAATATTTTTATTGAAGAGGTGTTAGTTTGGGAAGCTTTCGGACAATAACGACATTCCGCAGACTGTAACGCAAATATAAGAAATTAGAAGATAAATAAGTGAAATATAGATACCCTGACCAGGAGCACATGTGCTTTTCAGAAGGCAGAGCGCCATCTTGTGGAAAAGAAATGAACTAAACATTGATTTAGCCTGTTCCCTGATATTTGGCCAACCATATTTATTGAAAAATCAAGAAAAGTCATCGTTGAACGTGTTTCGCGCTGTTCGCGCTTGTCAGCGTTTTTTTTTTTCTACAAATAATCATATGCGTCAAAAATAGTTTATATTTCTTACAACAGATGGCGCCTAACGCATCCTATTAATACTCATATATTTTTTAAATTAGCTCCATGAGGCCATCTTTAATTAGGAACAATTTTATATTGCTATTATAATAGAAATCCAATCACCACTTGCCGTAATAAACTCCATTGTTGAATAAAACCCATTGTTAAAGGTAATTGTTGTGGCAAATATTGGAATAGCATGAATTGATTTGTTCAGATAGTCGATTCTAAATTGAACTTGTCTATATAGCTGCATCATGTTTCACTGATATGAAAATAGAAAATATATACTTAAATCATTAGATTGTAAAAAAGACATATATTGGATTCAATGAAATATTTATTTGCCAATATTCCGGCTGGCTGAACGCCATCCTTTATTGAGGCATTACATTTTTTTTCTTTTGATATTGAATGATAAAAAAATGTAATATCTCGATAAAGGTTGGCGTTCAGCCAACCGAAATATTGGCAAATAAATCTTTTATTCAATCCAATATATGCCTTTTTACTATCTGATGATTTATTGATATGCGTATTTATTACTCCTGCTTTAAGATTATATCAAGATAATTCACATATTTTGTATATAAAAGAAATTAAAGAATTCTCACATCAAGAACTGGCTTTCTGGACATCTTCAGATGAAGGAAAAAGAAAGAGTAGTACTCATGGAGAGGCAAAAAGAGAGCTTCCAAAATTTTCTTTTCATTTATGAATTTAATCTAATAATATTACAAACCTTCAATTTCAACTCTTTCAATTTTATTGGGGATTTACTTTATATAAAAAAAAGAACAACAATTATATAAACTATTTTTTCTTATCAAAAAATTCAAAATTACATTTGGTCAACCAAAGGTTTGTATATAATTTTATATGGAGTGTTAAAATCGTCAAATCTGATTTCAAAGAAAATAATGGTTTGATTACCCTTTCTAGTATATGAAAATCAAAAAGATTTTCAAAAATTCAAGCCTATGATTTATAATAAAGAAAAATAGATAAGAAAGAAGAGGAGAAGAGAGATTAAAGAAAAATAAAAATATCATCAGTAAATGAAAAACGGAATATTCAATGATTATGTTTTGAATATATTGCCACGTGGAAAATTAGGGAAATCAACTTCGGGATGTGACAACAATTTATTTCAGGCAAACACAAACTATGAGTGATAAACAAAAGATAAGCCACGAGGGAAATTTACATAGTAGCAAAATATAAACATAAAAATGACTCCTCTGTTAATAAAAAATAATAAAATTAATAAATACTTTGTTAAAATAAAAACATAAAGCCTCCAGGGAAAAGTTTCTTTTAAAAATAATTTTTATTTAAAAAATATTTCGAGCTTTCGGGCAAGTACGCCCTTCTACGGGAGAAAATGCTTTATATGAATAATACGCCAATAAAATATGATTTAAAATTGAATAAAGTAATTCACAGTTTACATTTGTTTTAAGGCACGATCAACGCGGGCTTCTGTTGCGCGTGCTTCGCTTGAGGGTTATGGGCTGGGCTCAGGGAATATAATGTTATAAATTTCCAGAATATCTATTCTTCTGTTAATGCTATTGTTCTTTCTGGATATGATGGATTCTATTATAAGTCTCTGTAGTCTATTGGGGATGTTGGAGTAATGGGTCTTTGGTTCTGATAGGGAGAAGGAATGGCCTGTTTCTCTTATATGTTGGTATACTAAAGATCTACTGTCTTGATTATCGATATTTCTGTTATGTTCTGATACTCTTATATTTAAATGTCTGCCAGTTTCGCCGACATATTTGGTTTTGCATTCATTGCATTCTATGGAGTATATGGCATTCTTAATATTGGAAGGATAATCAATGGTATTGTTCTTTGTTATGGGGTTTCTTAGTAACGAATTTAAATTAGTAAAAAAGTTTAGTTATTTTCCTGACAGTGATCTGATCAACCTGATTTTTTCTCAAGAATTCTTCAGTGCTGCTTAGTATCTGCTGGTGTGGGAGACTTGGTTAAAGGGATTCTACGTCGAATGAGATCATGATCTTGTTTGGTTGAGGTTGATACTTGAGTAGTTCATCTGTGAAGGTGGTGGTGTTGGAAATGGAGAACGGGGAGTTTTGCTGCTTGATTATGGGTTTGAGAAAAGTTGAGATGAACTTGGAGAGGGGTTCTGTTGGGAAATGGCAGAAAGCCACTATGGTTCTTAAGGGGTCTTAATATTCCTTTTTGAAAAGAAAAAATATTCTTATAAATGCCCAATATTTGATGCTATTCAGGTTGCGTTAACTTTATCAAACTTAGTATCAAAATGCTATCACAGATAACAATCAGGTAATTTCAATCTAGACTTCTTCAAATAGGTTGAATGTTCTTATGATAGCACTGGGTCTGCCATAAAACACAGAAAATCTAAAGAAATGCTTCAACTCGTGTAGCAATCTAATATGTCAACTCTTAATGTATTCCGATTACTTTTCTATTTAAGCATCTCTACTAAGGCGGTTCAAACTTTGATTATATTCCCTAATTGTAGGATACTATAACATCGGTACTTTATCGTTAATATTAAAGATTGATTCAAGAATAACTAACCAATCAGAAGTGTTGGAAGATAACGCATAATATGGATTAGTGCAACTGATTGTTCAAAATGACACAGAATAATATGACGTCAGTTGAGAATCTTTTAAGCAAATCTGAGAATGGACATTTGAGGAATATGTTTATAACAAGACATCTTTTCTCAACAAAAACTTTACATATTGTTCTAGTATAACATATTCCGTGCGTAGTGTTACAAAAATGTTTGAGAAACCACGAATTGAACAAAGGTTATTCAGCTACTTGTAGAAAGTTGTTTCGTACATTTCCGTCTATAGTCGTTCCAAATAGTGGTTGGGTGCGGTATGATGGTTGTTTTAGTTGAGAGATAGAGCAGGTCACGAAATATTTGTTTTATTATGTGAGAAACCGTTTTAAATAAATTTAAAAATTCGAAAGACCTGGAATTATAGGATAATTGTTGCATTGAAGAAACCAAAGGTAAAAACGAAGAATATTTTTATTGAAGAGGTGTTAGCTTGGGAAGCTTTCGGACAATAACGACGTTCCACAGATTGTAACCCAAATATAGGATATAAGAAGATAAATAAATGAAATATATATATCCTGACCAGGAGCACATGTGCTTTTCAGAAGACAGAGCGCCATCTGATGGAACAGAAATCAACTAAACATTGATTTATCCTGTTCCCTGATATTTGGCCAACCTTTTTTATTGAAAAATCAAGGAAAGTCATACATGAATGTGTTTCGCGCTGTTGGCGCTCGTCAGCGGTTTTTTTTTCATTTACAAAGAATCATATGCGTCAAAAATAGTTTATATTTCTTACAACAGATGGCGCGCGCTACCGCATCCTATTAATATTTATATATTATTTAAATGGTCTCCAGGCGGCAATCTTTAATTAGGAACACAATTATATATTGCTATTATAATATAAATCTAATTACCACTTACCGCAATAAACTCCATCGTTGAATAAAACCCATTGTTAAAGGTAATTGTTGAGGCAAATATTGGAATAGCATGAATTTATTTATTCAGGTATACTCAATTCTAAATTATTCTTGTCTATATTGCTGTGTCATGGTTTATTGATATGAAAATAGAAAATCCATACATAAATCATTAGATTGTAAAAAGGCATATATAGGATTCAATAAAATATTTATTTGCCAATATTTCGGCTGGCTGAACGCCAACCTTTATCGAGGCATTACATTTTATTTCTTTGATATTAAATGATAAAAAAAATGTAATGCCTCGATAAAGGTTGGCGTTTAGTTGGCCGGAATATTGACAAATAAATCTTTTATTCAATCCAATATATGCCTTTTTACTATCTAATTATTTATTTATATGTCTATTTATAATTCCTGTTTTTGAAATTATATATCAAGATAATTCACATATTTTGTATATAAAAGAAATTTAAGAGAATTCTCACACCAAGAACTGGATTTCTGGACAGTTTCCGATGAAAAAAGGAATAATAGATACTCCTGGAGAGGCAAAAAAGAGCTTCCAAAATTTTATTTTCATTTATGATTTCAATCGAATAATTGCGCTCCCCCCTGGGCCCTTGAAATATTCGACCAAATTCTGGTTCGTTTCCAAGGTGACTAACGTGGCAACGGCACCCATTTTCCAATGAAGAGCAAGATAGTGGATATTGCTGCTGCTGTGATGGAGATGCATGGAGCCATCTAGGACTCTTCTTTGGACACGACAACAACAACAATCGAAAAATTTTGCAAACCTTCAATTTCAAATCTAGGAATTTTATTGGGGATTTATTTAGAATGAAATATTTTAAATATATTTATAAAAAAGAGCAACAATGATATAAAATATTTTTTCTAATTAAAAAAATCAAATTTGAATTTGATCAACCAAAAGTTTTGTATATAATTTTATATGAAGTGTTCATATCTTCAATTCTGATTTCGAAAAATTATAATGCTTTGTGATTACCAATTCAAGTATATGAAAATCAAAAAGAATTTCAAAAATTCATGCAAATGATTCATATTAAAGAAAAATAGATAAGAAAGAAAAGAAGAAGAGAGATTAAAGAAAAATGAAAAATTTATCAATAAATGAAAAACGGAATATTCAATGATTATGTTTTGAATATATTGCCACGTGGTAAATTAGGGAAGACCAACTTAAGGATGAGACAACAATTTATTTCAGGGAAGAAAAAACTATGAGTGGTAAATAAAAGATAAGCCACGAGGGAAATTTAAAGAGTAGCAAAATATAAACATAAAAATGACCACTCTGTTTATTAAAATAATAAAATTAATAAATACGTTGTTACAATATTCTCTTTTGAAAAAAAAAAAGATTCAACCAAATGCCCAAAATATGATGCTATTCAGGTTACGCTAACTTTATCAAACTTTAGTATCAAAATCCTATCGCAGATATCAATCAGGTAATTTCAATCTAGACTTCTTCAAATATGTTAAATGTTCTTATGATAGCATTGGGTCTGCCATAACACACAGAAAATCCCCACAGGAATGCTTCAACACTTGTAGTAATCTAATATGTAAACTCTCAATGTATTCTGGTCACTTTTCTATTTAAGCCTATTGCCAAGTGGAAAATTAGGGAAGACAAAAACTTCAGGAGGAGTCAACAATTTATTTCAGGCAAGGACAAAACTATGAATGGTAAACAAAGATAAGCCACGATGTAAATTACAGAGTAGCAAAATATAAACATAAAAATAACCACTCTGTTAATAGAATATAATAAAATTAATAAATACTGGTTATAATATACTAAGGAGGTTCAAACTTTGATTCCATTCTCTAATTGGAGGATACTCATACATCAGTACTTTATCGTTCATATTAAAGCTTGATTTAAGAATACCTAACCAACCAGAAGTGTTAGAAGATAATGCATAATATGGATTAGAGCAACTGATTGGTCGAATTGACACAGAATAATGTGACGTTAGTTGAGAACCTTTAAACCAAATCTGAGAATGTACATCTATTTGAGTAATATGCTTATAACAACACCTTTTCTCAAGAGAACCTTTACATATTGTTCTAGTATAACATATTCCTTGCGTAGTGTTGCAAAAATATTTTGAGAAACCACGAATCGAACAAAGGTTATTCAGCTACTTGCAGAAAGTTTGTTTCTTACCTTTTTGTCTACAGTCGTTCCAAATAATGTTGGGTGCGGAGTGATGGTTGTTTCAGCTGAGAGAAAGAGCAGGTCAAGTAATATTAGTTCTCTCTCTCTCTCTCAATAAATTTGAAAATTCGAAATATAGGATTTACAAGATAATTGTTGCTAAGAAGAAACCAAAGGTAATAGTGACGAGTTTCTTTAGTGAAGAGGTGTTAGTTTGGGAAGCCTTCAGACAATAACGTCGTTCCACAGATTGTATCGCAAATATAAGAAATTAGAAGATAAATAAATGAAATATAGATATCCTGACCAGGAGCACATGTGCTTTTCAGAAGGCAGAGCGCCATCTGGTGGAACAGAAATTAACTAAACATTGATTTAGCCTGTTCCCTGATATTTGGCCAACTTTTTTATTGAAAAATCAAGAAAAGTCGTCGTTGAACGCGTTTCGCGCTGTTGGCGCTCGTCAGTGTTTTTTTTTTTTCTTTCAAAGAATCATATGCGTCAAAATAGTTTATATTTCTTATAATAGATGGCGCGCGCTACCGCATCCTATTAATATTTATATATTATTTAAATGGTCTCCAGGCGGCCATCTTTAATTAGGAACACAATTATATATTGCTATTACAATATATATTGGAATAGCATTAATTGATTTATTCAGGTACACTCATTTCTAAATTAATCTTTTCTATATAGCTGTATCATGTTTTATTGATATGTTATTTAGTATATTCCTGTTTAAGATTATATCGAGGTAATTCACATATTTTATATATAAAAGAAATTTAAGAATTCTCACATCAAGAACTGTCTTCTGGACATCTTCAGATGATAAAAAACGAATAGTAGATACTCCTGGAGAGGCAAAAAAGAACTTCCAAAATTTTATTTTCATTTATGATTTTAATCGAATAAAATTACAAACCTTCAATTTCAACTCTTATATTTTTATTGGGGGTTTATTTTAAATGAAAAAGAGCAACAATGATATAAACTATTTTTTCTTATAAAAAAATTCAAAATTACATTTGATCAACCAAAAGCTTTGTATATAATTTTATATGCAATGTTCAAATCATCAAATCTGATTTCAAAAGAATATAATGTTCTGATTCCCATTCTAGTATATGAAAATCAAAAAGAATTTCAAAAATTAAAGCCTACAATTAATGTTAAAGAAAAATAGATAAGAGAAAAGAGAAGAAGAGAAATTAAATAAAAATATCATCAATAAATGAAAAACGGAATATTCAATGATTATGTTTTGAATATATTGCCACGTGGAAAATTAGGGAAGATCAACCTTGGGATCACACAACAATTTATTTCAGGCAAACACAAACTATGAGTGATAAACAAAAGATAAGCAATATGGGGAATTTACAGAATAGAAAAATATAAACATAAAACTGACCACTCTGTTAATAAAAATAATAAAATTAATAAATACTTTGTTACAATATTCTATTTTGAAAAGAAAAATATTCTAAATGCCCAATATTTGATGCTATTCAGGTTGCGTTAACTTTATCAAACTTTAGTATCAGAATGCTATCACAGATAACAATCAGGTAATATCAATCTAGACTTCTTCAAATAGGTTAAATGTTCTTATGATAGCACTGGGTCTGCCAAACACACAGAAAATCCACAGGAATGATTCACCTCTTGTGGAAATCTAATATGTAAACTCTTGATGTATTCTGGTCACTTTTCTATTTAGGCTTCTCTACTAAGGAGGTTCAAACTTTCTTTACATTCCCTATTTCTATGATACTCACACATTGGTACTTTATCGTTCTTATTAAAGCTTGATTCAAGAATAGCTAACATTTTGTGTTTTGAGAACCTTTTAACCAAATCTGAGTATAGACATATATTTGGGGAATATGTTTATAATGAGACATCCTTTCTCAACAAAAACTTTGCATATTGTTCTAGTATAACATATTCCTTGCGTAGTAAATACAGAATTCAAACAATCAATCCAAGATGGCGTCAGATCTGTCTTCACTAAGAAGATTGGCTCCCGCTGCTCTATGCTAATGTATGCGACCATGATTATCATGGCTTGTTCCACGTGTCCTAGGGATAAGCTGAAAAATATATATATTTACACATAGGATATTTGCATAATATAGGACACGAAGATATATTTACTTTCCTTTTGATATCAAACATCTTATACTTATTATATACTGTTCCTTTATGTAAAGTGTATTTAAAAATCTCATTCGAAATTATAATTCAATAATAAAGAAATATAGTTATAGTTAAATAATAATAATATAGTTAAAAAATACAGACGCCCCTATATGGCATAAGTAATACCAACATAATATATTGTTGCTCACCTAAATATTCCGGAAAATTTCTCAACTTCATCAAAGTGACAAAAAACTGTAAAACCATATATACCTAAAACATATAGACAATACTTACATTATAAGAAATTAAAAATAAAGAAAGCATATCCTGACCATGAGCACATGTGCTTTTCAGATGGCAGAGCGCCATCTAATGGAACAGAAATCAACTAAACATTGATTTAACCTGTTCCCTGATATTTGGCCAACCCATTTTCTTGATAAATCAAGAAAAGTCATTCACACACACAGAAGGCGCTATGCCATCTAAAAAGCACATGTGCTACTGGTCAGAATAAGCTTACTTTATTTTTAATATCAACACCTGACCAACTTATTATTATTTTTTCCTATTTATTTTTTCATTATGAGAAATATAAACTATTTATGACGCGTATGATTCTTTTTTATTAAAATAATTTACTACTGCTCTTACTGCAATGATAAGCTAGGTCCTTTTATCATTTTATCATTTAATAAGGGCAGTAGAATTGTTTTATTTCGCAAAGAATCATATTAAAAATAAAGAAGGCATTAGTTCCTTCTTGAAATTGATTAATTAATTTTTTTTTTCAAAATAGAGAATAATTTTTAAAATTAAGATGGCCTCCTATGACGACCATGCTTACGCGTGAGGCTCCCTGGATCCTCCCTCGGGCAATATGGACCCTCCTCTGGCTGGATGCAGTGACGCAGCTAAACATAAAAAAAGCGACGCTCGATCGACGGACCCTCCTGGCACCGGGGCCGGGCTTGTGACCACGGAGCCATTCCCAAATGGTGAGTTTCCCCGGGTTTCTCCTTCTTCTCCTGCTCCTGTAGGGCCACTTGATTCCAACCAGGCTTTTAGGGATGAGATAAATAAGTGCTTCACTCATTCCTCCAACATCCTTATTGGGGAAATAGATTTGGCCTTAAAAGCAGGACAAGGCTCAGCTCCTTCCTGTACCTTTTTCGGAATTGTAAATGGTATCCTTGCAGAACTGCAAAAATCCGCTTTTGGAGTCCTTTCCAAAAAACTTAAAGCCTGTGACCTTTATACGGAGAAACTCCGTGAGGATTATGAAAATAAGCTTAAGGCTGCTACTGCCGCTATTCCCGCTCCCGCGGCTATCTCCGCTCCTGTAGCAAAACCCGCTGCCAAGTCAACTCTCATAGCACCCTCTGTGACGAAAACCACGCCGCCAGTCAATGTCAGTGCTAAGCTGACCAAGCCTTTTCGGGCCAGCTACGCGCAGACTCTGCGTAACAGTGCCAACCATGTAAAGTTGGCTTCTGATGATCTCTCTGTCAAGGAGCTAAGGGCGAGGATCGCTCAGACTCCCAGTTTGAAAAACCTGGATGTCGCCGCTGTGACTGGTGGGGACAAAAAACTGGTCCTCCACTTCACAAATCCCTCTGAAAAAAAGGAGGTTTGTTGACAACGTCAAGACCGCCAATATTGGCGGCCTTAAAGTCCAAACGAACCCAACATTCAAGCCCAGGCTTGCTATCTTCGGTGTTCCTGGAGAGAAAACCGAGGAGCAGCTTGAGGCTGACATCAGGAGCCATCCCGCTGTAGTAACGCTGCTGAAAAGCGGCGATGACATTAGGATGGTAAAACTGATTAGAAAAGAGGGATCCTCCTCCACCGCGATAATTGAGGTGAATAAGGTAGTTGAGACTGCCCTGCTCGAGCGCGGTAGGCTCACTTTAGATTACCTCTCCCTGAGACTCGCAAGGGCTAAGCGCGTCTTTCCCTGCGGTGTCTGTGGCTGCCTGTTACACAGGACCCACAAAAACGGAAAGAAGTGTACCAAGGCGGCCAAATGCGGCTACTGCACTGGTGCACATCTGACCGAGGCCTGTGACAACAAGGCCGCGCTGATATGCCACAGGTGCGGTGGCAAGCACAGCGCTAACTCAATGGCGTGCAAGCACATGCGGGACGCCCAGGAGGAATTTATTAACTCAATGGTGCGATGAGCGTGCTCAGGTGTGTTCAAGCAAATGTAAGACGCTCCCCTTATTGTTTGTCCTCCTTGTGGAATGAATGTTTCTTCGAAAACACGGATGTGCTATTATTACAAGAGCTCCCATTTACAAAAGGCAGTTTACCATCCATTCCAGTTCCCTCAGACAGAATCTGTCATGGTCCTATTACTGATAGCAAACTGGGAGCGGCGGTGATAATGGCAAATCCGAGCCTGAAGTTCATCCATTTGTCTCATCTGTCCTGTGTGAACTCTGTGTTTGTCCTGTGCGAAGTTAACAACTTGTCCATCCTTCTTTGTAATGTTTATCTTTCGCCATCATGTTGTGTTAGCGATCTTTTAAATAGGATAGACCTCTCTCTCAAATCTATTAATTATCACGAGGTAATTTTCTGCGGCGATTTTAATATAGAATCTTACAGATGGTCAGATAAAGCGCGGTTGCTTAGCTCAACTTGCCATAAAAGAGAAATTGTTGAGAACTTCCTTGATGCCAACCTGCTCCATGTGGTCAACGAGCACGGTACCATCACGTGGGAGGAACGTAACTCGTCCTCCTCCATTGATGTGACCTGCTGTTCTGCTGGCCTCGTTGACAGGATCGCTGATTGGAACGCGATCAACCAGGCTTTATCTGATCATAAACGCCTCGTGTTTAACATCAATTTCGATCCCCCATCCAATAACAACAATAATAAAGTCATTCTTAATAGTTTTAGCGAAGTAAACTTCAGCTTTGGCCGCGCCGACTGGGAATTTTTTTTTTCACATTTAAAAAAAAAAATCATTTAGAGTTTTTGTTAGATAGCGTGAGTAACACACTTCAACTAGATAATGTTATTACATTACTTAGTGAAGAGGTGTTTCATTCATGCATACAGACCATTCCTTCCAATCCAAATAAACCTGGCAAAATAAAAAATGCATCTTGGTGGAAACCGGAGTTTAATCCGCTCCAAAGGGCTACTCTGAAGGCCGAGCGGGCGTGGAGACGCGCTCGCGGGGCCGTCAGAGGTGTTTCAAAAGTCTTTCACAGAAAGCTTTATAACAGATTTTGTGCTACCATCAGAAGAGCTAAGAAGGAAGAGTGGAGAAGAGTCTGCTCGCAGTGCGAAGTCAACCCTTGGGGCGGTATTTATCAGTTCAACAGAGGAAAGCACAAGAAAAAACCTCTCTCCTCCCTCTCGGTAGGCGCCGGCTTCACTGACAGTCAGCGGGACACCTTAGATCACGTATTACAGCACTATTTCGGTCGAGTCCCGCCCGATTCCATGTTAGGGCATAGTAATTTACATAGAGCCTCACAGTTCATTTCTGATAACGATCCCCCGTTCTCAGAAGTCGAGCTGCTGCTGGCCGCGGATAAGGTTCGCTTATCTTCTTCCCCAGGCAGTGATGGCATGCCACCTGTTGTTTGTGTTAGACTAATAAAAAAATTCCGGCCGTTTTTTCTGAAATATTTTTAACAGGTGTCTCGTGACTGGCCACTTTCCATCTCCCTGTAATTGGGCGATGTAATTTTGATCCCCAAAAAAGGTGGCGAGGACTTTCTCGCGTCTCACAGGCCTATCACGATGTTGCCTAGTCTAGGTAAAATTCTCGAGCGTCTAATCCTGACTAGGCTGTCGTGGAGGGCTGAGAGAATGTGTAAAGCCCACCCAGACCAGTTCGGTTTCAGACCCTGTAAATCAACCATTGCCGCACTCTTAAAATTAAAAATTACCCTCTCCCGGTCGCTAGACCTATTTAAATCTGCTATTCTTCTCTCTTTTGATGTCAAGGGTGCCTTTGATAATGTACTCCACTCCAGTATATTGCGGGCCCTGCGTAAAAGCGACTGCCCCAAGAATGTCCACGATTTAATTCGCTCGTTCTTGGCCCATCGCTCTGTCAGACTGTCTGTAAATGGATGCACTGTCACTAGGCGCGCTTCCAAGGGTTGTCCACAAGGTTCAGTTCTCGGGCCCTTCCTTTGGAACATCGTCTTTGATAAATTACTCACACTGGGGTACAAGAATTGTGTATATCCACAGGCCTACGCAGATGACCTGGTTGTTGTGATCGCGGGATTGAGGCATGGTCAAATGTCTAAGGCACAACACGTCATTGATCTGATCACCAATTGGTGTGGATTACATAAACTTGAGCTCAGTGTGAATAAATGCCAGGCTATGTTTGTTCAAAAACCCCGCGGGCGCATTAGGATGCTGCGACGCGATCTGGTCAGCAATGGCCAGGTCGTTCAATGGAGCGACTCCATCAGGGTGCTTGGTGTGAGGTTCGACAACCGTTTGACTTTTCACCAGCACGTTGCTGAAGTCTGCTCCAAAGTCCGCGGCATGCTACCGCGCCTGTCAGCGGCCGCCAACTTCAACTTTGGTTTTGGATTCCGAGCCTTGAGAATGCTGTACCTGCAGGTTGTTATTCCCGTCGTGGCTTACGCCTCCCCAGTATGGTTCCCTAATCTTTTTGAACGCTCCAGAAAGCTCTTATTAAGCACGCAACGTTTCTTCCTTGTCTTAGCTTGCCGTGCTTTTAAAACAACAAACAACTCCTCTCTTATCTCCTTATCTCGTGTTCTCCCCCTTGACCTGGAAATTGGTGTCAAAACGCAACTGTATCTTAAAAAATATGGTTACGTGGATGCTGAATTTCCGGTTGAACCTCCTCCATCTCCACAACCTCTGCCATATCCACCTTTCTTTTTCCTTCCTAGTAATATTCCTGAACTACCACCCGAGGTCACCTACTACACAGACGGCTCCAAGACCAATGATGGAGTTGGCGCAGGTTTATATAGAGTGTGTATGAATGACAACTTTCATGAACTGCGTGTCTGCTATCCTTTGTCACGTCACTGTTCAGTTTTTCAAGCTGAAGCATTTGGCTTGATCAAGGCACTTGAGAACGCTTCAGAGCTCCCCATCAATACCACTATTGAGGTTCTCCTGGACAATCTTTCGGTTGTGAACTCAGTCCTCAACTGCAGGACAGGAAACTTCCTGATCAACAGGGCTTTGCTGTTGATTTCACAACTGAACCGCAATGGGAATAGATGTTCCATACGATGGATCAAAGGTCACAGCGGAATCGTCGGCAACAACGTTGCAGATGAGCTTGCGAAGGCTGGCGCTGGGTCTGATCTCCCGAGCTGTTATCGCCTCGCGCCGCTTTCGTATCTAGAATCCACAGCGCGCAAACTGGCGTGGGCGGCTTGGCAGAGCAGATTCAGCTCCACCACTCGCCCCATCTGCACCCGCTTTGGCCTCACTCCAATGAGTCTCCTAGACAAAAAGTATGCATTCATTGTTCCCAACGTGCACGCTGTTGTAGGATTGCTTTCCGGACATACTTGGACAGACAGCTTTTCCCACAAAATGGGATTTATTGACGATCCCACGTGCCTCTACTGCGACTCTGGGGCGGAGGAAACCCTTGAACATATTTTGCTCGAGTGTGACAGTCTCGATTCCCTTAGAACTCGCCTGCTATTTATCGCTGGAAAGGAACTTGGTCATACGCCAAGATCACTCCGCGACTTCATCCACAGTAAATCAACTTGGCACGCCTGTGTTGATTTTCTCCTGGCTAGTGACAGATTGAAGCCGCGGATCCGCGAGGAGGAATCAGACGAGGTCTCTGACTCTAGTTCCCCTTAATTGCATGATTGTGCTGTTACCGGTTTCTACGTGTATGCACTTTATGCTTGTGAGGTCAACACTTTGGTCTACCATCTTTGAGCGGACGGATTTCGACAGGTCTATCTCTAGTTACCCAAGAACTAGAGAGCATGGTCGAAATTGGACGCCGCTCCTTGATTGGTCGATTAATCGCGCGACGTCACCGCCGGGTCATATGGCTTGACGGCCGCTCATTTTCATTGGCTGGCCGCCGTGATTTTTTTTTTTCAATTTTAATTTAAAATTACCCATTTTTAGTTTGGTTATCTGATTTGCAATATTTTTAATCTTGGGCTTTACCATCTAATACAGGATTATTTTCTGTTCCCCATAGACCATCATTTGTCTCACGTGCACATTTAATTAATTACTCTTTTCTTTTTTTAAATTTATTTTATTTTTTTTTCTCATCCCTCTTTCTCTATGTTAATTTTTTTTCTTCGTTCTTTTCTTTTTTTTTCTCTTTCCTCTCCTCTTGAAAAACTTCTTAGAACCTAACTTTTATCTCTTTCCTCAATTTTTATATATTTTTAATTTTTATTCCCATCTCTCACCCCTTTCAGCTTTACTGCACCTTCTTTTCTCTCCCTCCCTTACCCGGGGATACTCACCTGCGTTGCAGCTCTGGTGGCTCGCCGCTGGCTTGGTTCATTGCCGCGGTGCATCATGATCGGTCTGCTTGGTGCAGCCAGTTGACGGACTAGAAGACCATTCTCTTATGGCCAATTAGTCTCAACAACAACAACAACTATGAATAATAAACAAAAGATAAGCCACGAGGTAAATTTACAAAGTAGCAAAATATAAATATAAAAATGACCACTCTGTTAATAAAAATAATAAAATTGATAAATATGTTGTTACAATATTATCTTTTGAAAAGAAAAAAAGATTCTACCAAATGCCCAATATTTGATGCTATTCAGGTTGCGCTAACTTTATCAAACTTTAGTATCAAAATGATTTCACAGATAACAATCAGCTAATTTCAACCTAGACTTCTTCAAATAGGCTGAATGTTCTTTTGATAGCACTGCGTCTGCCATAACACACAGAAAATCCACAGAAATGCTTCAACTCTTGTAGCAATCTAATATGTCAACTCTTCTTCTTCTTTCTTATCTCCACACTTGGTGAAGTAGAATGCGTCTGCCTTTGTCATTAAGACTGGGAGCACCACTCAGTGGCAGGACGACTTAGCTCCAAAAGAAATGGCCGCCTCTGACATGAGGAACAGACGCCATGTGCAGCCGCTTCTAACATGGAGTACAAACGCTGCTCATCCTGTATCCCTGGATTTGGAGCCCTTACACGGTACTATCAGCCGGGCAAGCTCTACACAGGTTTTTTTGGTGAGCTTGTTACTTTCCCCATCCTTTTTTTTATCCGGGCTTGGGACCGGCAAGGGCGGAGTTTGTCAACTCTTAATGTATTCTGGTCACTTTTATATTTAAGCATCTCTACTAAGGATGTTAAACTTTGATTACATGCCCTGATTCTATGATACTCACACATTGGTACTTTGTCGTTCATATTAAAGATTGATTCAAGAATAACGAGCCAATCAGAAGTGTTGGAAGATAACGCATAATATGGATTAGAGCAACTGATTGGTTAAATTGACACAGAATAATATGACGTCAGTTGAGAACCTTTTAACAAATCTGAGAATGGACATTTGAGTAATATGTTTTTAACAACACACCTTTTCTCAAGAGAACCTTTGAATATTGTTCTAGTATAACATATTCCTTGCGTAGTGTTGAAAAAATATTTTGAGAAACTACGAATCGAACAAAGGTTATTCAGCTACTTGTAGAAAGTTTGTTTCTTACCTTACCGTCTACAGTCGTTCCAAATAATCGTTGTGTGCAGGGTGGTGGTTGTTTCAGCTGAGAGATAGAGCAGGTCACGTGATATTAGTTCTATTTTGGAAGAAACGTTTTAAATAAATTTGAAACATCACAATAATCGGAGTAGCAGGAAAATTGTTGCTAAGAAGAGACCAAAGGTAAAAGTGACGAGTTTCTTTAGTGAAGAGGTGTTAGCTTGGGAAGCCTTCAGACAATAACGTCGTTCCACAGACTATAGCGCAAATATAAGAAATTAGAAGAGAAATAAATAAAATATATATATCCTGACCAGGAGCACATGTGCCTTTCAGAAGACAGAGCGTCATCTAGAGGAACAGAAATCAACTAAACATTAATTTAGCCTGTTCCCTGATATTTAGCCTTTTTTTATTGAAAAATCAAGAAAAGTCATCGTTGAACGCGTTTCGCGCTGTTGGCGCTCGTCAGCGTTTTTTTTTTTAATTTTTTCCAAAAAGAATTATTTGCGTCAAAAATAGTTTATATTTCTTATTACAAATGGCGCTCCCTAACGCATCCTATTAATATTTATATATTATGTAAATGGGCTCCAGGCGGCCATTTTTAATTAGGAATACAATTATATAATGTTATTATAATTCAAATCGCCACTTAGCCGTAATAAACTCCGTTGTTGAATAAAAAAAAAACCCTTTGTTAAAGATAATTGTTGAGTCAAATATTGAAATAACATTAATTGATTTGTTTAGGTATTATCAATTCTAAATTAATCTTGTCTATATAGCTGCATCATGTTTCGTTGATATGAAAATAGAAAAATCCATACTTAAATCATTAGATAGTAAAACGGCATATATAGGATTCAGTAAAATATTTATTTGTCAATATTTCGGCTGGCTGAACGCCAACCTTTATCTAGGCATTACATTTTATTTATTTGATATTAAATGATAAAAAAAATGTAATGCCTCGATAAAGGTTGGCATTTAGTCGGACGGAATATTAGCAAATAAATATTTTATTCAATCCAATATATGCCTTTTTTTAAATTTTACACAAATAAATTTACTGGCAATGCGTTTCTTTTTAAATATCATCAAATATTATCTCTAATATTATCTCTACACACCTTACTGCAATGATATGATTTATTGAATGAGAGGGCTTGGCTCATCAGTAGTGAACCCTCTCAGCGGTTTCGCTAAATTAATCTCTAGACCGCTCTACTATTGTATTGGACTGGTTTTGTTATATACCCTGCATTTTCTATGGAAGGCAGCTTAGGGGTGTTTAGTGAACTATGGACATAAGCTTATAGGTCTGTAGAGGTACATACATATAATTTCAAGGTATTGCATCGAGCAAAGCTCTTCCGCAAAATATGTTTTCATAACCAATATATATTAGCAAATTAAATTTTATTGCCATCAATCGTTAAAATTTTACACAAATAAATTTACTGGCAATGCGTTTCTTTTTAAATATCATCAAATATTATCTCTAATATTATCTCTACAGACCTTACTGCAATGATATGATTTATTGAATGAGAGGGCTTGGCTCATCAGTAGTGAACCCTCTCAGCGGTTTCGCCAAATTAATCTCTAGACCGCTCTACTATTGTATTGGACTGGTTTTGTTATATACCCTGCATTTTCTATGGAAGGCAGCTTAGGGGTGTTTAGTGAACTATGGACATAAGCTTATAGGTCTGTAGAGGTACATACATATAATTTCAAGGTATTGCATCGAGCAAAGCTCTTCCGATAGATGGCAATAAAATTTAATTTGCTAATATATATTGGTTATGAAAACATATTTTGCGGAAGAGCTTTGCTCGATGCAATACCTTGAAATTATATGTATGTACCTCTACAGACCTATAAGCTTATGTCCATAGTTCACTAAACACCCCTAAGCTGCCTTCCATAGAAAATGCAGGGTATATAACAAAACCAGTCCAATACAATAGTAGAGCGGTCTAGAGATTAATTTGGCGAAACCGCTGAGAGGGTTCACTACTGATGAGCCAAGCCCTCTCATTCAATAAATCATATCATTGCAGTAAGGTCTGTAGAGATAATATTAGAGATAATATTTGATGATATTTAAAAAGAAACGCATTGCCAGTAAATTTATTTGTGTAAAATTTTAACGATAGATGGCAATAAAATTTAATTTGCTAATATGCCTTTTTACTTTATAATTATTTATTGATATGTGTATTTATAATTCCTGTTTTTAAAATTATATCAAGATAATTCACATATTTTGCATATAAAAGAAATTCAAGAATTCTCACATCAAGAACTAGATTTCTGGACATCTTCAGTTGATAAAACGAAATAGTAGATACTCCTTAAGAGGCAAAAAAAGAACTTCCAAAATTTTCTTTTCATTTATGATTTTGATTGAATAATATTACAAACCTTCAATTTCAACTTTTACATTTTTATTGGGGATTTACTTCATATAAAAAAGACCAACAATGATATAATCTATTTTTTCCTCACTAAAAAAATCAAAATTACATTTTGTTAGTTTTTATTTTTTATTATTATTATTGTATTTTATTAATTAATTATAATTCATAGAATTTTATTGTTACTTATCATCATTCTTTTTGTTGTTTTTTCTTCTTCTGTTTTCTTTTGTGTTATAAATACAACTAAATCGCATTAAATCGTAATGTAATTATCTTTTGTTGTTTGAAATAAATCGAATTGAATCGAATTGAGTCAGCTCGTTCTTTCTAGAAGAAACTTCAAAGAAAACGTGCTAACATTTTTTGGTGCCGAAACACGGGAAAGAAGTAGAAGAAATAGAAAGTTCTTAGAAGCCATAGAAATAAAGAAAGGTAAGGTTTTTAATAATAATCTTTAAAATATGGAAACAGAAATCTTAATTTTTGAATCTCTGATTAAAAGTTTAGAATTGATAAAAAGAAGCAGATGTAGAATAAAATTTAGAAGGCAATGCTAAATACGCAATTATGCAAAATAAAGAAGACTTGTTAAATTTAAAAGCTAGCTTTGATAATCAATATGTGAAATTAGTAAAATATAAAGGCATTAATGCTGAAGAAAAATTTAAGGTATCCTTTGAGGAAAAGTCTAAAATGAATTCTTTTTTGATAAAAAAATAAATAAATCGCTGGGAAATTTGAATAAAAATACATTTTCTGGTGAAACCAATTTAGAACTTCCCAAATTTCAATTGCCCACCTTTAGTGGTGATATTTCAGATTGGCTGAGTTTTAAGGAAAATTTTATTAGATCAATTGATCAAAATCCAACACTGGGAAATTTTCAAAAACTTCAATATTTAAATTCTGCACTAAAAGGAAATGCCGCTAGACTTATTAGGGCGTTCAATATTTCTGATGAAAATTATCCTATTGCCTGGCAAACCTTGGTCAATAGATTCGGCAATAAAAGTAAATTGGCTTTTAAACAAATTCAAAATTTGTATGATCTAAAAAATGTAAAACAAGAATCGACTAAAAATTTACTTGATCTCCTGGACAGTTGTAACGAAAGCATTCAGAATCTCTCTATCCTCGGATTGGAACGTAATAATTTATCAGATATGATTTTAATTCATATAATTCAATCAAAACTTGATCGTTCAATAAGAAAGGAATGGGAGATGAGTTTGCTTGAGAAAGAATATCCATCGTATGAAAAGATTATTTCTTTCCTGGAAAGATTTGCTGGAAGTCTCGGGAGTTTTCAGAATAAAGAAAATTCAAAACAATTCTACAAAATGAATAAATCCACCCATTCTCATTCAGCAACATTTGCCTCTGGCTCTAGTATAGATAGCAGAGTCAAGTCATGCGTCTTATGTAAAGGTAAACATTTTTTTGTTAAAATGTCCTAAGTTTAATAGTATGATGTTACCTGAAAGATGGACATTTGTAAAAGATAATCGTCTATGTTACAACTGTCTAAGATCTAACCATAGAGTATCGTCATGCGTCTTCACGCAAAATTGCAAATCATGTAATAAGAGACATCATACTCTTTTGCATCAGTTCAAACCAGAAATGTTAATTCCTGTTGCGGACATATATCCATTGACCCATGCCAGTGTCTCATGTTTTGCGGACAACAAAAGTCATGATCGGATATTACTCTCTACGGCTTTAATAAAGGTCAAATCGGAAAACGGGGTTCTTCAAACATGTAGAGCCCTCATAGATACAGGCTCTCAAAGGTGTCTTATAACAAATAGTTGTCGAAAGAAATTAAATCTTCCTCTTGCTGAATGTAAAACTACAGTTTTTGGTTTGGGAAACAAACTTGTAGAACAATCAATGGGTGAGGTCTCTCTCCAATTTAGCCCACATTTCTCTCAAACCTAATATTCAACGCCAATCCTATAGTCATTGATAAGATCACATCAGAATTGCCCAATTTCTTTATAGAAAAGGATAATTGGCCTTATTTGAAAAATCTTCTGCTGGCTGATCCCAATTTTGACAAATCTAGCCAGTTTGATTTAGTGATAGGAGCAGAGCTTGCTCCATGCTTATTTAACGGGAAGGTTAGATTCCAAAATTTATATGGACCCACTGCGTGCGGATCCAAATTGGGATGGTTACTTACAGGTAAAATATTACTGTCGAGTGAAAATTCCAATCAAGATATAACTATGTTCGCGTCGGAGGAACAAGATGATTTTCTCAAAATATTCTGGGAGCTGTAGTCAGTACCCTCTGCCAAATCTTTAACCAGAGAAGAAATTTTGTGTGAAGAAATATATATTAATAGCCTCAAAATTCTGGAAGATGGAAGGTACTCTGTTGGGCTGCCATTTAGAACATTGCCAACTCTTGGCGAATCTAGGATCAATGCTCTGAAACGATTTCTATCACTTGAAAAAAAATTACAAAAATCTCCAAGTATCCTAAAACAATATTGTGAATTCATGGACGAATATCTTTTAATCAATCATATGGAGCTTATTCCCAGTGATGAGCTGGATACACCTTCAGGACAATGTTATTATATACCTCATCATTATGTTTTTAAGGAGCAAAGCACTACCACTAAATTGAGAGTTGTTTTTGATGCATCTTGCAAAACTAGCAATGGCAAATCTCTAAATGACTTTCTTCATGTAGGACCAAACTTACAACAGGATATCTTCAACATTCTGATAAGATTTCGAACACGCCCAATAGCTTTTTCAGGAGGTATAGATAAAATGTATCGCCAAGTAAGAATCGATTTTAGGGATTGTGATTTCCAGAGAATTTTATGGAGAAAAAAACCCATCAGAACCTTTATTGGATTATATACTACTGACTGTGACATATGGATTGCCTTGTGCGCCATATCTCGCCATGCGTACCCTACATCAACTTGCAAGGGACAAGGTGTCAACTTTCCCAGTGGCCTCAAAAATAGTACAAACCGATTTTTATGTTGATGACTTACTTTCTGGTGCAGACACAATTGAAGAAGCTACATGTCATATTCGTGAAGTCAATAATCTTCTTTCTTCAGCCGGATTTTCTCTAAGGAAATGGAGATCAAACATCCCGGAGGTCCTTTCTGAATCGTCAGAACAGGTTGAAGATAGGCATAATCTTCGGGATTTTGAGAGTGATTCATGTGTCAAAATACTTGGTATTTGTTGGAATCCTTCCTTGGACGACATTTTTCAGATTCCTGTTAATGACATTCCAGAACAAATCAATTCTAAAAGACATTTGTTGTCCCACATCTCCAGAATCTTTGATCCTATAGGCTGGCTGTCACCAGTTATTATTCGTTTTAAAATTTTGCTTCAATCACTTTGGAAACAGAAGTTGAATTGGGATGATCCCTTGCCTGATACTTTGTGCTCTCAATGGAAGAAAATCGAAAAGGAATTATCCGTATTAAATAAAATTCAAATTCCTAGATACTTCTCGTGCAGGGGAGCTTTACTTTCTGTTGAACTTCATGGTTTTTGTGACTCTTCAGAAGTTGGATATGCGGCAGTATTTTATATAAGATCTCATTTCAAATCGGGCCAAGTGAAAGTTTCTCTAATTGCTTCCAAGACGAGGGTAGCTCCTCTGAAAATGATTTCCATACCACGGCTGGAGCTGTGCGCTGCTCTTCTTCTCGCAACTTTATATGATACTATTCGCAATTCTTTATGCTTACAAATTGATAGAGTATTTTTATGGACTGATTCCAAAATTGTTCTCAGCTGGATTATATCTGAATCTAGACATTGAAAACCATTTGTCGGAAATAGGATTGCTAAAGTTCAAAGATTGACTTTACATTCTTCCTGGCATTATGTCATTTCGAAAGATAATCCTGCAGACTGCGTTTCCAGAGGTATAACTCTTTCAGAGCTGGTGGATCACTCTCTTTGGTGGCGAGGACCAACTTGGCTCTCGGATGTGAACTTTGAAGATCCAATTCAAACTCAATATGATTTTCCGAAAGAAATTTCAGGTGAAAGACGAAAAACATTCTCTGTTTTTGATTTCCACTAATCTTCTTTTCCCAGACTTCATTTTCAAATACTCAAATATCAACGAACTTGTTAGAATTACAGCATGGATATATAGATTTGTATTCAATGTCCAATGTTCTTACAATGAAAGAAAGAAATCTTTCAAGCGAATTAACAAGTTCAATTCACAATATCATTCGCTTCATCCAAAGTTCTGAATTTCAATCAGAAATTACCTGTTGCAAACAAAAGAAATCTTTACCAACTAACTCAAGGCTTTTATCTTTGAATCCTTTCATTGATGAATCTGGACTATTACGGGTTGGAGGAAGATTACTTCATTCAAATCTGCAATTTGATGAAAAGCATCCAATAATATTGCCAAGAGATCATTTTATCGCGGAATTAATATTGCGACAGTGTCATCTGGATCATTTACATTCTGGTCTTCAACTGACCATGTCAGCACTACGATTACGATATTGGATTCCTGCAGGCAGAAGTTTGGTCAAGAAACTAATCCACCAATGCATGGTGTGTTTCAGGGCTAAACGCCAAGTTACTAAGCAAATCATGGGAGATCTGCCTATGCACCGAATTGTGAAATCAAATCCGTTCACTAAAACTGGAATCGACTTTGCAGGACCGTTTTTGATGAAACCAAACATCAAAAGATCCAAAGTAAAATTAAAATCATATGTTGCTTTATTTGTATGTTTCTGCACAAAAGCAATTCATATAGAAATTGTATCAGACCTATCTTCAGCGGCTTTCCTCGCAGCTCTCAAGCGGTTTATTTCTCGTCGAGGAAAACCTTCTGATATATTTAGTGATAACGGGACCAACTTTAGGGGAGCTAACAACATTCTCCGAGAGCAGTTTGATATATTGAAAGCTTCAACAATTCAAAAATTCATATCTAATGAACGAATCAACTGGCATTTTATACCTCCTTCCGCCCCAAATTTCGGAGGTATCTGGGAGGCTGGAATAAAATCTTTCAAATTTCATCTTCTCAGATGCTTAAGGTCTCAGATACTCACATTTGAAGAGCTGAGTACTCTGACAGCTCAAATAGAAGCTTGTTTAAATTCACGACCTATTTGTCCTCTAAGTTCAGATTCAGACGATTTTAATCCTCTTACACCAGGACACTTCTTAATCGGGAGACCCTTAACTGCCCTTCCAGAATCTAATGATGATGATGTTCCGATAAACTACCTCGACCGCTGAAGCCTAAATAAAAAAAATAAAAATGTATTTTGGAAACGTTGGAATCGAGAATACCTTAACAATTTGCAACAACGCCTAAAATGGCAAAAATCCTCACCCAACATTAAGGAAGGTGACCTCATCTTGCTCAAGGATACCATATCACCACCAGCAATGTATTGGAGCCTTGGTCGCATCACCAAAGTCTTTCCGGGAGCAGACGGAAAAGTTCGAGTCGTCGAGGTGAAGACCAAGCACCAAGAACACCTTACTAGAACTGTCTCTAAAATAGTACCATTACCTTTTGCTGAGGACTAAGTTAGTCCACCGGGGTGGAGAATGTTAGGTTTTATTTTTTATTATTATTATTGTATTTTATTAATTAATTATAATTCATATTCATAGAATTTTATTGTTACTTATCATCATTCTTTTTGTTGTTTTTTTTTTCTTCTTCTGTTTTCTTTTGTGTTATAAATACAACTAAATCGCATTAAATCGTAATGTAATCATCTTTTGTTGTTTGAAATAAATCGAATTGAGTCAGCTCGTTCTTTCTAGAAGAAACTTTAAAGAAAACGTGCTAGCACATTTGATCAACCAAAGGTTTTGTATATATTTTTATATGGAGTGTTCAAATCATCAAATAGGATTTCGAAATAATAAATTGTTTTGATTACCCTTTCTAGTATATGAAAATCAAAAAGAATTTCAAAAATTCAAGCATACGATTAATATTAAAGAAAAATAGATAAGAAAGAAGAGAGATTAAAGAAAAATAAAAATTTTATCAATAAATGAAAAACGGAATATTCAATGATTTTATGTTTTGAATATATTGCCACGAGGAAAATTAGGGAAGACCAACTTCGGGATATGACAACAATTTATTTCAGGCAAACACAAACTATGAATGGTAAACAAAAGATAAGCCACGAGTAGCAAAATATAAACGTAAAAATGACCACTCTGTTAATAAAAATACTAAAATTAATAAATACGTTGTTACAATATTCTCTTTTGAAAAAAAAAAGATTCTACCAAATGCCCAATATTTGATGCTATTCAGGTTACGTTAACTATATCAAACTTTAGTATCAACTAGCTATCACAGATATCAATCAGGTAATTTCAACCCAGATTTCTTCAAATAGGTTGAATGTTCTTTTGATAGCACTGGGTACGCCATAACACAGAGAAAATCCACAGGAATGCTTCAACTCTTGTAGCAATCTAATATGTCAACTCTTCTTCTTCTTCTTTCCTATCTCCACACTTGGTGAAGTAGTATGCGTCTGCCTTTGTCATTAAGACTGGTAGCACTACTTAGTGGCAGGCCGACTTAGCTCCAAAAGAAATAGCCGCCTCTGACATGAGGAACAGACGCCATGTGCAGCCGCTCCTGACATGGAGTACAAACGCTGCTCATATCAAACTTTAGTATCAACTAGCTATCACAGATATCAATCAGGTAATTTCAACCCAGATTTCTTCAAATAGGTTGAATGTTCTTTTGATAGCACTGGGTACGCCATAACACAGAGAAAATCCACAGGAAAGCTTCAACTCTTGTAGCAATCTAATATGTCAACTCTTCTTCTTCTTCTTTCCTATCTCCACACTTGGTGAAGTAGTATGCGTCTGCCTTTGTCATTAAGACTGGTAGCACTACTTAGTGGCAGGCCGACTTAGCTCCAAAAGAAATAGCCGCCTCTGACATGAGGAACAGACGCCATGTGCAGCCGCTCCTGACATGGAGTACAAACGCTGCTCATCCTGTATCCCTGGATTTGGAGCCCTTACAGGGTACTATCAGCCGGGCCAGCTGAGCCCAGGTTTTTTAGTGAGCTTGTTACTGCTCCCCCTCCTCCTTTTTCATCCCGGCTTGGGACCGGCAAAGGCGGAGTTTGTCAACTCTTGATGTATTCTGGTCACTTTTCTATTTAAGCATCTCTACTAAGGAGGTTCAAACTTTGATTACATCCCCTGATTATATGATACTCACAAATTGGTTATTTATATTTCTTATTAAACCTTGATTCAAGAATAGCGAGCCAATCAGAAGTGTTGGAAGATACCGCATAATATGGATTGGAGAAACTGATTGGTCAAATTGACACAGAATAATATGACGTCAGTTGAGAATCTTTTAACCAAATCTGAGAATGTACATTTGATGAATATGTTTATAATTAGACATCTTTTCTCAACATAATCTTCACATATTTTTCTAGTAAAACATATTTCTTGCGTAGTGTTACAAATATTTTGAGAAACCACGAATTGAGCATAGGTTATTCAAAGTTAGAATCAGACATGACGTAGCCACGCAATAATATTTGAAGTGAAGGCGATAAAAACGTGGTGATTTTCTTTTAATGGTGAAAATACAAGCTTTCAGGCAAGAATGCCCTTCTTCAGGTTACAATTTGGAAATATTTTAAAACTATGAATTTGAAAGATAGCCCAATACAGTAGGTAAATAGTTCAGCTAGGGGGATTGGCGAGGTAAAACACGGAGTATTGGAGTGGTAGGTCGATTTTTCGGTTAAAACTGGGCGTGCAGTGCGAGACCAAAGATTCAAGGACTAGGCCTAGGACATACGCACCAATGACCGCAAGTCTCTCTTATGCCAACACATCACAGAATTTCGCCACTCGTTCAATTTAGACAGCGCTGTATGCGTTTACAAGGGCGTCGAGAATAAGTATCAGCGCCTAGTCCTTGAACCTTTGGTCTCGCACTGCACGCCCAGTTTTAACCGAAAAATCGACCTCCCACCCCAATTATCCGTGTTTTACCTCGCCAATCCCCCTAGCTGAACTATTTACCTACTGTATTGGGCTATCTTTCATATTCATAGTTTTAAAATATTTCCAAGTTGTAACCTGAAGAAGGGCATTCTTGCCTCAAAGCTTGTATTTTTACCATTAAAAGAAAATCACCACGTTTTTATCGCCTTCATTTCAAATAGGTTATTCAGTCACATGCAGAAAGTTGGTTTCTTATTTTTCCGACTACAGTCGTTCCAAATGGTGGTTGGGTGCGGGGTGATGGTTGTTTTAGTTGAGAGATAAAACGGGTCACGTAATATTAGTTCTATTTTGGAAGAAACCGTTTTCAATAAATTTGAAATGCTTAACAATAGCCTAATTGTTGCTATGAAGAGACCAAAGGTAAAAGTGACGAGTTTCTTTATTGAAGGGGTGTTAGCTTGGGAAGCTTTCAGAGAATAACGCCGTTACACAGATTGTAACACAAATATAAGAAATTAGAATATGAATGAATGAAATATAGATACCCTGACCAGGAGCACATGTGCTTTTCAGAAGACAGAGCGCCATCTGGTGGAACAGAAATCAACTAAACATTGATTTAGCCTGTTCCCTGATATTTGGCCAACCTTTTTTATTGAAAAATCAAGAAAAGTCATCGTTGAACGTGTTTCGCGCTGTTCGCGCTTGTCAGCTTTTTTTTTTTCTACAAAGAATCATAAGCGTCAAAAATAGTTTATATTTCTTACAACAGATGGCGCGCCTAACGCATCCTATCAATATTTATATTTTATTTAAATGAGCTCCAGGCGGCCATCTTTAATTAGGAACAATTATATATTGCTATTATAATAGAAATCCAATCACCACTTGCCGTAATAAACTCCATTGTTGAATAAAACCCATTGTTAAAGGGTTGTTGAGGCAAATATTGGAATAGCATTAATTGATTTATTCAGATTGTCGATTCTAAATTGATCTTGTCTATATTGCTGTATCATGTTTCATTGTTATGAAAATAGAAAATCCATACTTAAATCATTAGATTGTAAAACGGCATATATAGGATTCAATAAAATATTTATTTGGCAATATTTCGGCTGGCTGAACGCCAACCTTTATCGAGCCATTACATTTTATTTCTCTGATATTAAATGATAAAAAAAATGTAATGTCTCGATAAAGGTTGGCGTTCAGCCAGACATTTATTGATATGTTTATTTATTACTCCTGTTTTTGAGATTATATCAAGATAATTCACATATTTTATATATAAAATAAATTAAAGAATTCTCACATCAAGAACTGGATTTCTGGACATTTTAAGATGATAAAAAAGGAACAGTAGATACTCCTGGAGAGGCAAAAAAAGAGCTTTCAAAATTTTCTTTTCATTTATGATTTTAATCAAATAATATTACAAACCTTCAATTTCAACTCTTTCAATTTTATTGAGGATTTACTTTATATATAAAAAAGACCAATAATGATATCAACTATTTTTTCTTATAAAAAAATTCAAAATTGCAATTGATGAACCAAACGTTTGGAATATAATTTTATATGGAGTGTTAAAATCGTCAAATCTGATTTCGAAAGAATATAATGTTTTGATTATCCTTTCTAGTATATGAAAATCAAAAAGAATTTCAAAAATTTAAGCCTACGATTAATATTAAAGAAAAAATAGATTAGAAAGAAGAGAGATTAATGAAAAATAAAAATTTATCAATAAATGAAAAACGGAATATTCAATGATTATGTTTTGAATATATTGCCACGTGGAAAATTAGGGAAGACCAACTTCGGGATATGACAACAATTTATTTCAGGCAAACACAAACTATGAATGGTAAACAAAAGATAAGCCACGAGGGAAATTTACAGAGTATGAAAATATAAACATAAAAATGATCACTCTGTTAATAAAAATAATAGAATTGATAAATACGTTGTTACAATATTCTCCTTTGAAAAAAAAAAAGATTCTCCAAATGCCCAATATTTGATGAAATTCAGGTTGCGTTAACTTTATCAAACTTTAGTATCAAAATGCTATCACAGATCACAATCAAGTAATTTCAACCTAGACTTCTTCAAATAGGTTGAATGTTCTTTTGATAGCACTGGGTCTGCCATAACACACAGAAAAAATAACAGGAATGCTTCAACTCTTGTAGCAATCTAATATGTAAACTCTCAATGTATTCTGGTCACTTTTCTATTTAAGCATATTGCCACGTGGAAAATTAGGGAAGACAAAAACTTCTGGAGAAGGCAACAATTTATTTCAGGCAAGGACAAAACTATGAATGGTAAACAAAGATAAACCACGATGTAAATTACAGAGTAGCAAAATATAAACATGGAAATGACCACTCTGTTGAAAAAATAATACTATTAATTAATACTTTGTTACAATATACTAAGGAGGTTCAAACTTTGATTCCATTCTCTAATTATAGGATACTCATACATTGGTATTTTATCGTTCTTATTAAAGCTTGATTCAAGAATAACGAGCCAATCAGAAGTGATAGAAGATAATGCATAATATGGATTAGTGTAACTGATTGGTCGAATTGACACAGAATAATATGATGTAGGTTGAGAATCTTTTAACCAAATCTGAGAATGGACATTTGAGTAATATGTTTAGAATTAGACATCTTTTCTCAAGAGAACCTTTACATATTGTTCTAGAATAGCAGATTCCTTGCGTAGTGTTACAAAAATATTTGAGAAACCACGAATTGAACAAAGGTTATTCAGCTGCTTGTAGAAAGTTGTTTCGTACATTTCCGTCTACAGTCGTTCCAAATGGTGGTTGGGTGCAGGGTGATGGTTGTTTTAGCTGAGAGATAGAGAAAGTCACGTAATATTAGTTCTATTTTGGAAGAAACCGTTTTTAATAAATTTTTAAATTTGAAATTTCTGGAATTATAGGATAATTGTTGCTTTGAAGAAACTAAAGGTAAAAGCAACGAGTTTCTTTATTGAAGAGGTGTTAGCTTGGGAAGCCTTCAGACAATAACGTCGTTCCACAGACTGTAACGCAAATATAAGAAATTAGAAGAGAAATAAATGAAATATATATACCCTTACCAGGAGCACATGTGCTTTTCAGAAGGCAGAGCGCCATCTGGTGGAACAGAAATCAACTAAACATTGATTTATCCTGTTCCCTTATATTTTGCCAACCCAATTTCTTGATAAATCAAGAAAGCCACCCACGAATGCGTTTCGCGCTGTTGGCGCTTGTCAGCGTGGAGTAGGCTGTACCACTGCGACCAAAAAGATTTTTGCTCCCAGAGGCTTCTTGAGAAACCAAGAAATGGGTATTTTAAGGCCAAACTTGAGTAAATACGCTTTACACATGAAAAAATAATAGGAAAAATTTTTTTTTTCATGTGTAAAGCGTATTTACGCAAGTTTGGCCTTAAAATACCCATTTCTTGGTTTCTCAAGAAGCCTCTGGGACCAATAATCTGTGGTGTGTGGATTTATTATCGTCGATTGTGCACAAAGTGGTTAATTACAATATATATACATCATCATATTGGCAAGAAAATAAAAATAAGGAGAAATATAGTCTATTGCTCCTTAAATCTCACGAGTTTCTTGATTATTCTCCCCGATCTTGTCCTAGTTAGGTCTGGTGCTGATCCTGTTCCTTGGAATTCTGTGTACTTCTCCACATCTGGTGGGTCAGGATTCTGTTGGGACGATGTAGAAGGCAGCGCTCCCGACACGATGGGTCTTGTTGCAGTAGGGTGTTCTGAAATTACATTGTCCGAATCTGCCAGTAAGTAAGCAGGTCGCAATCGGTCAATCGATATGGTCACATTTCTTCCTTTCACATTGAGTGTGAAATACTTGTCTGTTCTATCAAGGACTGGGAAGGGTCCCTCATATGGTGGTTCCAGAGGTTTCTTCACTCGATCTGTCCTGATAAATATATGTGAACATGTTTTCAGATCTTTATGAACAAATACTTTAGTTTTCGAATGATGTTTTTATTTAAGGGTTTGAGCAATTCCATTTGCTTTTGAAGCTGTTGAACAAATTCTTCAGCATGCAGGTGATGTTTAGAATCATCAAATAATTCGCCAGGCAGTCTGATGGTTTTGCTATATACCATCTGAGACAAAGAATGGTTGTTATCTTTGTTGATAGCACACACACAGCACGCAAGCCTAGGAGAACTGTTGTCAGCGTTTCTGTCCACTTAATATTATTGTGGGCACGAATGGCAGTTTTAATGGTTCTATGAAGCCTTTCCATCTTCCCGTTACACTGAGGGTGGTACGCCGTGGAATGGCGAAGTTTGATACCACACAGCGTTGTTAAATCTTTGAAAAGCTGAGAAGTAAACTGCTTTCCTTGGTCTGATATCACTGTATGCGGTGCTCTAAATCTAACAATCCAGTTTCCGTAGAACGCTCTCGCTACCGTTTCAGACTTCATATCTGGTAGTGGAACAATTTCCATCCAGCTGGTGTACCTGTCGATGCAGGTCAGACAGTAGATTTTACCATTCGATGGAGGTAAAGGACCAATTAGATCGATGTGGACAACACTAAATCTCTCATCCACTTCTTGATATTTGCCTATTTCTGATTTCGTGTGTATCGACACCTTGCACTTTTGGCAGTTGACACAAACTTGAGCCCATTTCCTAATGTCTTTATTCATATTGGGCCATATAAATCTTGACGTTAATTGTTTAGTAGTGGCTTTAATGCCTGGGTGTGAGAGTTCATGGAAGTTCCTAAAAACCATCATTCGGAATTTAATTGGAATGAATGGTCTAATATTATTGGTAGACACGTCACACCATAACAAATTGCCTGATTGTAGTGGGCATTGCTTAAATTTCAGAGAGGTATTCTTTGAAATCAGGTTTTGTAGTTCTGAATCACCAGTTTGTTCTTTGGCGATCTCTTCATAGTCGATAGTTGTGATAGCATCAACTCTGGACAGAGCATCGGCGACTATGTTGTCAGTACCTTTTATGTACTTGATGTCAGTAGAGAATTGGGAGATGTGTTGTAGATGTATTAATTGTCTAGGAGAAGCATTCTCATTTTTTTGTTTGAATGCGTAAATTAAAGGTTTGTGATCAGTCAAAATTGTAAATTCACGTGCCTCAAGTAGGTGCTTGAAGAATTTGATAGACAAATATATTGCGAGAAGCTCTCTATCATATGTACTATAATTACATTGAGCAGAATTAATTTTTTAGAGAAAAATGCTATTGGTTTCCATGTATTATTGTCAAGCTGTTGGAGAACTGATCCAACTGCCAGATCTGAAGCATCTGTACAGAGTGAGATAGGCAGTTCAGTTTCGGGGTAGGCTAACAGTGCTGTGTTAGCTAGGACTTGTTTGCATATTTCAAACTGAACTTCAGCTTCTTCAGTCCATTTTATTTCGCTTCTATCCTTTTTCTTGGCACCCCACAAGTATTCATGAAGGATTGCCTGAGTCTCTGCGGCATTGTTCAAAAAGGTTCGATAAAAGTTTAGCATTCCCAAAAATATGAGTAATTCATGAACTGTTTTTGGTTTCTTATATTCTAGAATAGCTTTAACCTTTGTTGGGAGTGGTTTCACACCGTGAGAGGTAATTAGGTATCCTAGAAAATCAATTTCCTGTACTAGGGATTTAGATTTAGAAAGATTGATTCTCAAATCATAGGAATTTAGTCTGCTGAATAAGGTTTCTAGGTGGCTATAATGCTCTTCTTCCGTTTTAGAGGCTACCAGAATATCATCTAAGTAGACAAATGCAAAGTCCAAGTTTCTTAAGACTTCATGCATGAATCTCTGAAAGGTAGCTGTAGCATTTCTAAGACCGAAACTCATTACATTGAATTCGAATAGCCCAAAAGGAGTAATGATGGCAGTCTTTGGTTTATCCTCTTCTGCAATTGGAATCTGATAGAATGCCTTGCATAGGTCTATTTTTGAGTACACACGAGTACCTTTTAAGATGTGGTGGAAATCGTCCAGTCTAGGGATTGGATAACGATCTGGAAGTGTAACTGCATTGAGTCTTCTATAATCACCACAAGGTCTTAGTGACTCGTCCTTTTTTGAAACTAAATGTAGTGGACTCGCCCAAGGAGAATTTGAGGGTCTAATTATTCCATTATTCAACATATATTGAAATTCTGCCTTAGCAAGAGTTAATCTCTGTGAATCTAGACGACGGGCTTTAGAGTGAATTGGCTGACCTCTTGTAGGAATATGATGATTAACGCTATGTTTTGCTTCTACAAAATCTGATGGTGGCCTACATAGGTTAGGATATTTGGTTAGGATAGCGCTGACCTTGGATGATGAGTTTAGAGTGCTAATATTTCCCATGTCTGAGATTGACTGAATGACGCCTCTTATGGAAAGATTAGTTATTCCATCAATTAGGCGTTTATTTTTTATATCAATAATCAATCCAAAGTTGTTCAAAAAATCGGCTCCTATTATTGCTCTGTTAGTATTGGCGATTACAAAAGGCCATTGGAATTGACGTCGAAGTCCGATATCCAAATTTCTAACCTTTGTTCCATAGGTAACAATTTTTGTACCATTGGCTGCATAAAGTTTATAATCAGAGCTAGGCATCCAATTTTTATCCTTTGGTGGTATTATAGAAATATCAGCGCCACTGTCCACCTTTTGTCCGTCACAAATAATCGGAGATTGCGACAATCCTGAATGTCGGCGGAAGAGTTTGTCGCTACTCTGTCCGCCGGTTGGAGTTTTCCGACTCTTTCCAACTGCACATAGGCCTGCATTTATTTTGCAAGTAATTAGGACCAAATCTAAAATGGTAATAGCAGTATTTCCCTTTTGGATCGAAAGATCTTTGAGAATTACTTCTCGGTCTTGACTGAGTCCTATTTTTGGATCGAGATCTAGATCTATCCAGCCTCAATTCGGACACCTGCCGTTCAAGATCTTCCAATTTGGCGATCAAGCGATCTGTTGATGAAGAAGGCACTTCCGCATCATATATTTCTTTGGAAGAGTTTATTTCATTTATTTTATCGGCCATTATGGCCAATTTGCTAATGTCCTCATCGCTTACAATAAGTATATTCTTTATGGATGTGGGCAGTTAATCGAGCCATAAAGTTTTTATTAAATTGTCAGAGATATCTGGGGTGGCGAGGGATCTGAGCTTTTGTAATAACTGGCTCGGCTTCATGTCTCCGAGCTCTATACCAGAAATTAACTTTTAATTCTCAACCCTTCACTTTCTCTGAACAATTCAAGTAGTACAAGAATGGAAGGTCTCTTGATCACAAGGCGAACTCCAGCGAATGTCCCCTGTACAAAACCCAGATGGAAATAGTAATACAAAGAACTCAATACCATTCAGATGAATGATAACAATATCAGATGTATACAATTTAATGCAAGGAAAAGTATGATGGCAACTAGTGAGTTAGGTGTGACAATTGCAGACGATCTTCCAGACATCATATTTCTACAAGAACCATACATGTGCAATGATACAGTAAATTTGACAAGAATTCAAGAATATTATATTCTAGCACAGATAGGCAAATTTATACTGCTACTATTATTTTGAACCGAAACATAATATATGATAAAATTAATAGGTTTACAAATTCCTTCTGTACAGCGATCACTCTCTATTTCAACGGGAAAAGAATAGTTATTGCCAATATTTATATACACCCAAACTCAATGGCTGCATTTCATCTTCAATTCATCTCAGAAATACTTGAGGCCTTTGGTCAACTCCCAATTATCCTTTGTGGAGATTTGAATTCAAGACATCCACTCTGGTTCGATTCAACAACAAATAAAAACGGATACATTCTAAAGTCTATTATTGAGGAGCAGAATCTATTTGTTCATAATCTTAAAATCCCAACTTGCAGATATGCTAGCATAATCGACTTGACAATTTCTAATAAACATTCCATTAGTCTAATACATAACTGGAGAACCTCAGCACTTTCTGTTACCTCAGACCATTTGGCAATACTTTTTGATATCTTCAATATGATGAACTTGGCAAACAATAATAGACAGACATCGACATGGAAATTCAGAGA
>CP092871.1:26398318-26486343 GCA_030710605.1 Cordylochernes scorpioides | reverse complement strand
GAAAACCAACGGTTTAGACCATCCTTCCACCGACCCCCCAAATCCTTAATGCTATGAATAAATATTAGAAGGGCCTGGCTTATACTTGGTTAACACTCCCAGAGGTTTTGCCAATATAATCTACCATACTGCTATAATATTGTACATGAACTTCATCATTCAAGTACAAATTTGTCCTAAAAGTTCGTAAACACTTGCAAAAAATTTAAATACCAATATTATTCGCAATAATACAAGTATTATGTACATAATGTATGTACATATTTGCATACAAGTATATCGCGATAATACTTGTATTATTTGCCATTATGTATAATGTCTCTGTATGATGTATAAAGTAATTGTGTTATGTATTATTATGTATTCGCCATAATACAAGTATTACGTACATAATGTATGTACATATTTACATACAAGTATATCGCAATAATACTTGTATTATTCGCCATTATGTATAATGTCTTTGTATGATGTATAAAGTAATTGTGTTATGTATTCGCCATAATACAAGTATTATGTACATAATGTATGTACATATTCACATACAAGTATAACGCGATAATACTTGTATTATTCTCCATTATGTATAATGTCTTTGTATGATGTATAAAGTAATTGTGTTGTGTATTCGCCGTAATAATATTATTCGCCAAGTAATAAGAAAAAAAAAACACGAACAATTAAAACAACCTTATATTCACCAGGTATTCCTCTAAGATTGAAATTCCCAATCTTGTCTTAAAATATCTTGGAGAGGAATTCAAGCTGATTGATGATATTGAGGGAAATTGGCGGATGAAAAGTGAAAAGCTGTTTCCTACCTTGATTCAACAGATCTAATAGTTGTTGTTTTCCTGAAATTACCTTGGAATATTATGATTCTACATATGTTGTTGTTGTCGTGTCCAATGAAGAGCCCCAGATGTCTCTATGCATCTCCACCACAGCAGCAGCAATGTCCTCTATCTTTGGTCTTCATTGGAAAATGGGTGCCGTTGCCACGTTAGTCACCTTGGAAACGAACCAGAATTTGTTCGATTATTCCAAGGGTTCAGGGGCGCAGGGAGGACCTACATATATACAGCACTTTAGAAGAATAGATTGAAGTATTTTACGCAAACTATGTTTGTTGACATAGGTTTTGAGTGGATATCGAATATTGTTCTTTCGCGAACAATTCATAAACGATTTGAAGATGAAAACATCAAGCTTCCAAGGATAATCTTTTTTAAATATTTAAATCTGATCTGTATCTTTCAGGTATCAAGGCCCTTCAAAAGGATGAAACACGATACAATATATCGCGTTGTCCTCTGGAAAGACTGTTATTTTCACTTTAAAATTGATATAAAGCTTTATTTTATTGAATTCGTAAAAGACATAAACCAAACATTAGGCATTAAGAGACATAATCTAAACCAAAATATACCACAAAGAACGCCAATATAGAATATTTGGTCGAAATCGTTTTTGAGCCTTTTCCGAGAACCCCAACCAAGAAAAGTATACGATAAATACAAATTGCTTTTTTTATGTTACAGTGTGACAGTATAAAACGAGAAAATATTTTAGAACATTTTTACCTAGGTTTTGCGTCAAAAAGAATCCACGAAAACAGATAGGTGGTATGGTTTTCTAACTCAAAAAAATCGTAAATCTATCAATAAACGTCTTTGTCGAGGGCGTTATAAAAAGCCAAAGCTAGTAGCATCACCTACCTTATAGAAGGTACGGGGGCGAATTGGAGGGCGTTGTTCCTATTAGAGAGCAGGACGGGTTCGGCCAAACCTAGATAGAATAGTCAGGAGGGCAATCTGGACCAAGACTTAGGAACTTCTAAAACGCTCGTGTTGTCTGCTCAACAATAGACGGTAATGCCTGGCCGGCATTCATATTTCTTGAATATAAAGATACTTCGGCCAGTAAATCTTTTTTATTACCTCACATACTTGATCATAGTCTTCTCTAGTTGCCTTGCCATCTTGAACACCTCGGGACAAAAATTGATTTTGATTATCGCAAAGATAGATGCTGCCTGGCCGGCATTCATATTTCTTGATTATTGATCTACTGGCCGAAGTATCTTTATTTTCACGAAATAAACGTTAAGTCTATCTAACCCTAAGGTTGTAAGACATTTCATGCACCCAGAAGGCTGTCTCACTCAAGTTATGAACGCCTGTAACCGAAGTTACACTCTACAGCCAGTCTGTGAGAACCGATGCATACTCGTGCACTGATCTATCAGTGGTAGATCCCGCGTTTTTAAAGTCTGACTACGTGAGGTTGACCAGACAAATCGATCATTCCAGGAGTTTCTAAATCTTAGTCTAATTGCCGTTCTGACCTTTCTGCCTGAGATTGGTCGAACCCGTACTGCTCTCCAATAGGAATAACACCCTTCCATTCACCCCCGTACCTTCTAGAAGGCAGGTGATGCTAATATCTTTGGTTTTTCATGATGCCCTCGGCAAAGACGGTCATAATGGCGCTTTCACATAGAAAAGACACAGTATTTTGTATTTATGAATATCGAGGGATGTTATTGCAGCCTATAAATGGTGAGCACGCCTGTAGACGAAGCTACACCCTGAATTCAAAAATAGTCTTGTGTCTCTCTCACACAAGCTCTCTTTTTCTCCGCCCTATTAATTTTGGCCCTAGCATGAAGACCATAAACACCACAGTGTTCAGGTGTTTCAAATAATAACAGAAAAACTCATATATCAGGCGTCTCTTTGGTGGTCAATATTAAAAATAATTGAAAGTTAAAGGAACTATTGACATATCGAGATTATCCTATTTGAACATAACACTGGGCGTCAAGAAATGATCAAATATGCAAAATAAACTCTGAGAGAAAAATGACAAAAAACATATCAAACTTATAACAAAACACTATAAAGGAATGACAATATATCCAGATGGCACAAGAACCTATAGGACATGTAACAACTTTCCTGGTGTGGAACTAACACCTGCCCACATATTCTCATGCGCAGCAATGGTCGCAGCCTTGCGGAAAATTGACATAGACCCAGAGCAGCAGCTTTACACACCCAAGATAGCGGACATTGCTGCTGCTGTGATAAAGATGCATGGAGACATCAGAGGCTCTTCATTGGACACGACAACAACAACAATACAGTATACACTCCCAAGATAGAGAACAATGCGGCTGCTGTGATAGAGATGCATGGAGACATCTGAGGCTCTTCATTGGACACAACAATAACAATACAGTATACACACCCAAGATAGTGGACATTGCTACTGCTGTGATAGAGATGTATGGAGACATCTGAGGCTTTTCATTGGACACGACAGCAACAACAATATAATATACACTCCCAAGATAGTGGACATTGCTACTGCTGTGATAGAGATGTATGGAGACATCTGAGGCTCTTCATTGGACACGACAACAACAACAATACAGTATACACACCCAAGATAGTGGACATTGCTGCTGCTGTGATAGAGATGCATGGAGACATCTGAGGCTATTCATTGGACACAACAATAACAATACAGTATACACACCCAAGATAGTGGACATTGCTACTGCTGTGATAGAGATGTATGGAGACATCTGAGGCTTTTCATTGGACACGACAGCAACAACAATATAATATACACTCCCAAGATAGTGGACATTGCTACTGCTGTGATAGAGATGTATGGAGACATCTGAGGCTCTTCATTGGACACGACAACAACAACAATACAGTATACACACCCAAGATAGTGGACATTGCTGCTGCTGTGATAGAGATGCATGGAGACATCTGAGGCTCTTCATTGGACACGACAATAACAACAATACAGTATACACACCCAAGATAGTGGACATTGCTGCTGCTGTGATAGAGATGCATGGAGACATCTGAGGCTCTTCATGGGACATGAATACAACAACAATACAGTATACACTCCCAAGATAGTGGACATTGCTGCTGTTGTGATAGAGATGTATGGAGACATCTGAGGCTCTTCATTGGACACGACAACAACAAATATACAGTATACACTCCCAAGATAGTGGACATTGCTGCTGCTGTGATAGAGATGTATGGAGATATCTGAGGCTCTTCATTGGACACGACAACAACAATAAT
Source organism: Cordylochernes scorpioides (assembly GCA_030710605.1). Lineage (NCBI taxonomy): Eukaryota > Metazoa > Arthropoda > Arachnida > Pseudoscorpiones > Chernetidae > Cordylochernes > Cordylochernes scorpioides. The sequence goes on along the minus strand of CP092871.1, from coordinate 26,482,225 downwards.
ACAGTATACACTCCCAAGATAGTGGACATTGCTGCTGTTGTGATAGAGATGTATGGAGACATCTGAGGCTCTTCATTGGACACAACAACAACTGAGCTAAATATATATCTGTGAAAAAATATATATATCATAATTCACAGCGCACTCTTTCAAATTATCATTTTATCCTATATATTGAACTATTAAAATATCCCCACATCTACTAAAGTTTAAATGAAATATATTGGTAGAGCGTGGCTTATCAGTTATCGTCAATCGTCTTCACCAATTCATTTTCTGGGACGTAAAAACCACCTTCTGGGTATGTTTTCATTATACAGTTCTATTTTGATACACAACCATTGGATTGTTTCTTTATATAGTCCTGTTTCGTCGTTATGTATAGGTACTTGTGGGATGATTGCGTGCGTGTTGGTGTGGCTTGTGGAAAGGCCGCTGATAAGATTATAATTATTTTTAATAAAATAAATTTATTTATTTAAAGCCCTGAAATATATAGAAAGGAAAGAAGTAACGGCGTCTGTAAGCAAGCTTTGTTGTTGACGACGCGCGTGACCAGAGTGTCCCGGATGCCGCCCGCGCATGCGTAGTGAGGTGTTCTCCCAGCTCGCGCTTGCCGAGGCGTAGTGGGGCCGCCACACTACTGCCCGTATGTGTATTGAAGCTTTGTCCGCGCTCGCTGAAGCAAAGTGTGGTCGCCACACACTTTTTAAAATGAAATTTAGCAATACCAGCGATACCATAATCTCCAGTTGGGCACTTCTTAGTTTCCTAAAGATGTGTTGTGGCTTTGTCTTAGAACTGAGCCCGCTAGTTTTTTGGGACAGTCAATAGATGGCACCCAGTTTGAGCGTCATTTTAACGGGAGAAGCAACCTTTATTTTCATCTATCTCAGTCCTTCTGTCAAATATACAAATATGTAAATTAGAAACTATTATAGACGCGTATGATTCTTTTAAAAATGAACAATATCAACTGCCCTTACTGCAATTGGAAAATTAATGGGAGGGCCTGACTCATCAATGGTAAACCCTTCAAGCGGTTTCGTCAGCTTAATATACCATCCCGCTGTTATATTGCGGTATTCTGGAAAAAGAAAACCGAAAATTCAATATAATAGCGGTATGGTAGATTAAACTGGCGAAACCGCTGGGAGGGTTCACCACTGATGAGCCAGGTCCTCCCATTAATTTTTCCATTGCACTAAGGACTATATATTGTTTAATTTTTTTTAAATAATCATACGCGTCTATAATAGTTACGAATTATCATAACATATGGCGCGCTAATGCACCATTAAATAAATATATTTTTAAATTAAAAAGGCATATATTGAATCAAAATATCCCTTTATAATTGAAGATTTATTTATGGATTGCTCTATTTTCAAAAAAATATAAATATATATACATAAATAAAAAGGCATATATAGGATCAAAATATTGTAGCAATGTATTTATTATTTTATTAACAGAGTATAATTTTTTATGTATATATTTTGCTACTCTGTTATCTTTCCTCATTTGCTTATCTTTTGTTTACCTTTCATAGTTTGTACTTGCCTTAAATAAATCGCTTTGTCATCCTGAAGTTTGTCTTTCCTAATTTTTCACGTGGCATTTTGGTGGAGATGTTGGGAAAATTAGGAAACACAAACTGAAGATCGCCGAAAAGACCTAGAGGCCACGGCTGCTGTGATCTACACTTTCGGAGACATGCTCCAGGATTCCACCGACGTGTCAGAGCCAAGACTTCCCTCGAAGATGACGATGTCCCTATAGAAGATACGACGACAAAGCCGCTCTTCACGCCACAAGAAAAAGAACGCAAAGGTACTAGGGACAAAGTTCCAAAAATTCAATGGAATCTTTGGCAGAAGCACGTCAGATCCATGTCAGTATCTACAATAAATGCTAGCTGTGGGTCACAGCTCCCATAGGGAAGGAGCTATGTAGCAAAGTACTTATTATTTTTTTTAACAGAGTATCATTTTTTATGTTTATATTTTGATACTCTGTAAACTTCATTCATTTGTTTATCTTTCATAGTTCGTACTTGCCTTAAATAAAATTGCCGCGTCATCCTGAAGTTTGTCTTCCCTAATTTTACACCTGGCAATATAATTTATTTACCAATATTCCAGTTGGTTGAACCCCAACCTTTTTCAAGGCTATATATATAATAAACACACAATTTCAGACTTTTTTGAATAATACAACTTCATATTGTCCTTAATTCAATGTAAAATGTTGGAAAGGCCTGTTAATTGATAGCGAACCTTCCCAAATATTTCGCCAGTATAATACACCATACAGTTTAATAATATCGCTTTTATACCTGGCATCTTTTCTAGAGTTTTTTGATATTGATGAGACAAAGGCGGGGATGTGATGCTCAGATGGTTAATTTGGTGCAGTGCTGGACTCGTGGTCCGGTCCAGGAAGGTCATGATGTTGGGGGTCTCACTGGGCCGGTTGTAAAAGGTGATGGAGCTATAACTGTATATTTCTAATCGCCGGGTTTAAAACCCCAAAAAAAAAAGACGAAGGCTAAAACGATAACTGGCACGTTGTATTTAACGCATTGCCGCGAAACGGTGGTCAATGGTCAAATACAATTTATACCCGTCATCTCTGTGGTGCCGTTTCTCTGATAAGTAATTAATTGAAATTTAAAAAATTAAAATAATTTGCACTGCTCCCGTGTGGTCGGCTACTTGTTGATACACAACAATATTTATTAGCTGAGAATTCCTCTACGGTGTTCTATATATATAAGAAACACAGCCTAATAAAATCTCAGAGCGATATGTTAGATTAAATTGACGCCATCGCTTAGTGAGCTCACTACCGATGATAATGCACCACGTAACACTAATATATTTGGCAAATGTTTAATCAATTAACTAAACATAAATAATTACCTTTAACAATGAAATATATTAAATAAAAAATATCCAAGATAGGAAATTATTCAATTTTACACAGAAAGCATATTTTCATAGTAATTAGATAAACTTTCTAGAATATAGTTTTGGAAATTCATTGAGAAGAGAGTGAGAGAAGATTAATTTTAAAATTAGAAATTCTATTTCAGACTTGGAGAGTAAAATAAAAGAAAAACTCCGAGTTCTCTCCGATTAAAAATAAATAGATCTCATAGAGGTGTTGGAAATTAAAGTTGAACTTTCCAACCAGCCTTTCCTGGAGAAAAAAAGAAGAAGAAATATAAAGACATTTAGCTGAACCAGAAACCAATAACGAACTTTATTCTCAGAAAAAAAAACCTCAAAAGTTTTTTCAAAAATTAAAATATTAGGTAGAAAAGAAAATATTTCTAATCTCCGAGTTAGGAGGAGTGGTCCATACTTGAAATGAACTTTTTAAATTGAAATTCTTTGGTGGTTCTTTTTTTTTCTCTCACTAATTACCTTTCTTAGTTTTTAGCGTGGGTGTTGTTGTTGTTGGGTGTTCTAATTAAGATGTGCTGGAACAGGTGGTCAATATTGGCCAGACTAATTGGAACATTCATCCCTACGTGATATATCCAGTACAAAGCTATATATATAATTTTAATTGGAAAAAAGCAATTAAACTCTACTTTGTCAAATTGGGAGAAAGTTCGAGTGCATTTTCTGAGATAATAGGCTTTTATCTTTTTTTCCTTATCCCTAGTACACGTGGTACAGGTCATGATAATAATGGTGGGTAGAATTAGGTGACTGTTTTTACTGTAAATGCACCATATGTCTACTCATGTGAAAATCAGCTTGACTTTGCACATACAAATATGCCAGAGCCACGTTTGGTAACTTGCACTTGCTGGTAGAGTTGGACTTTTCTAAGAATCGAGGGCCATTGGAGCATTTTTTTTAATCAGAAAAAAAGTGTCCAATGCGGGAATCGAACCAGGGTCGTAGCGGTCGAAAACCAACGGTTTAGACCATCCTTTCACCGACCCCCTGGCTTTTATCTTTAAATATACAAGTTCTTGCATATACACTACTTGTATATACTACTACTGTATGTACATACTACTGTATATACTATATATATATACTATATATATTATGCAAACACTACTTGTATATGCAACAACAAAAACAAAAGGCTTCATTTAGATCTTTAGTCTTATACATTCTTTTAGTCCAAGTAGAAATGATGGATACAAGCAGAAATAACAGTAATACTACCTTAATAAGCAATTTAAAAATAACTTCGGCAAATAAATCTTTTTATTATCTCGACGTTTCGACAAAAATGTTCCTTACAGGGTACTATCAGCCGGGCCAGCTGAACCCAGGTTTTTTAGCGAGCTTGTTACTGCTCCCCCTCCTCCTTTTTCATCCGGGCTTGGGACCGGCAAAGACGGAGTTGATATGAAAAACTAAATTAGTATTTTATATCGATTGGAGATTTTTATGGAGTGTAGATGATGTTTTGATGTAATTCTATGGCTTCGAGTTTCAGTGTTTTATTATTAAATATAAGAGAACCTGGAGTGTACTCTGGGCAATAGCGAATTTAGCCATAACTTTCCACACTACACGTTTTATTGTCCGGCACTGGAGAAGACGAAATAAATTATCCATCAAAATGTTGGTTATGAAACCAATTCGCCATATATTCTAATGGCAAAAGTAGTGGAAAGAAAATACAGTGCATTAGCTCTTCACAAATTCAGGAAAATAGCATAGACAATGGGCAAACACAGATGTACGTAGAATCCAACTTGAAGAAAGGTCGATCTTAACCTCCACTTTCTGTAGCTAACTGTTATGTTTACTTCTGTTTAACCATCTGTGGGAATCTTGTATGAGACGAGTGTCCTTAATAAAGCCTTTTTGTTGATGTTATTTTAATTTGTTATTATGATTACTGAATGCAGAATGGCTGCTAGTTCAAAATTGGGAAAATGGCTGGTGCATTCATTATGTCAATACAAGTTATTGTATTTTCTCTTTTTAAGTAATATATTATAATTGTTTTACTAGCCGAGTAACCCGGGCAGAAATTATGAATAAAATAAAAGTAACAATTGAATCAGAAATACCAAATATATAATATATAAATTAATTAAAAGTAATGATATAAAAATAACGTGCTTTAAAAATAAACAATTTGATGATGATAAATAACAAATAAGATCAGCAAAAAATTTAAAGCAAAAAAATCTACGATTGTAAAATCGAATAAATTAAAAATAAATAAATCTATTAATATTTGGAGAATATAAACAAAACGATCATGTAAAGCAAAAAAATAAATAGAATTTTAGTATATAGATCGCTATGTATAGTTAAGTATCTTTGGAGGAGATAGCTTCAAACTTTATAACTGAAAACTCTGTTAGACTATTGTCTATATAGATTATAGTTGTAAGGTTTCTTGATGATTCTTCTATGAATGTATGGTAAATGGAATGGTTTTATATTATCAGATTTGAGGTAATGCGAATGCGTAATTCTGTTGATAGGTTTGGTGGATAGGTGAAGATGGTTTGGATTCCATACTTCTTTAGTGTCCTAGCAACTGGTGCGATTGATAGTAAGAAAGGGATCCTTGCCGTGAAAGGATCAATCTTCTGTATTCTTCTTTTTTTAGAATTATGGAAAAATGTCTCTATGTAAAAAATAATCGGTTAACCTCTTTTTTAAAGAATATAATAAGCTGTATCGATGAGAATACAATCTTAATTGAAATAAGAACATTAAGCCTCTAGGGAAAAGTTTATTTTAAAATTATTTTTCACTTATTTATTATCAATAGTATTGTTCTTTGTTATGGGGCTTCTTAGTAACGAATTTAAATTAGGTGAGTGGCTGAAAAAGTTTTGATTCTAAATTTCTTCAGATGACGGGCTATAGAAACTGATAATGATGAATAGGGAATACTGCTAATAGATTTATAGATTGGGAAATTCCGAATTTCAGAGGGGCTTTCATAAATGTCTTAGAATAAATGATAAAGTATATTGACAAGTCTTTATATTCCTTATAATATTCTGAGATTCTTCTGTTTTAATGGTCTGAAGTGAGCAATGGCTATGGATACGTTTAGTTAAGGTCTTTACGGTATTGATTTTATGGCTGAGAGGGCAGTAGGAAGAAATATAGTCGAGGTTGAAGGATGGCTTATAATAAACATAACTTTAATATTGATTCAAGGGATTATTTTTTAGAATATAATATATTGTAATACAATAAAAAGCGGCTTATAATTTTAGAACGACATTTGAAAATTATCCCGCATGTGTTTCTTTTTAAACGAAGAATCGAAATTTATTTTAAGGAAAAATAACGATTATTTCTAACTATAGGGATAAGGTATGAAAGGAGGAATTGTGAAGAGTAATGATGAACGGGAAAATAAAGTGTCCAGGGATGGGATTCGAACACACAGTGTTCCGCTTACCGGGCAGATGCCATGTCCACTAGGCTACCCTGGACATATTTTTCCGTTTGTATATGTTAAATAAAGTTCAATTATATTGTATTATAATTACGAGTATTATAATTATAAATTGTATTATAATAATCTCGTATTTTTTATTGTGCGGTCGTGACTTAATGAAAAATGACTAAATAACGGATGTATTGAAAACATTGAGTATATGAAAAACAAATATACGCGGAAAAACAAATGAAAATTCTTATTTTAAAATATCTTACCAGTTTTTAAACACATTGAATATAATAAGGCTGAAGTTACCTGCGCTGAGAGAGGCGTCGATCAACTTGAATTTTGACATATTTAAAAAATGGTTATATACACATGTACAAGAAAATAACGAAATATTAATACAGCTTGAAGTGGCACCATCTCTCTAGATCTCTAGTTTGCTAACTTCAAAGAGTTTTCTATAGATAAAAAAATAAGATTGCAAATTCTATACACTCATGGCAATATGTACACCCTTAGACAAAACCTAAGGAAGTTGAAAGTTCTGAATGTCGCTGGTCATCCGTTTTTTTTTTTTTTTAAGGAGACAGAGGCAATTTTGTTCACACTTGGTTATCTCGCGTATCTCCATTAAAGGTCAATGTGTATCAAATATATTTCAGAGCTATGGTCTGAATCCTGATATACATTCTTAAAGTCTCAACGTCCTTAAGTTTTGCGCATGGAATATATATATGTATATAGAGATGACGTTTGATTTTGACGTTGTGTTGACGGGAGAGGCACCCTATGCTTTTACAGATCAATTTCTACCCGGCAAAATGTATATATATAATAAAAATGACATATTCTGACCGTTCATACGAATATTTTAGATGGCAGAGCGCTATCTAGTAGAACAAAAATCAACTAAACATTAACATAGGTTTATTCCATAAATTTTGGCCAATCCAATTTCTTTGTAAATCAAAAAAGCCAATCACCTATGCGTTTCGTGCTGACGGCCCAGCATAGTACAGGTTATACCTCAACTGCCAAAAAATTGGTCTTAGAGGCTTCCTGAGAAATAAAAAAGGGGTAGTTAAAATCGTATGCGCGTAAATATGCTAAACATGTGAAAAAAAGTGGAAACAAAATTAGAAAAGATCAGGTTTTGATATCAAAATCAAAAGGAGAGGGGGGGGGGATTTCATGATCGTTTATATGTGCATTTTATATGATTTATATATATCATCTAACAAATAGTTTAAATCAATATCTTGAAATAGCAGAGCAGATTTTTACTCAAAGAGAGAAGTCATTTTGAAATAGATATATTAAGGAAATTCTCTGGAAGATAATATTTTATCGTTTTAAAGGAATGTGTCGGAAAAGAAGGAGTTCGATGCAGCCAATGAAAGGCCGACTGAGGGGGCTACGGGGATGCACGGCTGGAATGAGGAAAAACAAAAAGATAAGAACTTGTAAACTAAGTTCGACGAGAGGATTTTCCCTGATTCCCCGATTCTCATAGTGTAAATACATTTAAATAAATAATTCAATAAATAACCCTTTACTATTTTCTTAATTGATAATAAATATAATTTTCCCTCCTGTTTTCGTCGTATATTTAAAAAGTGGTACAAGCAGCGACACCACAGCTTGAACCTTTAACCCCGCCGACCAAGAATAGAGGTGAGCGACTCCTTCTATAGAATTGTCGTCACAACACAGAGTGGCGGTGAAATCACAATAGAATGAAAGAATTCAATACAATGACACTTGGTTTTTAATTATATAATATATAGCCTTTGCATTTTTAGTACAACATTTTACACTTTGAAAATAGAGCAATCCATGAATAAATCTTCAATTAAAAATACATATATTGGATCTAATATAATTGGAGGTAAAATAAATGATATTTTGATCCAATATATGCCTTTTTAATTAAACATTTTACGCTTTAATCCACAATTTTACATTTGAATGACAATATTTTAAACACTAGAGACATAATATATATTAATGAATATATTTTGCACTTTAATTACAACATTTTACACTTTATTGACAGCGTTTTAAAAACATTGATGGTAATATTTTACACTTTAATAAAATATATATTACACTAAATGACAACATTTAACATTATATATAATAACAATATTATTCATGGTAAACGGTTTGCGGATTTCGACAAATTAGAAAGAAGGAATCATATATCGCCGCAACTCTTTTTATTATTATAGCGGTTAAGGAAGCTTTCGGGCAAGCCCTTCTTCAGCTAATTATATTGTACAAACAAAGAGAGATTATATATCGTTTTTAATATAAATCAAAATAAACGAAAAGAAATTTGCCACGCCCCTATCGCCCTCGTTTCAATAGCACCGCGTGGCCACGTTATGTCTGATCCTAACTTCAAATGTAATATGGTACAAAAATATCTTAAAAGAAAGTTACGTAATTGAATAAATATAAAGAATCAACTATAAACAGTTCAAAGGATTTAGTGGAGATTTTTAGGATAGAAGGGGAACGTACTGTGATGGCAACTGTATACTTTTGTTTAATGGTTTAGGGTGCTTCATGGTTTCTATTGCTTCAAGAATGAGTCTTTGGGTTTTAGTTTTGGCATTTGTATGGAGGATTCTGGTATTATTGAAGTCTGGAGTGTGTCCGGTTTCTCTGACGTGGTCAACAATTAAGGAGTTTGGGTTTAGTTTAGAGATGTTTCTTTGGTGTTCTTTGATTCTGATTGAAAGATCTCTTGATGTCTCACCGATGTAGACACTATTGCAGTTGAGGCAGGGAATTTGGTAAACTAAATCTTTTTTCTGTTTCTGGTCGGTGCTTTTGGTTATTGGGTTTCTTAGAATCGAGCCCATGGAAGGTGAACCTCTGAAGATGGTTTTTATGCCAAAACTTTTGAGTTTGCGGGCTATTGTAATTGTAGATTCTGTATATGGTAAGTAACAGGTGGAGATGTACTGATTGGAGTTATTTCTGGGAGTCCCTGGTTTATATCTATTTCTTTTAATGAAAGGAAGCGGGTATCCAGATTTAAGAAGCTGGTTTTCGATAGATTTAAGTTCCTTATTGTATTCTATTTTTGAAGAACAGTGGGTGAAAGCTCTTTTCGTCAAGGTACGTACAACTGTTATTTTGTGGGAGATGGGAGAATTGGAGGCAAAGTGTAGGTACTATAATAATAAAAAGAGTTGCGGCGATATATGATTCCTTCTTTCTAACAATATTATTGTTATAACCTTTTACACTTTAAGGACAGCATTTTCATTTTAAGCGATATTTTTGATTTTAACAAATATGTTGACAATTATAATATATATATTTAGTTTTATAAGAAATGCCAAAACGTAAATTTCCGCCTCGAAATTGAAAATTCCTTTAGTGAATCAAAAATATTTGTAATAAAATAGAGAATTTTCTCATTAAAATAAAAAATAGACTAATAAAATTAAAATGAAATATTCTTAAAAAGGTACGAAACAGAGAGTAATATAAAATAAAAATATCTCCAATTTATTATTCCTCTTGTTTAAAATATTAAAATAGAAATAAACGATTGAAAATAGACAAATTTCAACGAGATTAAAACCTTCTCTGTTAAAACTAACGAATGTAAAGTTTAATTGTATCTGGTATAATTTCAAGTGAGAAATGGAAGTTAATTTAAATAATGGTGAAAAGTCGTTATTATAGTGTAAAAGGTTGTTATTGAAATATCTACATGGTTATTTAATTGTAAAATGTTATTATAATTATGTAATATGGTTATATTAAAGTGTAATATGTAGTTAGTTAAAATAGCCAAATGTCTTAAAAGCAAAACATATTTTTAAAATATTATTTTTCTCAAAAATATTTGATATTTAGGAAATCAATAATCTTTTAAAAACTTTCTTTATATTTTGAAAATATTATTTCAGTTTTAAAAACAATATTTATTTTATTAAGGAATTTAGTTTAATTTCTTAGGACATTATTTATAATCGTGAAAAATCCTTCAAAATAACTTAGAAATTGCTCAAAATTAATTTTCGAAAATATTTCCATTTAAACACATATAAATAAATTTAATATATTTCTTGGTAAAATATATATAGATAGATGAATATTTATATTCTTAATTTATTTAATTATTTTAGCTTTCGTAGAATATTTTTACAAAATTCAAAAATACATTCATCAAGAATCATTCGGCAACACTTGATATTTTGTTTTTACATTTTCTTACTGTTTTATTTATCTGCAATGCAAAATTATATTCAAATATTTACAAATAAATTGCTTTCATTTTAAATATATATTTATAAATCCCGTTTCATTGCTGATTTTTTAAGCCATAGGGTTAAATGCATCATTTTTTAATTATTAAATAGGATGCCTTTAAAAGGAATTAAATGCTCTTAAAGGTGAGGGGATTTTATATTCAAAAATATTTTATATATTTTGTATGCCCGCAAAAGAATAATATTATAAAAATCTTTCAAATCACAAAATTGAAAAAATGCGAGTAAAATATTTCAATCACATGCATTTTATGTTTAAATAAAGTTTTTTATTATATGTTTTCAATTATAAAAACAAAATCCTTAGTTTATGTCTACTTATATTAAAATAATTTATTATAAATAAAATGTAGGAAATTTTAAGTTTATAGAGAGCATATTTTGAGCTGGTATAAAAAGAATTATATATGTGCTTTATAAATGAAACTTTATATCTCTCATATTTTTTCATATCCATTTGCTTAGATAAAACAATTCTATTTCTAAATAAACATAAATTGAGACTAATTATTCGAAAAAAAAATATATATAACCATTTTAGAAATGGACGTAATGAATTGAAAAATATATAATTTTTCAAATTGTGAATCTTTTTTTACATAGCATAATTAGGATACAAATTTTATATCTTAACATTCTCCCAAAGAAATATATATAAACTTCTTTTAGTTAATATTTATGAATTGACTGTAATTTCCTTTCCAATATTTAGATATGAAATTTATCTATTGAATGTCTAAAGAAGAGTTATTTTTAGACAGTGTTCTCTAATACGCAATTTCAGATAAATGCAATATAATTTAAAAGCAATTTAAAATTACATATAAAATGTATAGAGAAAAATTAACATTTTAAAAGTATTCTTAAGGTGATTTTTTAATAACTACAAGTTCTTATTGCGTTGGCAATTCTTTGATTAAAAAGATGAACAGAAAATCACTATTATATTATTACATTGTTATAACACATAGGTTTTGCTAAACAATGAGGATAGGGTTCGCGAGAAAGGTCTCAAATAAGCACATTACTGGTTAAGAAAATGTAGTGTAAAATGATGATGGTATAGTTACATTTGGTTTATCCAATCAAATTAATTTACAGTACACATTTGTTCATTGTATATGAAATTAGAAATTCAACCCCAAAAAGGTAGTGAGCTGAAAGTGTTAAAGAGCGACATACAGAGAAGCACTCTACAAAAGAGTAATATATCTTTATTTTAATAGACAAAGAAAGAGGGAGAGAACAACGTCAATTCACTAGATTTTAGAACCAACGCAAGGTCTACATTGATGGACAAAACTTAAGGAAGTTGTACTTTTTAGCATGTATATCGGGATTCTCAGACAATAACTCTAAAAGATATTTAATACACAGTGACCTTAACGGTGACTTTTTATATGATGGTGACCTTTATTAAAGACACAAGATAACCAACTGTGAACAATATTGCCTCTGTCTCCTTAAAACAAAAAAAAAAGAGACAACCGACGATAACAAAGACCGTCCTTAAGTTTTGTCCAAGAGTGTAGTTACAGAGCCAATGAGCCAATTTTGAATTTGCCAATGGCAAGGTGTGAAAGCGGCGTCCAATCACGTTATACACCTGTTCGATTGGTGAGATATCAGGAGAGTGTGGCGGCCAGGGAAATCTCTGTACACCTTGAAGAGCATGTTGGTTGAAGTGAGCAGTGGTCGGGCGATACCCTGCTGACACAGGACACTTTAGAAGTTAGGGAAGTGTCACCGGCCATATCCATTGGGCCGTTATAGTGCTCTGAACCAGAGATCACCTGCTATAGTAAGCTACGGAGCTTGAACGATTATGCTGCCTTGTCTAGGCGTGGGATAAATACTGCCGGACTTGCCTCAATGCCAGCACCCCCATCTTTGTGGAAACAGAAGCACCTGAGTAGACGATCCCATAACATTCCGTCAGGCAGGGTTCTAGCCAGGCACCATTGCAAACGATCACGTATACGCTTTCGTTTCAATGACAGCCATCTTAATGGACGGCATGAGCACAAGCCACTATCAACCAGTGGACGGGAAATAGTGATCGTTTGCAATGGTGCCTGGCTAGAACCCTGTCCGACGGAATGCTATAGGGTCGCTTTCTCAGGTATGTCATGTTTGTTTCTCGAACGAATGGGGCGCCGACATTGTGACAAATACGGCAGCATTAGTACCACTGCTAGACAAGGCGGCATCCTCATTCAAGCTCCATCGCTGACTGAAGCAGGTCATCTCTGGTTCAGGGCACTATGACGGCCCAATGGATATGGCTCGTGACACTTCCCTATCTTCTGAGGTGTCCAATGTCCTGTTTCAGTAGGGTATCGCCCGAACACTGCTCGCCTCTATGTTTACATATATTTTCCTGGCCGCCACACTCTTCTGATCTCTAATCAATCGAACAGGTGTATAACGTGATTGGACGTCGCTTGCACACCCTGCCACGGACACATCCAAACTCTAGCAGATGGCTGACAGGGAATAGAGAGCCATCTCTTCATTAAAAATGACCTGCACTGTGTAGTAGAGCTTTATAAACTATTTATTCTTAAATCCAAACGTGTGTGTTTCAGAACCCTAGGCACCTCACTGATCCCATGGAACTTCTCAGACAATGGGAATGATTTTATTTGCCATCATGCATCTAATCATATACAGCAGTGCTCTGAGGCAGTCGAATGCCGATGGTGAGATTGCCTTTTTGCTAAACAGGTGTCGAAGAGGATTTGCTACCAGGTCAAAAGAAAGTATTTTATCGGACAAAAAATTCAACACTACGGCTAGAAGTTCCTATGATTGCCTTCGTCGATCTCCCTCCACTCTACCCATGGCAGACCTCTGGGCAAACCCTAGCGTTTACTCACCTCTTTGCCGGTACTGGAAGGCTCTGGAGAAAAAAAGGAGACGGCAAACTACATTCTACTCTTCAGGTTCAAGGTCAATTGATGAAGTGGAGTCTTTTTACTCTCAAAATGTCAGTGAGAGAAATCGTAGACAGGTAAAAAATATTGATAATGGGTTTTCGCACCATTACAGAAAGTATGTAACAGCTCCCGGTACTTCGGGCGACTATTTCCCGAGGAACAAATATGACGAATCATTGGAAGAAGATTCCGCACTTGAGAATATCAGGAAATACCTCGAAAGTCTTTCAACCCCAGATACCCAAGATTCAGTCGAGGAGGATAGCGATCCAGAGATAATGGCAGAGGATGAGAGAGAAAGAGAGAAAGTTACGAGGAGGCAGAACCCGAAGATCAAACACCGCTACCGGCCAACAACAACAGCAACGTCTCTTTGTGGCCTCAAACGGCAGTATGAAGAATTCCAGTCGGACCAGTGCGACTCGCTCGGTAGGCATAAGCTCATCCTTCTGATTATATTGCTTCTCTTCTGCTTCATCATCCTCGGACTCGTCGTTTCGCTCTACATCCTCTTCTACAAGTTCAAGGCTGTCTGTACCTGTTGCAAGGTGGAGGTCGAAGATGAATTTGAGTGCTACAAGATGTTCGAGAACACCGATTTGGACATCGAGAAGAACACCCAGATGATTAGAGAGCTAAAGCCATGCTGCCAGGAAGAACCCGATACTTGCAGATGCTCCGCGCGCTTAGTGACGGGAGAGAAACTTTTTAAAGAGACTAAAGACCCGGCTGACGATCTCTTGTTGGAGGTGGCCAGCCGCAAGACTTGTCTGTGCCCGTGCCCCAAACCCCCGTGTCGAAGGCCCAGGCGTGTCAACAATCGGCTACTGTCTCTCACCCCGACCGAATCCAACACCACAGCGCCCTCGCTGAAGACTCAAATCAAAAACGCATCGAAAAAGCTGCTCTGCCTGCAAGAAGACGATGCACCGAAAGCGAAGGAGTATGTTGAAAGGCCAGAAAGGTTGACCAAGATCTGCCCAATCAGTCCCAGGTTTGTAGAGCAGGCACGGTCCAATGCATTCTCGTCGCAGCCCCACACCCCAAGCTACAGCTCCAGCTACAGTAGCAGCACGTCATACTACTTCCCCGCTTAGCAGTCTGGAGACTCTCTCGGTGATTCCTGGTGGTTGTGTCTGGCGGCCTGCTCGCTCGAACATTAAACTCCACTCTATTATTGAACATTCTCTCTCTCTTCCTCTCTTTACACCACAGATTCTCCGAAAATATTTTTAATTTAGAAAAAGGCATCACCTTATCGTGAAATTGAAAGTTGCTGATGGCTTGCGCGGTCAACGCGCGTATCAACTATTCATTGAATTTTAATTATTCCAGAATTGCCCAAATACCCATTCTTGATTAATCAAGAAAAGCTAACCACAGTATTTGGCCAATTCTGGAATAATTAAAAATCAATGAATAGTTCATATTTATTCCGATAGATGGCGCAAGTCATCAGCAACTTTAAGTTACACGTTAAGGGGATACCTTTTTTCTTAATTTATGAACATCATCCCAGTAAAATGTCACATTTGTTCTATTCTTTCACAATAGTTTTAATGTTACCCTAATATTTATATCTGTGTAAAGCAACTGGGCAAAGATTCAAATATCAATGATTCAATACTATTTAATGGGTTACGTTTCTTTATTGAATTATGATTCGCTAGTTTTCTGAACAACTGCTTATCAATAGGTCTTAATGTAACGTAAGAATTTCTAATATATAAAAAGTATTTTTTGTGTCCGTAATGTATTTAAAAACTTTTCAGCGAGAATTTTTCCTCTGAATTATCACAAACATATATATATATAGATGGATAATTTGCCGGGAGGAAATTGATCCATAGAAGCATAGGGCACCTCTTCCGTCAAAATAAACGTCAAAACCTGACGCCATCTATTGACCGTCACCGCAACTAGGGGCCTCGGGTCGGTGACAAAGCCACAACACCAGCTTTTGCAAATTGAAAAGCGTCCACCTAGAGACCATGGTTTCGGGCTAATGGCCCTCGTCAGTCTAGGGCGGACTTTATTCCATGAGATCCACACGAGATCTAATGGAATCTTCAGAATCTACCAAAGAGGTGTTTTGCTGTATTTGGCAGATTGTCAAGATTCCATTAGATGTGGATCTCATGGAATAAAGTCCGCCCTAGACTGACGAAGGCCATTAGCCCGAAACCATGGTCTCTAGGTGGACGCTTTTCAGTTTGCCAAAGCTGGTGTTGTGGCTTTGTCACCGACCCGAGCCGCCGCTAGTTGCGGCGACGGTCAATAGGTGGCGTCAGGTTTTGACGTTTATTTTGACGGGAGAGGTGCCCTATGCTTCTATATATTTATGTGAAAAAAAATAATAGAAAATAATAGAAAAAAGGTCAGGTGTTGATATAAACAAAGCCATATACAGACTGCTCATCAGAGCATTTAGAGCGCCATCTAAAACCTCTCATGTGAGCGATAAAGATGTGTCTTTTTATATATTATCACGCTCATAAAAAATAAAACGAGGCAAAAGTCATCGCCTCAAGGCAAAAGGTCAGATGTTGATATTAAAAATAAAAAAAGGCATATCCTGACCAGGCTCACATGAGCATTTCTAGATGGGACCAAATTTTGGTCGTAGAGGTACAGCCTACACCACGCTAACGAGAGCCAACACCCCCGAAACGCGTACGCGGCTGGCTTTTCTTGATTTATCAAGAAATTGGGTAAGCCAAATATATATCACGGAAAAAGTTAAATAAACGTTTAGTCTATTTTTGTTCCTCTAGATGGCGATCTGCCGTCTAGAAATTTCCATGTGAGTGCGATCAGGATATGCCTTTTTTATTTTTAATATATATACATATATATAGAAGCAATGGGCGCTTCTCCCGTCAAAATAGACGTCAAAGCTAGACGCCATCTATTGACCGTCGCCGCAACTAGCGGCCTCAGGTCGGTGACAAAGCCACAACACCAGCTTTGGCAAACTGAAAAGCGTCCACCTAGAGACCATGGTTTCGGGCTAATGGCCTTCGTCAGTCTAGGGCGGACTTTATTCCATGAGATCCACACGGGATCTAATGAAATCTTGACAATCTGCCGAAGAGGTGTTTAGCTGGCAAAGTGGCTGGGCCATATCTATGGCTAGAATATAGATGGAAATTTTGCCGGGAGAGTCGACCTTTGTCTCTTTGGATCAATATCCTCCCGGAAAAATTTCATATATATATATTTATGTGATATGATCCTGTCGACTTTTATGTGTGGCAATATAGTGGTAAATGTGTTTAGGTGAGAAATAATCACACGACGAGTTGTTAGAGCAATCATCCAGGCAGCCAGACGAGAGAGCAAGCGGTAGCGAGCGAGACGTTATCAGCTGAACGACTGTTTTCCCTGTGTACACAACCGGGGGGGGGGGGGGGGGGGGGGGGGCTAACCAGGATAATCGCCAGGTGGTGACGCCCCCCTCAGGAATGTGGCCAAAAAATGGTCGTTAGTTAGTTGTCTAAAGTGTCTCGCTTTAGCGGCCCATTTCTCTCTCGTTGGCTGTTGGTTTGTTTTATTAATCCTGGAAGAGCATATATTATGACATATGGCCCCCGTTGAAGAAGGCTAAACATAGTTTAAGTATATTTAAAGCTGGTGAAGCCAGGAATAGAGAAAATAATTTTACAGTTAAAATTAGTTACGGTAATGGTGACATAGTTTTATGTAAATAAAATATTGTATAGTACACAAGTAAATATTATTTACAAGCAGTTTTACAACACCGGGGAGTTTGACATTTAAGGAAATCTTTGAAAATATCAAGGTTATAAAAGGCTATATACAACAAAATCTAATGCACTATAAGGGAAGTGATATGGAGGAGTGTGAACAACGAGAAGAAGAGTCACATACATATGGTGAAATTCTGAAGATCATTAAGACTGGGGAACTCTACACTTTAAGATATTTTTCAGGCGGACATGGCAAGGGGAAACTTGTCATGGGCTTTCTATGCTAAAAGTGTAGAGTACGAGAAATGAGATTGAGGTTGACAATTGTGTGAGCTCAGGACTGAGGTAAATATAAAACTACATACAATGTTAGAACCTCGGCGAACAGAGCGAGGGGAGGCTTGCCCTGGGCCAATCTAACTTATCTATGTAGTTACTTGTGTAGCGAGTCCGAGGGGAAAAGTCCCGTGTGTAGGTGAGGAAGTCGAACGGACTTATATTTAATTTGCGGAAAGTATGCGCGCACAGTGCCAAAAATTGGGACGAGGACTGCGTTGTCCGTTACAAGTGACAAGCTGCTCGGACACGAGGTGTTTAAACCGTCGTGGGAGCTTGTGCAAGGCGATGATTTCGCGGTGGGTTGAAAGTAAGACCCATGTCTGCGCGAAATGATGACGGACCGGACAAAATCAGCGACGATGTTTAACGTACCTCCGTGGGAAATATCGGAGGTAGGCTATATCGTGCTGGTTTGGACAATGGACAAACATAGATTTGAAGACAGGGTCCGTGTGGCGAACGTGTGGCGCGAGAAGAAGAAGCGAACTGTGTCGCTCGATGCAGATTGTTCAAGTGCGAACAAAAGGGGTTGATAAATATCTAGCAGTTAGTCAATCTGCACCCTGTGACGAACACACCATTGGCTAGATGGTGTGGGTCGGTGGATAGGCTAGAGATGAACTACGAAATAAATTATCATAAATGAAGGGCGAAGGTTAGGATTTTGAAATGACAATATAGAAGTTCGATAATTGATTAATCAATAATTCTCTATAAAGGTCCTGAGCTGGTATAAAGTTAATAAAGTTGTAAGAATGAGAGGGGCATTAAGGGGAAGATAGATAAGAGTCACCAAGGGTTGGTTGTAAGCAAGGCTCACGTGGTGGTCGGAATTCTTCGACGCCTGAATTACAGGGTGAATTTTGAGTCGTTTAGGGAAAGAAATTATTTTTCGTGAGCCGTGCTTACAAGTTGGAGAGGTTATATACAAATAGACATACAAAAGTTTAGGTGCTGGAGGCATATTTTTATAAATAAATTGATTATGAAAAATCTATTGTTAATAGTAAAAATCGTAAATCATTAATATGTAGAATTCCAATATTTTTTTTTTTAAGTTTTTTTTTTTTAAAGAGTTATGTTAAAAATGGAAATTATTTAAATAAAATAACGATTGTTAAATTCTACCGGTAAGGTAACTAATTAAATGAGTTACAAATATATCGATAAATAGTATGGAGAATAAAATCATTGTTAATAGGCATGGAGAGAATAAATGGAGCTAATTATGTAAATATTGGGACAATTTACAAGGAATGACTTATTTAAAGAATAAATGGAAGGGGTAAAACAATTTCACTTACAGGTTATGCTGGTTTAGAGAGCAGGTAAGTTCATTGAGATTCGGGAGAGTTCTGTCTGTGACACTGAGCGTACCAGTGTTGTACATCACAGTAGCGGCAGGGATATGGCGGAGTCTTGTCCATGATGATGGTAGGTGTCCTGCTCTGGCACGGTGGTCGTTCTTGGGTAGATCTAGTGCTGGAAGAAGTGTGTGGCAGCTCCATCTCCATCGTAGGTGAATACTTCTTCGGGATCACGGTTCAAAGGTTGGCGAAGAAGGGGTTGAGGGCTCGAAGAGGAGTGGTTACAGTTGAGTTGGGTTTGGCCGATCATCGTGGCTTGGCTTCTTGTTTCTTCATACTCCGGTATATGAGGGATTCGCTTCCCGGCCAGGTCTTATCCTGTCGACTTTTATGTGATATGATCCTGTCGACTTTTATGTGTGGCAATATAGTGGTAAATGTGTTGAGGTGAGAAATAATCACACGACGAGTTGTTAGAGCAATCATCCAGGCAGCCAGACGAGAGAGCAAGCGGTAGCGAGCGAGACGTTATCAGCTGAACGACTGTTTTCCCTGTGTACACAACCGGGGGGGGGGGGGGGGGGGGGGGCTAACCAGGATAATCGCCAGGTGGTGACGCCCCCCTCAGGAATGTGGCCAAAAAATGGTCGTTAGTTAGTTGTCTAAAGTGTCTCGCTTTAGCGGCCCATTTCTCTCTCGTTGGCTGTTGGTTTGTTTTATTAATCCTGGAAGAGCATATATTATGACATATATATATATATTTGTCCTTCCCTCGACAAAATAGACGTTAAAACTAAGCCCCATCTATTGACCGTCTCCGTAAACTAGTGGACTCGGTTCGGTAACAAAGCCACAACACCAGCTTTGTCAAACTGAGAAGCGTCCACTTGGAGACTATGGTTTCGGGCTAATGGCCCTCTTCAGTCCAAGGCGGACTATATTTAATGAGATCCACAAGGATCCAAATGAAATTTCCACAATTCACCAAAATGTTGTTTAGCTGGTAGAGTTCTTAGGCCAAATCTATGGCCAAAATATTGATGGATTTTATTGTTTATTGATGAAGAAGGAGAAATTTCTCGGAATATTTTAAGAAAATGTGTTTATTATTCTTCTCACAAATCCATACACAGAAGCAGAGAAAGGTTTCCCTTATTTATATAAATTTATCGAATGGATCACCTTTTGATTCGAAGAAGATATGTTTCTATGTGAATGATTGCTGTGCATATATATTTTCCCCAAAAATTTGACCTATATAGATCAAATGATTACATGATATAAAGATAGGTATGTAAGGAGATAGTGACATATTTTCTATATTCAAATACACCAATACCTCGCTTTGCGTCATTTCGTTTTGCGTTTTTTTCGAAGTTGCGTCGCTACTTAATTTTTACTGATTTTTACTGTGTGTCGTTAGATTTTCGAAGTTGCGTTGTTTTGGATTCGAGTCTTCAATATTTTTTTTTTGAATTTTATTTCCTAAAATATGGCAACACCTTTGTTTTTGATTGCGCCTTCACATATTTTCACTTTGCGTTATGTTTTTTTGGAACGTAACCCCGACGTAAAGCGAGGTATAGGTGTATCTAAATCAGTCAGATAATAGATTACCGTGTATGTTTTTTTTTCAAAAGCTTAAGCCGTTTCAGTACTGCAAGACAGTCTTGACAAGTCTGATTGACTATCCAAATAAAACTATAGGTCGACAGTATCTTCTATCACACCTTTTCTTTAATTCGAAGGTAAAAGTGTTGTAAAGAATAAAAATCAATCTAATTTGAAAATGGTGTCATAATTTTGTTCTATTTTTAGCTAATGATTGTCATTTTATAATGTGAGTCTCAAGAATTTTATCAAAATCCCCATTATTCAACAACTTTTAGAAATAATATATTAAATTTGATCACCAGATTTAATATTATTTTAAGTATCATTATATATGTTTTTATCGTGATAAAATTCTGCTTTTGCTATATATATGTGGTGATTTGTGAAGCAGTTATGGTGGTTGTGTGACGAGTTGTAAGGACACACAGGAGACAGGATCAGAGGAAATAAACCTGTGGGGAGTAGATCGGGGAGGAAAGAGAGAAGTTCCGAGAACCACCATGGGAACAACTGGTGTCGAGACCACCTCGGTGTAAACTGCCCCTTGATCATCACATCTAGCTGCTTTGAGTCATATAAATCCCCTAGGGGAGAATGAAGACTTGACACTTGTTTACCAAGAAGGTTTTTTTTAACCCGGCTATCTTCCCTCTTTCCTTGTACTCCCAAACAAGCGATATTTTATTTATATATTTCCAAATATTATGACATATATATTTTTGAAATAAACATAATATAATTTAATAAGGTTAATACACTATTGGATGGGAAAACATTTAACTTGGGACGATCCTGAGTGGAAATAGGTCAATTAAATAGTGGGTAATATTTAGAGAAACATTCTGCGCTCGAATTCTCACACCCTTAATTTTTGAATAAAAACTTGCAGCCAAAATTAATCCTCAATAAAAAATGAAAGAAGGCCCGAAGTTGTGTAAATAAGGCAAGAAGGACGTGGGAAAATAATTTCTCAGACGAGCATTGCAACTCTCGTCTGCTACCTAACAGCTAATTCAATTTCCCGCCTAATTATGATAATGTGATTGGCTGCTGGGTTTTTGACCGTTTTCTGTGATTTATCTCGTCTTCACACTGGTAATGTTGTCTTTTGGTAAGATATTCTTATAGGAATCTTTAAGTCAGATTTTGCTTTTATTAATTATCCGAAAAAATATATGCATGATGGATCAAATTG
This sequence comes from Cordylochernes scorpioides, assembly GCA_030710605.1. Classification (NCBI taxonomy): domain Eukaryota; kingdom Metazoa; phylum Arthropoda; class Arachnida; order Pseudoscorpiones; family Chernetidae; genus Cordylochernes; species Cordylochernes scorpioides. The sequence goes on along the minus strand of CP092871.1, from coordinate 26,460,424 downwards.
ACAAATATAAACATTGAATTATGACACCAAATGATAAATTTTATTTGTAATCTCTCTGTGTTTATTTATTATTTATATCTGCATGAGAGAGTTCATCCGTACATTCATCATTATACACGAGGGGTCGTTGGAAGGATGGTCTAAACCGTTGGTTTTCGACCGCTACGACCCGGGTTCAATTCCCGCAATGAGCACTTTTTTTTTTCTGATAAAAAAAATACTACAATGGCCCCCGATTCTTGCAAAAGTTCAACCCCACCAGCGAGTCCAAGTAACCAAACAGGGCTCTGGCACATTTGGAAGTGCAAAGTCGAAATGCTTTACACAAGTGTAGACATGTGATGCTCTTACAGTAAAAGCAGTCGCCAACTTCTACCCTGTACCACATGGCCTGTACCACGTGTACTAGAGATAAGCCAAAAAAAAATGTACACATAGGATTGTTCCATAATATAGAACACGAATATATATTTACTTTCCTTTTGATATCAAACATCCTATACTTATTATGTAATGTTCCTTTATATAAAGTTTATTTAAAAATCTCATTCGAAATTATAGTTCAATAATCAAGATATAAAGTTATAGTTAAATAATAGTAATATAGTTTAAAATACAGACCTATATGGCATATGTAATACCAACACAATGTAGTTGATGTTCACCTAAATATTCCGGAAAATTTATCTATTTCATCAAAGTGGCAAAAAACTGTAAAACCATATATAGCTAAAATATATAGATAATACTTACATTAAAGGAAAGTAAAAATATAGAATGCATATCCTGACCAGGAGCACATGTGCTTTTTAGAAGGCAGAGCGCCATCTCGTAGAACAGAAATAAACTAAACATTGATTTAGCCTGTTCCCTGATATTTGGTTAACCCACTTTCTTGATAAATCAAGAAAAGTCATCCACGAACACGTTTCGCGCTGTTGACCATCGTCAGCGTTTTATTTATTTTTTCCACAAATAATTATATGCGTCAAAAATAGTTTATATTTCTTATAACAGATGACGCTCTCTAACGCATCCTATTAATATTTATATATTATTTAAATGGGCTCCAGGCGGCCATCTTTAATTAGGAATAAAATTATATAATGTTATTATAATTTAAATCGCCACTTAGCCGTAATAAACTCCGTTGTTGAATAAAACCCTTTGTTAAAGATAATTGTTGAGTCAAATATTGATATAGCATCAATTGATTTGTTTAGGTATATTCAATTTTAAATTAATCTTGTCTATATAGCTGCATCATGTTTCGTTGATATGAAAATAGAAAAATCCATACTTAAATCATTAGATAGTAAAAAGGTATATATTGGATTCAATAAAAGATTTATTTGCCAATATTTCGGCTGGCTGAACGCCAACCTTTATCTAGGCATTACATTTTATTTCTTTGATATTAAATGATTAAAAAAAAATGTAATGCCTCGATAAAAGTTGGCGTTTAGTCGGCCGGAATATTAGCAAATAAATATTTTATTCAATCCAATATATGCCTTTTTACTATCTAATTATTTATTTATATGTGTATTTATAATTCCTGTTTTTGAAATTATATCAAGATAATTCACATATTTTGTATATAGAAGAAATTTAAGAATTCTCACACCAAGAACTGGATTTCTGGACAGTTTCAGATGATAAAAGGAATAGTAGATACTCCTGGAGAGGCAAAAAAAGAGCTTCCAAAATTTTCTTTTAATTTATGATTTCAATCGAATAATTGCGGTCCCCCCTGGGCCCTTGAAATATTCGACCAAATTCTGGTTTGTTTCCAAGGTGACTAACGTGGCAACGGCACCCATTTTCCAATGAAGAGCAAGATAGTGGATATTGCTGCTGCTGTGATGGAGATGCATGGAGCCATCTAGGACTCTTCTTTGGACACGACAACAACAACAATCGAATAATTTTGCAAACCTTCAATTTCAAATCTAGGAATTTTATTTAGAATGAAAAATATTTTAAATAAATTTATAAAAAAGAGCAACAATGATATAAAATATTTTTTCTTATTAAAAAATCAAATTTGAATTTGATCAACCAAAAGTTTTGTATATAATTTTATATGAAGTGTTCATATCTTCAATTCTTATTTCGAAAAATTATAATGCTTTGTGATTACCAATTCAAGTATATGAAAATAAAAAGAATTTCAAAAATTCATGCAAATGATTCATATTAAAGAAAAATAGATAAGAAAGAAAAGAATAAGAGAGATTAAAGAAAAATGAAAATATTATCAATAAATGAAAAACGGAATATTCAATGATTATAAAACGAAAATTAAAATTATACCGCGAATGTTTCTCTTAAAAATCGAAATTTATTTTCAAAGAGAAATAGCGACATTTCTAACTTTGAGGATGAGGTATGGAAAGATGAAACATGAAGAGTAATGGAGAACGGAAAAATAAAAAGTGTCCAGGGGCGGGAATCGAACCCACACCCTTCTGCTTACCGGGCAGGTGCCTTGTCCACTCGGCTACCCTGGACGTATTTTTCCGTTCATAACTTATATTTAAAGTAACATTTAAAATACAATATAACGCGGCTGATGATTGTAAAACGAAAATTAAAATTATACCGCGAATGTTTCTTTTAAAAATCGAAATTTATTTTCAAAGAGAAATAGCGACATTTCTAACTTTGAGGATGAGGTATGGAAAGGTGAAACATGAAGAGTAATGGAGAACGGAAAAATATAAGTTATGAACGGAAAAATACGTCCAGGGTAGCCGAGTGGACAAGGCACCTGCCCGGTAAGCAGAAGGGTGTGGGTTCGATTCCCGCCCCTGGACACTTTTTATTTTTCCGTTCTCCATTACTCTTCATGTTTCACCTTTCCATACCTCATCCTCAAAGTTAGAAATGTCGCTATTTCTCTTTGAAAATAAATTTCGATTTTTAAAAGAAACATTCGCGGTATAATTTTAATTTTCGTTTTACAATCATCAGCCGCGTTATATTGTATTCAATGATTATGTTTTGAATATATTGCCACGTGGAAAATTAGGGAAGATCAACTTCGGGATGAGCAACAATTTATTTCAGGCAAACACAAACTATGAGTGATAAACAAAAGATAAGCCACGAGGGAAATATAAACATAAAAATGACCACTCTGTTAATAAAAATAATAAAATTAATAAATACGTTGTTACAATATTCTCTTTTGAAAAAAAAAAGATTCAACCAAGTGCCCAATATATGATGCTAATCAGGTTCCGCCAACTTTATCAAACTTTAGTATCAAAATGCTATCACAGATAACAATCAGGTAATATCAATCTAGACTTCTTCAAATAGGTTAAATGTTCTTATGATAGCACTGGGTCTGCCATAACACACAAAAAATCCACAGGAATGATTCACCTCTTGTGGAAATCAAATATGTCAACTCTTAATGTATTCTGGTCACTTTTCTATTTAAGCATCACTACTAAGGAGGTTCAAACTTTGATTACATTTCCTAATTGTAGGATACTCATACATCAGTACTCTATCGTTCTTTTTAAAGTTTGATTCTAGAATAGCTAACCAATCAGAAGTGTTAGAAAATAATTCATAATATGGATTGGAGAAACTGATTGGTCAAATTGACACAGAATAATATGACGTCAGTTGAGAACCTTTTAACCAAATCTAAATATAGACATCTATTTGAGGAATATGTTCAAAACGACACCTTTTCTCAACATAATCTTTACATATTTTTCTAGTATACCATTTTCCTTGCGTAGTTTTACAAGAGAATTTGAGAAACCACGAATTGAAGAAAGGTTGTTCAGAGACTTGTAAAAAGCTGGATACTCACCTTTACATCTACAGTTGCTTCAAACGGTGGTTGGTGATGGTTGTTTGAGCTGAGAGATAGAGCAGATCACGTAATATTAGTTCTATTTTGGGAGAAACCGTTTTCAATAAATTTGAAATAGATAACGTTCAAGGATAATTGTTGCTAAGAAGAAACCAAAGGTAAAAGCGACGAGTTTTTATATTGAAGAGGTGTTAGCTTGGGAAGCCTTCAGACAATAACGACCTTTCGCAGATTGTATCGCAAATATAAGAAATTAGAATATAAATAAATGAAATATAGATATCCTGACCAGGAGCACATGTGCTTTTTAGAAGGCAGAGCGCCATCTCGTAGAACAGAAATAAACTAAACATTGATTTAGCCTGTTCCCTGATATTTTCCTACCTTTTTAGTTGATAAATCAAGAAAAGCCATCCACGAACGCGTTTCGCGCTGTTGGCGCTCGTCAGCGTTTTATTTTTTTTTCACACAGAATTTTATATGCGTCAAAAAAGGTTTAATATTTTTATAACAGATGGCGCGTGCTAACGCATCCTATCAATATTTATATTGTATTTAAATGGACTCCAGGCGGCCATCTTTAATTAGGAACACAAATAAAAATTGTTATTATAATTTAAATCATCACTTAGCCATAATAAGCTTCATTGTTGAATTCAACCCATTGTTAAAGTTAATTGTTGAGGCAAATATTGGAATAGCATAAATTGATTTGTTCAGGTAGCGTCAATTCTAAACTTTTCTATATTGATGTATCATGTTTCACTGATATGAGTATTTATTATTCCTGTTTTTGAGAATATATCACGGTAATTCACAAATTTTATATATAAAAGAAATTTAAGAATTCTCACATCAAGAACTGGCTTTCTGGACATCTTCAGATGATAAAAAGGAACAGTAGTTAATCCTGGAGAGGCAAAAAAAGAGCTTCCAAAATTTTATTATCATTTATGATTTTAATCTAATAATATTACAAACCTTCAATTTCAACTCTTACAATTTTATTGGGGAATTATTTTATATAAAAAAGAGCAACAATGACATAAACTATTTTTTATTAAAAGCCTTTGTTTAACTTGCCTATCTGTCTGTCTGGATGTCTGTCGCCAAATCTTGTAATCATTTTTAATATACTTATAGGGCACCTAGAAATATGAAATTTGGTACATATATTCAAACCTGATGACAATGTGCTAGCTGACCAATTTTCAGACTTCTGGGTTGTCAGGTTGGCCAAGAACGGACAAATTTCCAAATTTCCTTTCAAATTTTGTATATTTAATTTTATTTATTTTGTTTTGCCAATATCTCGCGAACAGTTCGTTTTTAGCGACTTTCCTTCGATTTCTCCTTTTTAATTTAAGCTTTCTTGGTATACTTTTTACGCTCTTTCTAATGATACCATTTTCTTTGAGATTGGTCTACTTTTTTTATTTAAAAGCTTTTATTTAACTTGCCTCCATGTCTGTCTGTCTGGATGTCTGTCGCCAAATCTTTTAATCATTTTTTATTAATATACTTATAGGGCACCTAGAAATATGAAATTTGATACACATGTTCAAACCTGATGACAATGCTATCTGACCAATTTTCAGACTTCTGGGTTGTCAGGTTGGCCAAGAACGGACATATTTCCTTTCAAATTTTGTATATTTAATTTTAATATGCTTCCAGACCATATAGAATAATGAAACTCACAAAATTAGCTCAGTCCAATTAATAATTGACAGATAGACAGACATACATTCATTTTTATATATAGAGATTAGCAGTAATTAAACGTAACAGTGAGAAAATGTTGATTTTAATATATGTAAATAGAGTCTCTTAAGAAAGACCACCTAAAACATTACTCAACTTGTTTCTCCTGTAGGTGGTCTCTCATTGGATATTTTAATTGATATTAAAGAATCTCTAATAGACCTTTAATAAGAGACTGCCTCTTGGAGAGACGGGTTAAGCTACGATTTTAGGCATCCTCTCAATGGAAGCTCTACTGTATCTACTTTTTCACACTGTTTGGCTTAATAAATCCCATTTTAACCATTTAAAATGTGTATCAATCCAGTCTATTTTTTGATATTTTATAGGCAAAATCACTTCATTTCAATTCATAGGAAATTCTTAACTTTTTTTTTGTCTTCATTAAGCTCACTTTCTATTATATTTTAAGCCATTGTTCTCTCTATTATACATATTTAACACCATATACACTGTTTTACTTTCAAAAGTGTCATTAATAATTTGAATACAAACGCATTGAAAACCTTCTTAATAATGATGATAATTTTTAATAAAATATTTAATGGAATTTGGGAAATAAAACGAAACGAAAAAAGGAAATTGAAAAAAATAGCTTTATAACTTTCCCCAAAGTTCTAAATGGTCAAATAGCAAGTGGCTATATAAATAAAGTTATACACAAAGATAAAATATAGATTTTAAAATATTTTTTTTACTTAATTTTAATGCATTGTAAATTCTTCATCTTCAGGGTCATTGGTAGTTATGTGGGAAATTTGGTGACATTTGGTTAAGTAATTTCTGAGTTTATCGATAAACAGACAGACAAATTTTGATTTTTATATATATAAAGATAATACAGAGATAATAAATCAGAGTGCTGAAAATATAACAGATTAATTAATATTTATCATTATTAAAAAAAAAAGGTTTTTCAAACTAATAATTAGATAGAAACCTTTCTGGTAGTATATTAAACAATTTCTCAAAGTTAAATTGAGATGAAATGAGTAGTTTGGTCCGGCATAAAGAAGAGGCATGTAATCAATTTTTTCTATATACATGATAATATTTAGAGCAGATTGTTGAATTATATAACAGATATATTAGAATATTTAACTTGAATATTTTTAGGCGAAAAGTTATTTCAAAAATTTTATTTGCTAGAAACCTTCCCAGTACTATACTAAATAACTTCCCAAAGTTTCATGGCGTTCCAATGAGTGGTTTGTTCAGCCATAAAGGACAGACACACCACACACACACACACTCGGGCGTGCGGCCACGCTTTCGCGAGCTCCGCCGTTTTCGCCTTTTGAGTGCGTGTAAAGGGCGCTTAGACTGGCAAGTGTGATATTGGCAGAAAGCCCAGGATGTGCTGAAAAAGTTCCTGAAAGGCCCAGCATCCTGCTACCAACAGGCGAGGAAATATCGCCAAAAGAAATAAATATGAAGAAAACTAAAGAAATTTCTTCTGAAAACCAAAAGTATGCAAATTCGCCGGCAGGCGACATGCATGTAAATCCGGCCGCCGCGCGTGGTGACGTCACGGCGCCGAAGACTGCTGCTACGACCAGCGTAACTCCAGCCAGCCCGGCCTCGCTCAACTGGGCCGACAGCGAGATGGCGGAGGTGGACGCCAACGAAGGCTACACAGTCGTGAAGAGAAAGAAAAGGCGCCTCGTCTCACCGTCACCTGACCACGCCTCTAAACAGCCAAGCAGGCTTGCTGAGAAGCGCAGCTCCCAGCAGCAGAAGCGGCCAACAGGGCCGAGGTCAATGCCGCCCCAGGAAATCAAGGCGACACGCGCCAACATCGCCGACGCCAAGGCGAGGCAGACCTCTACCAACCACGAGAACTACGTCTTCGTGGAGCTGTGCCCAGACATCCCGGACTACTCCTACCTCCGGGCAATTGGCCACCTGCTCGGAGGGCCAGGGAAAATAAGCCAGTTCAACAGGATGAACGGCCACTATGTCGTGGGCCTCGCGAGCAAAGACCATGCGAGCCGTCTGGTGGAGGTGGGCCTGGACATCGAGGGCACCCACCTGAAGGTCTTCCCCTTCCGAAAAAGGGCAGAACGCATTACCATCGCAAATCTGCCCGGCTTCGTCGAGGACAGCGCCATCGTGGAGCCCCTGCGCAACTTCGGCACCGTGACCTCCATCGCCCCCATCATGATCAAGATGGGGGAATACACCTTCAACGACGGCCGCCGGGAGGCGTTCATCCTGCTCCGCGAGGGCGTGAGGCTGGAGTCGCTGCCCACCCGTCTGACCATTAAGTCCAAGGGAGACACCCTGTCAGCCTTCCTCTCCTTTGGCATCAAGTGTTCCAAGTGCGGCAAGCAGGGCCACCGCAGAGCCAACTGCCCAGCGCTCGCCAGGCAAGGGAACGGCAGCCCCAGGCAAGCAGCGTCTCACACCGACGCAAGGCCTCGCCCCCCTCCTCCTCCTCCTCCTCCTCAGCAACCAAGGAAACCGGCACCTGCGCCCGCAACACCGGCGTCCCCTGTCCAACCGGCGAAGACATCAACCGAGGCTCCAGCGATCCCCTCGGCGCCCCATCCTGCCGAACCGAAGGATCTTGCCCAGCCCGCCCCTGTCGCCCTCCCTGCTCCTCTGGCTGCCCCGCGGCCCCCCGAGCCTGAGACCTTTCCGCTCGACATTGAGATGTCGGAGGAGGAGCTGACCTCAACTCCCTCCGCGTCTCCCCGGGGCAAACCCGCATTCGTCCAGCTGCAGGAGCACCTCAAGCAGTTCCCCAACCTCTCCATCGACTGGGACCGGCTGCCCGGTATAGACCGCGAGGACGCACAGCGGCTACTCACCTCTAAAGGAAAAATGGAGAAGCGAGTGGCCTCGCTGTCAAAAGCACAGGTCGCCGCCCTCGACCAGGTGGCCGAAACCATCAAGGCCTCGATCCCAGACTCCAACCACACCATCCGCAAGACCCTCCAGAAGACCAAGGGGGTGCTGCATAAGGGACGGCAACAATGAGCTACCGCGTCGCCACCATCAACGCGCGAGGGCTCGCCACTCGGAGGAGGAGCCTTGCCCTTTGTCATCTCCTCAGGCAACATCACGTGGACATCGCGTTTGTCCAGGAGACAAACGCATTTCATCTGGGCAGCGGCCAAGACCTCTGCCTCGGCTACAGTGCTGTTGTGTTGGCCCATCCCGTAGCCATCTCGGGATCCGGACTCGCCTGCGTCTTCGGACCAGGCGTAGCCGTGCTACATCAACGCATCCTGTGGCCGGGCCACATCGCCTTGGCAACCATAGATGTCCGCGGCGAGGAGATGACGGCCATCGTCGTTCATCTGGCGCATGAACCCCGGGAGAGAAACCGGCAACTGAAGCTCCTGGCGGCGACAGCGGCACAGGAGGAGGAGGGAGCCTGCTGGATCATCGGCGATTTTAACATCAGGGATCGGGGCCCCTCGTCATCATCATCATCGGATGCCCTCGCCGCTCTTCTGGACCTGGCCGCGCTGGTCGACGTGGCCACCCAGTTCGACGCCGCCCACCTGCCCACCAGAGTCGCCATGCACGGCGACCAAGTCGAATCGAACCGCCTGGACCGGATCCTCGTCCCTGCTGGAGTCCTGGATCGCGCGTCCATCTACGCGACCAGCCACTACCACCTCTCGGACCACCGCCTCGTGCTGCTCCAGGTGGGCCCGCCCACCACCGCCGTCTCCTCCCCCACCCAGCCTCGCTTGGCCGCGATGCTCCGCTCGGGCCTTGCTCTCGAACATCTGGCTGGCTACATCCGGGAGTTGGAGGAAGACACAGCTCACGATGACGACGACGGGACCTTCTGGGATAGGTGGACCTCCATCAAGGCGGGGCTGCTGGCGGAGGCCAGATCCCTGCACGACCCGCGCCACGCTGCCAGCGACAGCTACGTCTACAGGGCGAGACGTTACATCGCGGCGCAGCTCGAGGCCTCCTCCATCCGGGCCGACTACCCATCGCTGCCGGACCTAGCACGCGCCATCCGCCTCCGACGCCCGTTCAGCGTCATCAGGGACGAGCAGGACAACATCATCGAGGGCCCCGAGCTTCGGCGGAGGGCGTTCGCGACCTTCCAGCCCCGCTTCGCCCGTCCCACCAGCGATCCAGCTGCGGGAGCTGCCTTCATCGCCAGCAGCGCGCCCACCACCACCCGCGAGCTGAGTGAGGAGGACCCGCTCCACCGGCCGGACATCAGCCCCAGCGAGATCGCCAACGCCATCGAGCACCTCCCTCGCGGAAAGGCCCCCGGCTGGGACGGCTTGCCGTGCGAGCTCCTCATCGCCTTAAGCGAGGACTTCTTCGCGGAAGCTCTGGCCCGGGTGTTCGCGGCATCACGGCTCCGAGGTGCCCTGCCTCCGTCGACGCGGCGCAGCTCCATCTGCCTCGTGCCCAAGGCCCGCGGAGGTCGCGGCCTTGACGGCTACAGGCCCGTCGCGCTGCCCTCGGCCGACTACAGGGTCCTGGCCGCCATCCTTCACCGGCGCCTCAAGCCCCACCTGCGGACCCTTGTGCCGGAATGCCAGACTTACGCCGTCCCCGGGAGGTCCCCGTCATGGAACATCGCCATGGTGACGGACGCCGTCGAGGAGGCCACCGCCCTGGGCTCGCCGCTGGCCGTCATGGGCGTAGACCTGGAGTCCGCGTTTGACTCGCTAGACCGCGGCTTCTTGGAGTCCCTGCTAACGTCCCTCCGCCTCCCGCCAGCCTTCAGGGCCTGGATCAACATCCTATACGCCGGGGCGGACGCCACCATCCGGGCAGGAGGCTTCTACACCACCGCCTTCCCCCTCCTCAACGGCCTAAGACAGGGTTGCGCCGTGAGTGCCGCACTCTTCAGCATCGCCACGGGGCCGCTGCTACGTCGCCTGGAGTTGACCCTCGGCGTGGGCAATGTCATCGCTTACGCCGACGACATCGTCCTCCTATTTCATCGCGACGGAGACTTCGAACGGGTGGCGACCGTCTTCGAAGAATACAAGCAGGCCTCCGGAGTTGGCGTGAACCTCCGGAAGAGCGCTGGCCTCTGGTGCGGCGCCTGGCGCAACCGCGGCGACTCCCCTCTCGGCGCCTCCTGGTCGACCACCTCCATCAGGATCCTCGGGCTCGACATCGCCCCCAGGAGCACCGTCGCCCACCGGGAGCAGCATCTCCTGGCCCTCCTGGAGACTGCATGCCGCAAATGGACGCCCTTCACCCGCGGCCTCTCCCTCGTCGGGCGAGCAAGAGCGGCGAACACGCTGGTGGGCTCTGTCATCCAGCACCACCTGCATGGATACCTACCATCACCCCCGACCATCGCCAAGCTGCAGGCCCGACTGGCGAGATTCGTCTGGGGACAGGACCACACGGCGTGGCTTCCCGCCGATGTCATGGCGAGGCCAGTTGCCATCGGAGGCCTCGGCCTCCTCGACCTGGCGACCCAGCTCCAGCTAGCCTGCCTCAAGGGGGTGCAAGCCGCGCTCCGCGGGGGCAGAAATGCCTTCAGCTGGCTGGTAGAAAGCGGTGAGGCCTGGATCCACCCTCCACCGGACGGCACCCGTCTCCAGCCCCGCCGTCTCCGGCTGCTGAAGCTGTGGGAGGAGGCCTCTAACATCCTGGGCCTCAACCATCGGGCGGTCCCCACGGCTCAGCTACTGGACCTCAACATCATCGGCGGCTGCCGGTTCCTCCGCCCTCCCGACCTCCTGGCCCCCGCCCGTTGGAGCGGAGCCCGAGTTCGGGACCTCATCGAGGAGGAACACCTCATCGCCCGCCCTACGCGCTCGGCCCTGGCTGACGCCGCGGCCCTGGGCGCCTTCTGTCGGAGGCTGACCTCCGAGAACGCCGTGGGCTTCGGGGCGGAGTCTGCACCCTCATCTAGCTCTTTAGCTGCGGCCGTGGTGCTGCGTGGGACGGCTACGCCGTTCCTCAACGGCCTCACGACGCGCTCGGCCCGACGGGCCCTGGATCGTCCGCGCCTCGCCGCCACGCCCATCTCCAGATTCCTGGCAAGATGGACGCCCACCATCAATCCACCATCCAGGATCGACTGGGCCTCGCTGCGGCGCTGCGCCTATTCGGGTCACGAGGCCGACGCAGCTCTCAAGCTAGCCCTCCACGCCCTGCCCCATCCGGCCCATCCTGCCTCGGTCGGCCCCTCCTGTCCTGCCTGCGGGTCCATCGACCGTTCCCTCGGCCACCGTTACTGGTGCTGCCGCTCCATCAGGCCGCTCATCAGAGAGGCCTTCAACATCATAGGGCGGCCCCCTGACCTGCAGGCTTGGATCTTCGGCGGGTCCGGCCTTGAGGACGACGCCCTTTCCATCCTGGCATCGGCAAAGTTGCGAATTTATCGCTACTTTGTACAGGTTGGGCTCGGAGAAGCAGTGGAAGACCCGCTCATCGCCTGGTCTAGGACCCTCCAGCGCCGAGGTTTTCTTCCTTCATCTCCCATCACCATCTTGTAAAATATGTTTCATATATGTACATATTTTCTCTTCTCTTCTCATCTTCTTTTTTCTTTTTCTCTCCCTATGATTGAAAATGTATAATATTGTCTAAGATGACAATAAATATTTTTTTAATTGTCAAAATTGTCACACACACACACACACACACACACATACATTCATTTTTTTATATATATAGATGATCTGGCTTTGTGTCTTCTACTCGAATGAATGTTTTCTGTTAGAATTTTGTTTCTGCATATTAAAAGTGAACTCGCTTCACCCGTGGTCTCTGCTCTTTTGGAATTTTTCCCTATATAATTTTTTATCTGATTATCAAACATGATACAGCAATATTTTCATTATCATTTTCTGACTAAATAACAACTATTTTTTCCCAGAACCTGTCAATTTCAATTTTCTTGGCTAAATATGCGACAATGCTGGAGGTTGCGAAAGGATTTTTTCAATAAATGTTCAAGACATGGAAAGAATTAGAAATCCAAATATTCAGATTCCTATCTAAAACTACTTGGAATTACAAAAATAAATGAGAAAAGCCAACAAATATATTAATTTTATCTGTTAAAATTTAGTCATCTTATTCCAATATCATCACGCATATATTTATATTCATTATATATATATATATATATATGTGTGTGTGTAACAATATACCACCATACATTTCACGACACATTTTTAAATAGTTCCCCTTTTTCAATTAGTATGTTGTTACTTTTAACTATTTAATCAATTGTTTAATTATAATTCAAATTTTATATGTACTAATTATCCCCTAACAATAATCCACTGGGTGTCTCTAACTTTGTAATATAATTCAATAAATTTAGGGTTCCCAAAAGCAAAGAGAAGCAGTTCTGTTAGTAACGGATTTTGCTTACGTCACTTCCGACCTCCCACGAGGAATTGACCAATCTGCTGCGAGAAGGCTTGCAGCTATTTAAGGCCAACGTCGTCTCAGTGATAAGGCTTTTTTTTGGACTGGCATATATACGACTAAAAATAGCGTGAATAATTAATTATAAAACACTTTTTAAAAAAGCCTTTATTTGAAATGCACTAAAAATAACAAAATATATATTTCTGAAGTTTTGCTTTTTTTTTCTGAAGGTACCATTTAACAAATAAAATAATATACTTAGAAATAAAAGCGGTGGGATACAATAATAATAAATTTGAGATCAATTTGATTTTTTATATGAAGCAAATGATTAGCAAGATTATGCCTTTCATTAAATTTATACCTATTTGCTGCATAAATGATTATCATCCCCACCGCTTTTATTTCTAAGTCTATTATTTTATTTGTTAAATGGTACCTTCAGAAAAAAAAGCAATACTTCAGAAATATTTATTTTGTTTTTTTTTAGTGCATTTTAAATAGAAGCTTTTAGAAAAAAAGTGTTTTTATAATTTACTAGCGAATGTGTACCCGGCTTCGCCCGGGTTTTATTCGAGTGAAAGTTTGCATAACGAATATTATTGATAATAATATTCCGGAACACACACAATATTATGATAATAATGATAATAATATTCGTTACATTATATATTTATATAATATAGAAAATATATTTTTCGAGCAAACATATCCACTCTCTCTACTGAATAGAATTTTAATAAGATATATATAAATGAAAATATCTAGAGATATACTACATGATCTTAGCCAAAAGGCCGAGAAACGATATTTTATATGTAGAGATGACCTGGCTTCGTGTGCCTTCTGCTCGAGTGAATGATTCGCTGTAGAATTTTGTTCCTGCCTACTAAAAATTATTATCTGGCTCCGCCCGTGGACTGCTTTAGTGAATACTCCCCTAAAGATTTTTGTTTATGCCAATCAATCATGAGACAGCAATATTGTCATTATCATTTCTGACTAAAAAAATATTGTTGCTCAGTACTATAATTTTTCTTGGTTAAAGTGCGAGACAAAAAACTCTTCCAGATTTAACTCTCTGTCCTTTTCAAATTTCAGCGAGATTAATTACATATTGAGGGCGTGCATAGCCGACAAACATATATATATATATATATATGTTCCCGGCTTCGCCTGAATTTTACCCGAGTAAAAGTTTGCCTAACAAACATTTGTTAAAACGATTCTAGCAAACATCCAATCCCTACTGAATCTATACTTGTCATACTCTCGATAATTTGAAAATTTTCCCGGTCTCTTGAAAAAATACTCGATAAGTTGAAAATAAAACAGTATTAATTGGTCCACTCGGTAATTTGAAGTTGAAGGAATAGTATCTTGCCACAAACGAAGATTTGTAAATAACTGTATTTAGCGAATGTACCCGGCTTCACCCGGTTTTTATCCGAGTAAAAGTTTTCCTAACGAACATTTGTTAAAACGATTCTAGAAAATATCCAATCCACCTATAAATTGATTTATAAACGTATATAAATATAATAATTGTTATACGCGTTTTAATATAATTTTGAACAACATAATTTTTGAAAATATTTATTATATTTTAAATAAGATATTGTCACTTTTGTGAATTCAATAATTAATTATTTCTTTTTTTCTCAATGAATTATATATATTAATTTAAAAATTCATTTTTTTATCATCATCATCACATACAATGTAAGTTTTTTATATAACAAAACGATAATAAACAACAGCAACAATGTAATTTGCATCTTCACTATTATAAAACAACAATAAATTGAATTAACAATGTAAAAATATATTTTAACATTACATTTTAATATTTAACACAAAAACGTTACAATATTTTCTTTAAATATATTTTAATACTAGCGGATGTGTACCCGGCTTCGCCCGGGTTTTGTCCGAGTGAAAGTTTGCCTAACAAATATTATTGATAATAATATTCGGGAACACACAGAATATTATGATAATATAATTCGTTATGTCATATATTTATATAATATATGAAATTTATTTTTCGAGCAAACATATCTACTCTCTTATGAATAGATTTTAAAAAAGATATACATAAATAAAAATATCTAGAGATATACTACATGATCTTAGCCAAAAGGCCGAGAAATGATATTTTATATATATAGATGACCTGGCTTCGTGTGTCTTCTGCTCGAGTGAATGTTTCGCTGGTAGAATTTTGTTCCTGCCTACTATTAATCATTATCTGGTTTTACCCGTGGTCTGCTTCAGTGAATATTCCCCAAAATATTTTTTAATGCAATCAAGCATGATACGGAAATATTGTCATCATCATTTCTGACTCTAAAGAAATATTGTTTCTCAGTACTTGGTTAAATATAATTTTTTATTGGTTAAAGTGCGACAAAAAAAACTTCCAGATTTAACTCTCTGTCCTGTTCAAATTTCAGCGAGATTAGTTACAAATTGAGGGCGTGCATAGCCGACAAACATATATATATATGTTCCCGGCTTCGCCTGATTTTTACCCGAGTAAAAGTTTGCCTAACAAACATTTGTTAAAACGATTCTAGCAAACATCCAATCCCTACTGAATCTCTTGTCTACCTTCTCGATAATTTTTTCCGGTCCCTTGAAAAATACTCGATAAGTTGAAAAAAATCAGTATTAATTGGTCCACTCGGTAAATTGAAGTTGAAGGAATAGTACGAGGGTGAGTAGAAAAGTAAGGTCTCCTATTTTTTTTTTCATAGAAAAACACATTTAATCACAACTTTTTATACATCATTGGAAAGGTTGGACATTTTGCTATTTTTCTACATAGTCGCCTTGATGCTCAATCACTTTTTTCATCCTGTCAACCAACTTTGTAATTCCGGTGTTGTACCACTCTCCCGCCGCCTCTTTGAGCCACTTGTCGACCCACCTGGCGGACACCTTTCTGTAGCCGAGGGTCTCAGACACAATCTTGTGCACGGAGAAGTGGCTGCAATCTTAATCCAGGCCATCCTCGATCTCTTCAAGGGTCATCCGCCGGTTTGCGCGCACCATTTCGTCGATTCGAGCCACGGTTGATTCCGGCAAACTCGGCCGCCCAGACCGCTGTTCATCGTGGACGTTTATCCGAAATGGTGCGCGCAAACCGGCGGATAACCCTTGAAGAGATCGAGGATGGCCTGAATGAAGATTGCAGCCACTTCTCCGTGCACACGATTGTGTCTGAGACCCTCGGCTACAGAAAGGTGTCCGCCAGGTGGGTCGACAAGTGGCTCAAAGAGGCGGCGGGAGAGTGGTACAACACCGGAATTACAAAGTTGGTTGACAGGATGAAAAAAGTGATTGAGCATCAAGGCGACTATGTAGAAAAATAGCAAAGTGTCCAACCTTTCCAATGATGTATAAAAGGTTGTGATTAAATGTGTTTTTCTATGAAAAAAAAATAGGAGACCTTACTTTTCTACTCACCTCGTATCTTGCCACAAACGAAGATTTGTAAATAACTGTATTTAGCGAATGTACCCGGCTTCGCACAGTTTTTATCCGAGTAAAAGTTTGCCTAACGAACATTTGTTAAAACGATTCTAGAAATCATCTAATCCACCTATATATTATTAACTTTATTAACATCATGAAACGCGATATCCCAAACTCAGGGATATTTCCGTCAATACCTTTCATTGCATCAAAGCAATTCGGCTATATACAATCCTGTTCAATTCATTATTTTACGTAAATCAACTGAAGAAAATTGTCCAAAGAGAAAAACAAACAACAAAGCAAAACACACAGAGCAAGCATCGCAGTTCTTTTTTTTTTCTAAGATTCCTTCTCTTTTTTCCAATTCAAAAGAAAGTTGTATATGTATTTACAAAATTGATCAAAATTTTTATACTTTTCTTTTTTGTCTACAAATTCATCAAGCTGTCCAATACGACCAAATCTATTTTCCCTAAAATCCCGGAAAATCGGGCACTCCAGAAATAGATGTCTCGCGTCTTGAACTTCACCTCCGCAGAAGCATCCTGGTTCCTTCACGGCGCCGATAGTTGCCAAAAATTTCCCAAAATTGCCATGATCTGTAATGAATTAGATATTATAAAAATTTGGACGGAAAAATCTTGGAATTCCAAATGCGAAAAAGAGCTTCTGAAAATTTCATTAGTGTTCTCAAAAATTTCATTCATTTTTGCGTGTAAGAATGATTTGACTATACTTGGAGCATGAGGTTCGTAAGTAATTAGATCTTCAATGGACAGTTGAGCTAGATTAAATTTGATTATTCTGGATTCTATATAGTCTGTTAGGAGTGGAATTTTTGCCAAGCTATGCACACAGTTTGATGATGTGGTTTTGTATGCTCTAACTGCCCATAAAATGATCTTATACTGCATGGAGTTCAGTTTTTGTTTACAACGATTGTTTAAATATTTGAACCAAATTTCAGAACCGTATGTAAGTACAGGCCTAATGATTGTTTTGAATAAAGTTAACCTCTTTTGAGTGTCTAAACCCCACATATTTCCACTTAGTGAACACAATAAATTTTTCATACGTCCTGCCTTACACAGAATATCATTAACATGCGGTGTAAAGTTAACTTTGTTTTTCCATTTATGATTAGAAAATTTCATTCCCAGAATTTTTACTTGCTTGACCGGCATTATTATATTGTTATTAACCTTAATAGGTATTTTTTGTCTGTTATGTAGGTATAGCATATTAGTCTTCTCTGTACTGATCGTTAATTTATTTCTATTACACCATTGGATCACATAATTTAAGGTGTATTCACTTGCGGTTTTTAGTCCTTCAATAGTCTTATTCCAGCAAATTATTGTAACGTCGTCTGCATAACATATAATATCTGCATTCATTGAATCAACCTATATATTGATTTATAAACGTATATAAATATAAATATTGTTATATGCGTTTAAATATATTTTTGAAACACATAATTTTTTGAAAACATTCATTATATTTTAAATAAGATATTGTCACTTTTGTGAATTTGATAATTAATTATTTCTTTTTTCTCAATGAATTATATATATTAATTTAAAATTTCATTTTTGTTATCATCATCACACACAATGTAATTTTTTTTATATAAACAAACGATAATAAACAACAACAATTAGGGGCTTAAAAATCATTTATTATGGTTAGCAGCTCCGTAAATAAAGATATTTTCACATCAACAATTAAAGTTGCATCATCATTTTTATAAAACAACAGCAAATTAAATTAACAATGTAAAAATATATTTTAACATTACATTTTAACATTTAACACAAAACCGTTACAATTTTTTCTTTAAATATATATTAATAATGAAATGCCAAGTATTTTTACGTCATTGGAATATTATATTACTAAATTCTCAAATTAAATTTATTATACTTGGAAAACATTTTAAGCATTGTTACAATTTATAAATATAATTTCACCAGACGCCGCTAGAGGCGCTGCTTGCGAGTGAAAGTAGAAAATTTGCGAATAAAATTGCAAAGAATATTTTCTTCAAATCAAATTCAAACCGGAAATCTTCCCAGTAGTATAGTAAATAACTTCCTAAAGTTTCACGGCGATTGGATAATCATACCTTTTAAAAACATTCATAATGTAGACAAACATTCATCTTGTAAACAAACCACGTGTTAATTATATTATTAACCATTCAAATTCATTTATCATCGCGACCAGTGCTGCGCCCAAGCGGTAAAAAGCTGGAACTAGCGCTTTTTTGTTTTATATTATTTTAAAAAAGCGCATTAACCTTTTTAGTTTTTGAATAGCCTATATGTTAAAGGAAATCTTCAGCTACATACATGCGAAATTTCATAATGATTTATTCTGTAGATTTTGCGCAACGCGATAACAAACATCGATTTTGGATTTCATTTTAAAGATATATAAGGAAGAATTATTCTTATTAAAAAAATCAAAATTACATTTGATCAACCAAAATTTTTGTATATAATTTTATATTGAGTGTTGAAAAAATCATCAAATCTGATTTCGAAAGAATATAATGTTTTGATTACCCATTCTAGTAAATGAAAATCAAAAAGAATTTCAAAAATTCAAGCCTTTGATTAATATTAAATAAAAATAGATAAGAAAGAAGAGAAGAATAGAGATTAAAGAAAAAGAAAAATATTATCAATAAATGAAAAACAGAATATTCAATGATATCATTTTGAATATATTGCCACGTGGTAAATTAAGGAAGACCAACTTCGGGATGAGACAATTTATTTCAGGCAAACACAAACTATGAGTGATACACAAAAGATAAGCCACGAGGGAAATTTACAGAGTAGCAAAATATAAACATAAAACTGACCACTCTGTTAATAAAAATATTAAAATTAATAAATACGTTATTACAATATTCACTTTTGAAAAAAAAAAAAGATTCAACCAAATGCCCAAAATATGATGCTATTCAGTTTACGCTAACTTTATCAAACTTTAGTATCAAAATGCTATCACAGATAACAATCAGGTAATATCAATCTATACTTCTTCAAATAGGTTAAATGTTCTTATGATAGCATTGGCTCTGCCATAACACACAGAAAACCCACAGAAATTATTCAACACTTGTAGTAATCTAATATGTAAACTTTCAATGTATTCTGGTCACTTTTCTATTTAAGCATATTGCCAAGTGGAAAATTAGGGAAAACAAAAACTTCAGGAGGAGGCAACAATTTATTTCAGGCAAGGACAAACTATGAATGGTAAACAAAGATAAGCCACGATGTAAATTACAGAGTAGCAAAATATAAACATAAAAATGACCACTCTGTTGATAAAAATAATAATATTAATACATACTTTGTTATAATATACTAAGGAGGTTCAAACTTTGATTCCATTCTCTAATTGTAGGATACTCATACATCGGTACTTTATCGTTCTTATTGAAGCTTGATTTAAGAATACCTAACCAATCAGAAGTGTTAGAAGATAATGCATAATATGGATTATAGCAACTTATTGGTCGAAATGACACAGAATAATATCACCACAGTTGAGAACCTTTTAACCAAATCTGAGAATGGACATTTGAGGAATATGTTTATAACAACACCTTTTCTCAAGAGAACCTTTACATATTGTTCTAGAATAACATATTCCTTGCGTAGTGTTACAAAAATGTTTGAGAAACCACGAATTGAACGAATATTGTTCAGCGACTTGTAGAAAGCTGGATTCTTACCTTTACGTCTAAAGTTGCTTCAAACGGTGGTTGGTGATGGTTGTTTTAGCTGAGAGATAGAGCAGGTCGAGTAATATTAGTTCTATTATTGAAGACACTGTTTTCAATAAATTTGAACTATCAAAATAGTGGGAGCGCCAGGATAATTTTTGCTAAGAAGAGACAAATGGTAAAAGCGAAGAATATCTTTATTGAAGAGGTGTTAGCTTGGGAAGCCTTCAGACAATAACGTCGTTACACAGATTGTATCTCAAATATAAGAAATTAGAAGATAAATGAATGAAATATAGATATCCTGACCAGGAGCACATGTACTTTTTAGAAGGCAGAGCGCCATCTGGTGGAACAGAAATAAACTAAACATTGATTTAGCCTGTTCCCTGATATATGGCCTACCTTTTTTATTGATAAATCAAGGAAAGTCATACATGAACACGTTTCGCGCTGTTGGCGCTCGTCAGTGTTTTTTTTTTTTTCTTTCTTAAAAAGAATCATAGGCGTCAATAAAAGTTAATTAATTCAAAAATCGAAAATATTTCAAACGCGTATGATTCTTTTTGAAATTAAACAATTTCTACTGCCCTTACTGCAAAGGAAAAATTAAAGTGAGGGCCTGGCTCATCAGTGGTGAACCCTCCCAGCGGTTTCGCCAGTTTAATCTATCATACCGCTGTTATATTGCATTTTTGGAACTTCTTTTTATAGTGACACTGTTGCTAGACTCTTTGAATGGGTATTTTAGAAGAACTATGGACATAAGGTTTAATTTTTCCATTGCAGTAAGGGCAGTAGATATTGTTTAATTTTAAAAAGAATCTTACGAGTTTAAAATAGTTTTGAATTTTGATAACAGATGGCGCTTATTGAATCCTATGATTAATAATAAAGAAAAAGAGATAAGAAAGAAGAGAAAAAAAGAGATTAAAGAAAAATGAAAATATTATCAATAAATGAAAAATGGAATATTCAATGATTTTTTATGTTTTTAATATATTTTCTTTCGAAAATAAAAAGATTCTACCAAATCCCAATATATGATGATATTCAGGTTACGCTAACTTTATCAAACTTTAGTATCAAAATGCTATCACAGAAAACAATCAGGTAATTTCAACCTAGACTTATTCAGATAGAATAAATGTTCTTTTGATAGCACTGGGTCTGCCATAAAACACAGAAAAAACAACAGGAATGCTTCAACACTTGTAGTAATCTAATATGTAAACTCTCAATGTATTCTGGTCACTTTTCTATTTAAGCATATTGCCAAGTGGAAAATTAGGGAAGACAAAAACTTCAGGAGGAGGCAACAATTTATTTCAGGCAAGGACAAAACTATGAATTGTAAATAAAGATAAGCCACGATGTAAATTACAGAGTAGCAAAATATAAACATAAAATAACCACTCTGTTAATAAAAATATTAAAATTAATAAATACATTGTTACAATATTCTCTTTTGAAAAAAAAAAAGATTCAACCAAATGCCCAAAATATGATGCTATTCAGGTTACGCTAACTTTATCAAACTTTAGTATCAAAATGTAATCACAGATAACAATCAGGTAATATCAATCTAGACTTCTTCAAATAGGTTAAATGTTCTTATGATAGCATTGGGTCTGCCATAACACACAGAAAATCCACAGGAATGCTTCAACACTTGTAGTAATCTAATATGTAAACTCTCAATGTATTCTGGTCACTTTTTTATTTAAGCATATTGCCAAGTGGAAAATTAGGGAAGACAAAAACTTCAGGAGGAGGCAACAATTTATTTCAGGCAAGGACAAAACTATGAATGGTAAACAAAGATAGGCCACGATGTAAATTACAGAGTAGCAAAATATAAACATAAAAATGACCACTCTGTTGATAAAAATAATAATATTAATAAATACTTTGTTATAATATACTAAGGAGGTTCACTTTGATTCCATTCTCTAATTGTAGGATAATCATACATCGGTACTTTATATTTCTTATTGAAGCTTGATTTAAGAATACCTAACCAACCAGAAGTGTTAGAAGATAATGCATAATATGGATTAGAGCAACTGATTGGTCGAATTGACACAGAATTATGTGACGTCAGTTGAGAACCTTTTAACCAAATCTGAGAATGGACATTTGAGGAATATGTTTATAACAACACCTTTTCTCAAGAGAACCTTTACATATTGTTCTAGTATAACATATTCCTTGCGTAGTGTTACAAAAATGTTTGAGAAACCACGAATTGAACAAAGGTTATTCAGTTACATGTAGAAAGTTGGTTTCTTATTTTACGGACTACAGTCGTTCCAAATGGTAGTTTGGTGCGGGAAGATGGTTGTTTTAGCTGAGAGATAGAGCAGGTCACGTAATATTAGTTCTATTATGTGAGAAGCCGTTTTAAATAAATTTAAAAATTCGATAAGAGCTGGAAATAAAGGATAATTTTTGCATTG
This sequence comes from Cordylochernes scorpioides, assembly GCA_030710605.1. NCBI lineage: Eukaryota > Metazoa > Arthropoda > Arachnida > Pseudoscorpiones > Chernetidae > Cordylochernes > Cordylochernes scorpioides. The sequence goes on along the minus strand of CP092871.1, from coordinate 26,437,800 downwards.
AAGAAACCAAAGGTAAAAACGAAGAATATTTTTATTGAAGAGGTGTTAGTTTGGGAAGCCTTCAGACAATAACGTCGTTGCACAGACTGTAACGCAAATATAAGAAATTAGAAGAGAAATGAATTAATATAGATACCCTGACCAGGAGCACATGTGCTTTTCAGAAGGCAGAGCGCCATCTTGTGAAACAGAAATCAACTAAACATAGATTTAGCTTGTTCCCTGATATTTGGCCAACCTTTTTTATTGAAAAATCAAGAAAAGTCATCGTTGAACGTGTTTCGCGCTGTTGGCGCTTGTCAGCGTTTTTTTTTTTTTTTTTCTACAAATAATCATATGCGTCAAAAATAGTTTATATTTCTTACAACAGATGGCGCGCCTAACGCATCCTATTAATATTTATATATTATTTAAATTAGCTCCAGGTGGCCATCTTTAATTAGGAAACAATTATATATTGGTATTATAATAGAAATACAATCACCACTTGCCGTAATAAACTCCATTGTTGAATAAAACCCATTGTTAAAGGGTTGTTGAGGCAAATATTGGAATAGCATTAATTGATTTATTCAGATTGTCGATTCTAAATTGATCTTGTCTATATTGCTGTATCATGTTTCATTGTTATGAAAATAGAAAATCCATACTTAAATCATTAGATTGTAAAACGGCATATATAGGATTCAATAAAATATTTATTTGCCAATATTTCGGCTGGCTGAACGCCAACCTTTATCGAGGCATTACATTTTATTTCTTTGATATTAAATAATAAAAAAAATGTAATGCCTCGATAAAGGTTGGCGTTTAGTGGGCCGGAATATTAGCAAATAAATCTTTTATTCAATCCAATATATGCCTTTTTACTATCTAATTATTTATTTATATGTGTATTTATAATTCCTGTTTTTGAAATTATATCAAGATAATTCACATATTTTGTATATAAAAGAAATTTAAGAGAATTCTCACACTAAGAACTGGATTTCTGGACAGTTTCAGATGAAAAAAGGAATAATAGATACTCCTGGAGAGGCAAAAAAAGAGCTTCCAAAATTTTATTTTCATTTATGATTTCAATCGAATAATTGCGGTCCCCCCTGGGCCCTTGAAATATTCGACCAAATTCTGGTTCGTTTCCAAGGTGACTAACCGGGCAACGGCACCCATTTTCCAATGAAGAGCAAGATAGTGGATATTGCTGCTGCTGTGATGGAGATGCATGGAGCTATCTAGGACTCTTCTTTGGACACGACAACAACAACAATCGAAAAATTTTGCAAACCTTCAATTTTAAATCTAGCAATTTTATTGGGGATTTATTTAGAATGAAATATTTTAAATAAATTTATAAAAAGAGCAACAATGATATAAAATATTTTTTCTAATTAAAAAAAATCAAATTTGAATTTGATCAACCAAAGGTTTTGTATATAATTTTATATGAAGTGTTCATATCTTCAATTCTGATTTCGAAAAATTATAATGCTTTGTGATTACCAATTCAAGTATATGAAAATCAAAAATAATTTCAAAAATTCATGCAAATGATTCATATTAAAAATATATATATAAGAAAGAAAAGAAGAAGAAAGATTAAAGAAAAATGAAAATATTATCAATAAATGAAAAACAGAATATTCAATGATTATATTTTGAATATATATTGCCACGTGGAAAATTAGGGAAGACCAACTTCAAGATGAGTCAACTTATTTCAGGCAAACACAAACTATGAGTGATAAACAAAAGATAAGCCACGAGGGAAATTAACAGAGTAGCAAAATATAAACATAAAACTGACCACTCTGTTTATTAAAATAATAAAATTAATAAATACGTTGTTACAATATTCTCTTTTGAAAAAAAAAAGATTCAACCAAAGGCCCAAAATATGATGCTATTCAGGTTTTTCGCTAACTTTATCAAACTTTAGTATCAAAATGCTATCACAGATAACAATCAGGTAAGATCAATCTAGACTTCTTCAAATAGGTTAAATGTTCTTATGATAGCATTGGGTCTGCCATAACACACAGAAAATCCACAAGAATGCTTCAACTCTTGTGGAAATCTAATATTTAAACTCTTGATGTATTCTGGTCACTTTTCTATTTAAGCATATTGCCAAGTGGAAAATTAGGGAAGACAAAAACTTCAGGAGGAGGCAACAATTTATTTCAGGCAAGGACAAAACTATGAATGGTAAACGAAGATAAGCCACGATGTAAATTACAGAGTAGCAAAATATAAACATAAAAATGACCACTCTGTTGATAAAAATAATAATATTAATAAATACTTTGTTATAATATACTAAGGAGGTTCAAACTTTGATTCCATTATCTAATTGTAGGATACTCATACATCGGTACTTTATCGTTCTTATTGAAGCTTGATTTAAGAATACCTAACCAATCAGAAGTGTTAGAAGATAATGCATAATATGGATTAGAGCAACTGATTGGTCGAATTGACACAGAATAATGTGACGTCAGTTGAGAACCTTTTAACCAAATCTGAGAATGGACATTTGAGGAATATGTTTATAACAACACCTTTTCTCAAGAGAACCTTTACAGATTGTTCTAGTATAACATATTCCTTTATTAGTGTTACAAAAATGTTTGAGAAACCACGAATTGAACAAAGGTTATTCAGTTACTAGTAGAAAGTTGTTTCGTACATTTCCGTCTACAGTCCTTCCAAATAGTGGCTGGGTGATGGTTGTTTTAGCTGAGAGATAAAGTTACGTGATATTAGTTCTATTTTGGAAGGAACCGTTTTCAATAAATTTGAAATAAAAACGAATTACTACATAATTGTTGCTATGAAGCGACCAAAGGTAAAAGCGAAGAATATTTTTATTGAAGAGGTGTTAGCTTGGGAAGCCTTCAGACAATAACGACGTTCCACAGACTGTAACGCAAATATAAGAAATTAGAAGATAAATAAGTGAAATATATATACCCTGACCAGGAGCACATGTGCTTTTCAGAAGGCAGAGCGCCATCTTGTGGAACAGAAATCAACTAAACATTGATTTAGCCTGGTCCCTGATATTTGGCCAACCTTTTTTATTGAAAAATCGAGAAAAGTCATCGTTGAACGTGTTTCGCGCTGTTGGGGCTCGTCAGCGTTTTATTTATTTTTTTCCACAAAGAATTTTATATGCGTCAAAAAAAGTTTAAAATTTTTAAAAAAGATGGCGCGCGATAATTAGGAACACGATTATATATTGCTATTATAATTTAAATCTAATCACCACTTAGTCGCAATAAACTCCATTGTTGAATAAAACCCATTGTTATAAAGGTAATTGTTGAGGCAAATATTGGAATAGCATGAATTGATTTGTTCAGGTATATTCAATTCTAAATTAATCTTGTCTATATTGCTGTATCATGTTTCATTGATATGAAAATAGAGCAATCCATACTTAAATCATCAGATAGTTAAAAAGCATATAGTGGATTCAATAAAAGATTTATTTGCCAATATTTTGGCTGGCTGAACGCCAACCTTTATCGAGGCATCACATTTTTTTTTACTTTTGGTATCAAAAGAAAAAAAAATGAAATGCCTCTATAAAGGTTGGCGTTCAGCAAACCGAAATATTGGCAAATAAATCTTTTATTGAATCCAATATATGCCTTTTTACTATCTAATGATTTATTGATATGCGTATTTATTACTCCTGATTTAAGATTATATCAAGGTAATTCACATATTTTGTATATAAAAGAAATTAAAGAATTCTCACATCAAGAACTGGATTTATGGACATCTTCCGATGATGAAAAAGAAATAGTAGTACTCATGGAGAGGCAAAAAAAGAGCTTCCAAAATTTTATTCTCATTTATGAATTCATCCTAATAATATTACAAACCTTCAATTTCAACTCTTTCAATTTTATTGGGGATTTACTTTATATAAAAAAAGACCAACAATGATATAAACTATTTTTTTTAATAAAAAATTCAAAATTACATTTGATCAACCAAAGGTTTTGTATATAATTTTATATGGAGTGTTAAAATCGTCAAATCTAATTTCGAAAGAATATAATGTTTTGATTACCCTTTCTAGTATATGAAAATCAAAAGAATTTCAAAAATTCAAGCCTATGATTAATTCAAAATTCGAAACTATTTCAAATGCGTTTGATTCTTTTTGAAATTAAACAATTTCTACTGCCCTTACTGCAATGGAAAAATTAATGGGTGGGCCTGGCTCATCAGTGGTGAACCCTCCCAGCGGTTTCGCCAGTTTAATCTACCATACCGCTGTTATATTGCATTTTTGGAACTTACTTTTATAGTGATACTGTTGCTAGACTCTTGGAATGGGTATTTCAGAAGAACTATGGACAAATGGTTTAATATTTCCATTGCAGTAAAGGCAGTTGAAATTGTTTAATTTCAAAAAGAATCTTACGCGTTTAAAATAGTTTCAAATTTTGATAACAGATGGCGCCTTAGTGCATCCTATGATTAATATTAAAGAAAAATAGATAAGAAAGAAAGGAAGAAGAGGAAATAAAGGAAATTAAAAATATTATTAATAAATGAAAAACGGAATATTCAATGATTATGTTTTGAATATATTCTCTTTTGAAAAGAAAAAAGATACTACCAAATTCCCAATATTTGATGCTATTCAGGTTCCTATAACTTTATCAAACTTTAGTATCAAATAGTTATCACAGATAACAATCAGGTAATTTCAACCAAGATATCTTCAAATAGAATAAATGTTCTTTTGATAGCACTGGGTCTGCCATAAAAAAAAAACAGAAAAACAACATGAATGCTTCAACTCCTGTAGCAATCTAATGTGTAAATTCAATGTTATCTGGTTACTTTTCTATTCAAGCATATCTACTAAGACGGTCCAAACTTTGACTCCATTCCCTAATTGTATGATACTCACACATTTGTATTTTATCGTTCTTATTAAAGCTTGATTCAAGTATAACTAACCAATCAGAAGTGTTGGAAGATAATGCATGATATGGATTAGAGCAACTGATTGGTCAAATTGACACAGAATAATGTGACGTCAGTTGATAATCTTTTAACCAAATCTGAGAATGGACATCAATTTGAGGAATATGTTTATAATGAGACTTATTTTCTCAACTAAAACGTTGAATATTGTTCTAGTATAACATATTCCTTGCGTAGTGTTACAAAAATATTTGAGAAACCACGAATCGAACAAAGGTTATTCAGCTACTTGTAGAAAGTTTGTTTCTTACCTTTCTGTCTAAAGTCGTTCCAAATGGTGGTTGGGTGCGGTATGATGGTTGTTTTAGCTGAGAGATAGAGCAGGTCACGTAATATTAGTTCTATTTTGGAAGAAACCGTTTTTCAATAAATTTGAAATATTGAAACAGCACGATTTCCAGGATAATTGTTGCTATGAAGAGACCAAAGGTAAAAGCGGCGAGTTTCTTTATTGAAGAGGTGTTAGCTTGGGAAGCCTTCAGACAACAACGACGTTACACAGATTGTAACCCAAATATAGGAAATAAGAAGATAAATAAATGAAATATATATATCCCGACCAGGAGCACATGTACTTTTCAGAAGGCAGAGCGCCATCTGGTGGAACAGAAATCAACTAAACATTGATTTAGCCTGTTCCCTGATATTTGGCCAACCTTTTTTATTGAAAAATAAAAAAAGTCATCGTTGAACGTGTTTCGCGCTGTTGGCGCTCGTCAGCGTTTTTTTTTTTTTTTTTTTTCTCACAAAGAATCATATGCGTCAAAAATAGTTTATATTTCTTACAACAGATGGCGCGCGCTAACGCATCCTATCAATATTTATATATTATTTAAATGGTCTCCAGGCGGCCATCTTTAATTAGGAACACAATTATATATTGCTATTATAATATAAATCTAATTACCACTTACCGCAATAAACTCCATCGTTGAATAAAACCCATTGTTAAAGGTAATTGTTGAGGCAAATATTGGAATAGCATGAATTTATTTATTCAGGTATACTCAATTCTAAATTATTCTTGTCTATATTGCTGTGTCATGGTTTATTGATATGAAAATAGAAAATCCATACATAAATCATTAGATTGTAAAAAGGCCTATATTGGATTGAATAAAAGATTTATTTGCCAATATTTCGGCTGGCTGAACGCCAACCTTTATCGAGTCTTTACTTTTTTCTTCTTCTGATATGAAATGATAAAAAATGTAATGCCTCGATAAAGGTTGCAGTTCAGCCAGACAAATTATTGGCAAATAAATCTTTTATTCAACCCAATATATGCCTTTTTACCATATAATGATTTATTGAAATGCGTATTTATTATTCCTGTTTTGAGAGAATATCAAGGTAATTCACATATTTTGTATATAAAAGAAATTAAAGAATTCTCACATCAAGAACTGGCTTTCTTGACATCTTCAGATGATAAAAAGGAACAGTAGATATACCTGGAGAGGCAAAAAAAGAGCTTCCAAAATTTTCTTTTTATCTATGATTTCAATCGAATAATATTACAAACCTTCAATTTCAACTCTTAAAATTTTATTGGGCATTTACTTTATATAAAAAAAGACCAACAATGATATTATTATTTTTTCTTATCAAAAAATTCAAAATTACATTTGATCAACCAAAGGTTTTGTATATATTTTCATATGGAGTGTTCGAATAATCAAATATGATTTCGAAAGAATATGTTTTGATTACCAATTCTAGTATATGAAAATTAAAAATTTTTCAAAAATTCAAGCCTATGATTTATATTGAAGAAAAATAGATAAGAAAGAAGAGAAGAAGAGAGATTAAAGAAAAATAAAAATATTATCAATAAATGAAAAACGGAATATTCAATGACAATGCTTTGAAAATAATGCCACGTGGAAAATTAGGGAACACCAACTTCGGGATGAGACAAAAATTTATTTCAGGCAAGAACAAACTATGAATGGTAAACAAAAGATAAACCACGAGGGAAATTTATAGATTAGCAAAATATAAACATAAAAATTGCCACTCTGTTAAAAAAATAATAAAATTTAAAAAAACGCTGTTACAATATTCCCTTTTGAAATGAAAAAATGAACTACCAAATTCCCAATATTTGATGTTATTCAGGTTCCGCTAACTTTATCAAACTTTAGTATCAAAAAGCTATTACACATATCAATCAGGTAATTTCAACCTAGACTTCTTCAAATAGGTTGAATGTTCCTATGATAGCACTGGGTACGCCATAACACACAGAAAATCCACAGGAATGCTTCACCTCTTGAGGAAATCTAATATGTCAACTCTTCTTCTTCTTCTTTCTTATCTTCACACTTGGTGAAGTAGAATGCGTCTGCCTTTGTCATTAAGACTGGTAGCACTACTTAGTGGCAGGCCGACTTATCTCCAAAAGAAATAGCCGCCTCTGACATGAGGAACAGACGCCATGTGCAGCCGCTTCTAACATGGAGTACAAACGCTGCTCATCCTGTATCCCTGGATTTGGAGCTCTTACACGGTACTATCAGCCGGGCAAGCTCTACACAGGTTTTTTTGGTGAGCTTGTTACTGCCCCCATCCTCCTTTTTCATCCGGGCTTGGGACCGGCAAGGGCGGAGTTTGTCAACTCTTAATGTATTCTGGTCACTTTTCTATTTAAGCATCTATACTAAGGATGTTCAAACTTTGATTACATGCCCTGATTCTATGATACTCACACATTGGTACTTTGTCGTTCATATTAAAGATTGATTCAAGAATAACGAGCCAATCAGAAGTGTTGGAAGATAACGCATAATATGGATTAGAGCAACTGATTGGTTAAATTGACACAGAATAATATGACGTCAGTTGAGAACCTTTTAACAAATCTGAGAATGGACATTTGAGTAATATGTTTTTAACAACACACCTTTTCTCAAGAGAACCTTTGAATATTGTTCTAGTATAACATATTCCTTGCGTAGTGTTGCAAAAATATTTTGAGAAACCACGAATCGAACAAAGGTTATTCAGCTACTTGTATAAAGTTTGTTTCTTACCTTACCGTCTACAGTCGTTCCAAATAATCGTTGGGTGCAGGGTGGTGGTTGTTTCAGCTGAGAGATAGAGCAGGTCACGTGATATTAGTTCTACAAGGTATGTCCCATAAGTTCCCGGACTGGGTCCATAAAAAAATAAATAAATGAAAAATGTAAATAAATTTGACAGTTTATTATAGAAATAATATCTGGCAACACGGTGGTACCAATATCGAGGCGGTACGTGCGCGTGCGCCAAAGTTATTCTAATTTATTTAAAGGTTACACCTTGCGCTGCGGCGATTTTACGATGGAACAAAAATTGAAGCAAAGGATTTGCATAGATTTTTGCGTGAAACTTCAAATATCAGCAACCGAAACTTTTTAAATGCTTAATAAAGCATTCCCCAATGACACCCCAAAGAGAACAGCTGTTTTTAAATGACATTCTAGATTTAAAGCTGGCAGAATTTCCATTGAAGATGATCCTAGTCGAGGACGCCCAAAATTTCAAAGGACTGATTAAAATGTGCAAAAATATCACCGATTTGATGAAATAAAATCCTCGAACCACTTTTCTGGAGCTATAGCAAGACACAGGCATCTTTAAAACAACGATTGGAAGGATCGTAACCGAAGATTTGAGGCTCAAAAAGACTCCTGCAAAATTCATCCCAAGATTCCTCACTAATGAGCAAAAACTGTGTCGGCTTGCAACCTGTGAGGACATGATGGAAATGACAAGAACGGATCCGGAATGGAAAGACAAGATTATCACAGGCGACGAGACATGGGTCTATGGCTATGACCCTGAAACCAAGCGTCAATCTGCCGAGTGGAGAGGTCAGGGTGAGCCTAGACCCAAAAAATCCAGGATATTGAAATCCAGAAACAAGGTGTTGCTAGTCGCTTTTTTGGATAACAAGGGCATTGTTCATCACGAGTATCTTCCTGCAGGCCAAACAGTTATTAAGGAAATGTATTTGAGCATTCTTCGCCGTCTAAGGGAAGCGATTCGAAAAAAAAGGCCAGAAAAATGGACTGATGGTGACTGGATCCTACACCATGACAATGCCCGCCCTCACACAGCGCACTTGGTGACGAGTTTTTTGGCGAAAAAACGGGACAGAAATCCTACCTCAACCACCCTATTCCCCAGACATCGCACCAAATGACTTTTTCCTGTTCCCCAAACTCAAAGCAGTTCTAAAAGGAAGACATTTTGACACCAGGGAAGACATAATAGAAAAATCGCTGCTGGCATTGAAGAGCATTCCAAAAGAGGCCTATAAAAACTGTTTCGACAATTGGGAGAAACGATGGCGCTGGTGCGTTGAAGCAAGGGGGGATTACTTTGAAAAGTTTTAATAAAAAAAAATAAAAAATCTTACCTTTTTTTTTTATGGGCCCAGTCCGGGAACTTATGGGACATACCTTGTATTTTGGAAGAAACGTTTTAAATAAATTTGAAACATCACAATAATCGGAGTACCAGGATAATTGTTGCTAAGAAGAGACCAAAGGTAAAAGTGACGAGTTTCTTTAGTGAAGAGGTGTTAGCTTGGGAAGCCTTCAGACAATAACGACGTTCCACAGACTGTAGCGCAAATATAAGAAATAAGAAGAGAAATAAATAAAATATATATATCCTGACCAGGAGCACATGTGCCTTTCAGAAGACAGAGCGTCATCTAGAGGAACAGAAATCAACTAAACATTAATTTAGCCTGTTCCCTGATATTTAGCCATCTTTTTTTATTGAAAAATCAAGAAAAGTCATCGTTGAACGCGTTTCGCGCTGTTGGCGCTCGTCAGCGTTTTTTTTTTATTTTTTCCAAAAAGAATTATATGCGTCAAAAATAGTTTATATTTCTTATTACAAATGGCGCTCGCTAACGCATCCTATTAATATTTATATATTATGTAAATGGGCTCCAGGCGGCCATTTTTAATTAGGAATACAATTATATAATGTTATTATAATTTAAATCGCCACTTAGCCGTAATAAACTCCGTTGTTGAATAAAAAAACCCTTTGTTAAAGATAATTGTTGAGTCAAATATTGAAATAACATTAATTGATTTGTTTAGGTATTATCAATTCTAAATTAATCTTGTCTATATAGCTGCATCATGTTTCGTTGATATGAAAATAGAAAAATCCATACTTAAATCATTAGATAGTAAAACGGCATATATAGGATTCAATAAAAGATTTATTTGTCAATATTTCGGCTGGCTGAACGCCAACCTTTATCTAGGCATTACATTTTATTTATTTGATATTAAATGATAAAAAAATGTAATGCCTCGATAAAGGTTGGCATTTAGTCGGCCGGAATATTAGCAAATAAATATTTTATTCAATCCAATATATGCCTTTTTTTAAAATTTTACACAAATAAATTTACTGGCAATGCGTTTCTTTTTAAATATCATCAAATATTATCTCTAATATTATCTCTACACACCTTACTGCAATGATATGATTTATTGAATGAGAGGGCTTGGCTCATCAGTAGTGAACCCTCTCAGCGGTTTCGCTAAATTAATCTCTAGACCGCTCTACTATTGTATTGGACTGGTTTTGTTATATACCCTGCATTTTCTATGGAAGGCAGCTTAGGGGTGTTTAGTGAACTATGGACATAAGCTTATAGGTCTGTAGAGGTACATACATATAATTTCAAGGTATTGCATCGAGCAAAGCTCTTCCGCAAAATATGTTTTCATAACCAATATATATTAGCAAATTAAATTTTATTGCCATCAATCGTTAAAATTTTACACAAATAAATTTACTGGCAATGCGTTTCTTTTTAAATATCATCAAATATTATCTCTAATATTATCTCTACAGACCTTACTGCAATGATATGATTTATTGAATGAGAGGGCTTGGCTCATCAGTAGTGAACCCTCTCAGCGGTTTCGCCAAATTAATCTCTAGACCGCTCTACTATTGTATTGGACTGGTTTTGTTATATACCCTGCATTTTCTATGGAAGGCAGCTTAGGGGTGTTTAGTGAACTATGGACATAAGCTTATAGGTCTGTAGAGGTACATACATATAATTTCAAGGTATTGCATCGAGCAAAGCTCTTCCGATAGATGGCAATAAAATTTAATTTGCTAATATATATTGGTTATGAAAACATATTTTGCGGAAGAGCTAATAAAATTTAATTTGCTAATATATATTGGTTATGAAAACAAATTTTGCGGAAGAGCTTTGCTCGATGCAATACCTTGAAATTATATGTATGTACCTCTACAGACCTATAAGCTTATGTCCATAGTTCACTAAACACCCCTAAGCTGCCTTCCATAGAAAATGCAGGGTATATAACAAAACCAGTCCAATACAATAGTAGAGCGGTCTAGAGATTAATTTGGCGAAACCGCTGAGAGGGTTCACTACTGATGAGCCAAGCCCTCTCATTCAATAAATCATATCATTGCAGTAAGGTCTGTAGAGATAATATTAGAGATAATATTTGATGATATTTAAAAAGAAACGCATTGCAGGTAAATTTATTTGTGTAAAATTTTAACGATAGATGGCAATAAAATTTAATTTGCTAATATGCCTTTTTACTTTATAATTATTTATTGATATGTGTATTTATAATTCCTGTTTTTGAAATTATATCAAGATAATTCACATATTTTGCATATAAAAGATATTCAAGAATTCTCACATCAAGAACTAGATTTCTGGACATCTTCAGTTGATAAAACGAAATAGTAGATACTCCTTAAGAGGCAAAAAAAGAACTTCCAAAATTTTCTTTTCATTTATGATTTTGATTGAATAATATTACAAACCTTCAATTTCAACTTTTACATTTTTATTGGGGATTTACTTCATATAAAAAAGACCAACAATGATATAATCTATTTTTTCCTTACTAAAAAAATCAAAATTACATTTTGTTAGTTTTTATTTTTTATTATTATTATTGTATTTTATTAATTAATTATAATTCATATTCATAGAATTTTATTGTTACTTATCATCATTCTTTTTGTTGTTTTTTCTTCTTCTGTTTTCTTTTGTGTTATAAATACAACTAAATCGCATTAAATCGTAATGTAATTATCTTTTGTTGTTTGAAATAAATCGAATTGAATCGAATTGAGTCAGCTCGTTCTTTCTAGAAGAAACTTCAAAGAAAACGTGCTAACATTTTTTGGTGCCGAAACACGGGAAAGAAGTAGAAGAAATAGAAAGTTCTTAGAAGCCATAGAAATAAAGAAAGGTAAGGTTTTTAATAATAATCTTTAAAATATGGAAACAGAAATCTTAATTTTTGAATCTCTGATTAAAAGTTTAGAATTGATAAAAAGAAGCAGATGTAGAATAAAATTTAGAAGGCAATGCTAAATACGCAATTATGCAAAATAAAGAAGACTTGTTGAATTTAAAAGCTAGCTTTGATAATCAATATGTGAAATTAGTAAAATATAAAGGCATTAATGCTGAAGAAAAATTTAAGGTATCCTTTGAGGAAAAGTCTAAAATGAATTCTTTTTTGATAAAAATAAATACATCGCTGGGAAATTTGAATAAAAATACATTTTCTGGTGAAACCAATTTAGAACTTCCCAAATTTCAATTGCCCACCTTTAGTGGTGATATTTCAGATTGGCTGAGTTTTAAGGAAAATTTTATTAGATCTATTGATCAAAATCCAACACTGGGAAATTTTCAAAAACTTCAATATTTAAATTCTGCACTAAAAGGAAATGCCGCTAGACTTATTAGGGCGTTCAATATTTCTGATGAAAATTATCCTATTGCCTGGCAAACCTTGGTCAATAGATTCGGCAATAAAAGTAATTTGGCTTTTAAACAAATTCAAAATTTGTATGATCTAAAAAATGTAAAACAAGAATCGACTAAAAATTTACTTGATCTCCTGGACAGTTGTAACGAAAGCATTCAGAATCTCTCTATCCTCGGATTGGAACGTAATAATTTATCAGATATGATTTTAATTCATATAATTCAATCAAAACTTGATCGTTCAATAAGAAAGGAATGGGAGATGAGTTTGCTTGAGAAAGAATATCCATCCCATGAAAAGATTATTTCTTTCCTGGAAAGATTTGCTGGAAGTCTCGGGAGTTTTCAGAATAAAGAAAATTCAAAACAATTCTACAAAATGAATAAATCCACCCATTCTCATTCAGCAACATTTGCCTCTGGCTCTAGTATAGATAGCAGAGTCAAGTCATGCGTCTTATGTAAAGGTAAACACTATTTTTGTTAAAATGTCCTAAGTTTAATAGTATGATGTTACCTGAAAGATGGACATTTGTAAAAGATAATCGTCTATGTTACAACTGTCTAAGATCTAACCATAGAGTATCGTCATGCGTCTTCACGCAAAATTGCAAATCATGTAATAAGAGACATCATACTCTTTTGCATCAGTTCAAACCAGAAATGTTAATTCCTGTTGCGGACATATCTCCATTGACCCATGCCAGTGTCTCATGTTTTGCGGACAACAAAAGTCATGATCGGATATTACTCTCTACGGCTTTAATAAAGGTCAAATCGGAAAACGGGGTTCTTCAAACATGTAGAGCCCTCATAGATACAGGCTCTCAAAGGTGTCTTATAACAAATAGTTGTCGAAAGAAATTAAATCTTCCTCTTGCTGAATGTAAAACTACAGTTTTTGGTTTGGGAAACAAACTTGTAGAACAATCAATGGGTGAGGTCTCTCTCCAATTTAGCCCACATTTCTCTCAAACCTAATATTCAACGCCAATCCTATAGTCATTGATAAGATCACATCAGAATTGCCCAATTTCTTTATAGAAAAGGATAATTGGCCTTATTTGAAAAATCTTCTGCTAGCTGATCCCAATTTTGACAAATCTAGCCAGATTGATTTAGTGATAGGAGCAGAGCTTGCTCCATGCTTATTTAACGGGAAGGTTAGATTCCAAAATTTATATGGACCCACTGCGTGCGGATCCAAATTGGGATGGTTACTGACAGGTAAAATATTACTGTCAGGTGAAAATTCCAATCAAGATATAACTATGTTCGCGTCGGAGGAACAAGATGATTTTCTCAAAATATTCTGGGAGCTGGAGTCAGTACCCTCTGCCAAATCTTTAACCAGAGAAGAAATTTTGTGTGAAGAAATATATATTAATAGCCTCAAAATTCTGGAAGATGGAAGGTACTCTGTTGGGCTGCCATTTAGAACATTGCCAACTCTTGGCGAATCTAGGATCAATGCTCTGAAACGATTTCTATCACTTGAAAGAAAATTACAAAAATCTCCAAGTATCCTAAAACAATATTGTGAATTCATGGACGAATATCTTTTAATCAATCATATGGAGCTTATTCCCAGTGATGAGCTGGATACACCTTCAGGACAATGTTATTATATACCTCATCATTATGTTTTTAAGGAGCAAAGCACTACCACTAAATTGAGAGTTGTTTTTGATGCATCTTGCAAAACTAGCAATGGCAAATCTCTAAATGACTTTCTTCATGTAGGACCAAACTTACAACAGGATATCTTCAACATTCTGATAAGATTTCGAACACGCCCAATAGCTTTTTCAGGAGGTATAGAGAAAATGTATCGCCAAGTAAGAATCGATTTTAGGGATTGTGATTTCCAGAGAATTTTATGGAGAAAAAAACCCATCAGAACCTTTATTGGATTATAGACTACTGACTGTGACATATGGATTGTCTTGTGCGCCATATCTCGCCATGCGTACCCTACATCAACTTGCAAGGGACAAGGTGTCAACTTTCCCAGTGGCCTCAAAAATAGTACAAACCGATTTTTATGTTGATGACTTACTTTCTGGTGCAGACACAATTGAAGAAGCTACATGTCATATTCGTGAAGTCAATAATCTTCTTTCTTCAGCCGGATTTTCTCTTAGGAAATGGAGATCAAACATCCCGGAGGTCCTTTCTGAATCGTCAGAACAGGTTGAAGATAGGCATAATCTTCGGGATTTTGAGAGTGATTCATGTGTCAAAATACTTGGTATTTGTTGGAATCCTTCCTTGGACGACATTTTTCAGATTCCTGTTAATGACATTCCAGAACAAATCAATTCTAAAAGACATTTGTTGTCCCACATCTCCAGAATCTTTGATCCTATAGGCTGGCTGTCACCAGTTATTATTCGTTTTAAAATTTTGCTTCAATCACTTTGGAAACAGAAGTTGAATTGGGATGATCCCTTGCCTGATACTTTGTGCTCTCAATGGAAGAAAATCGAAAAGGAATTATCCGTATTAAATAAAATTCGAATTCCTAGATACTTCTCGTGCAGGGGAGCTTTACTTTCTGTTGAACTTCATGGTTTTTGTGACTCTTCAGAAGTTGGATATGCGGCAGTATTTTATATAAGATCTCATTTCAAATCGGGCCAAGTGAAAGTTTCTCTAATTGCTTTCAAGACGAGGGTAGCTCCTCTGAAAATGATTTCCATACCACGGCTGGAGCTGTGCGCTGCTCTTCTTCTCGCAACTTTATATGATACTATTCGCAATTCTTTATGCTTACAAATTGATAGAGTATTTTAATGGACTGATTCCAAAATTGTTCTCAGCTGGATTATATCTGAATCTAGACATTGAAAACCATTTGTCGGAAATAGGATTGCTGAAGTTCAAAGATTGACTTTACATTCTTCCTGGCATTATGTCATTTCGAAAGATAATCCTGCAGACTGCGCTTCCAGAGGTATAACTCTTTCAGAGCTGGTGGATCACTCTCTTTGGTGGCGAGGACCAACTTGGCTCTTGGATGTGAACTTTGAAGATCCAATTCAAACTCAATATGATTTTCCGAAAGAAATTTCAGGTGAAAGACGAAAAACATTCTCTGTTTTTGATTTCCACTAATCTTCTTTTCCCAGACTTCATTTTCAAATACTCAAATATCAACGAACTTGTTAGAATTACAGCATGAATATATAGATTTGTATTCAATGTCCAATGTTCTTACAATGAAAGAAAGAAATCTTTCAAGCGAATTAACAAGTTCAATTCACAATATCATTCGCTTCATCCAAAGTTCTGAATTTCAATCAGAAATTACCTGTTGCAAACAAAAGAAATCTTTACCAACTAACTCAAGGCTTTTATCTTTGAATCCTTTCATTGATGAATCTGGACTATTACGGGTTGGAGGAAGATTACGTCATGTGGTAGCTACTCATAACTCTAAAACCCAAAGATAATAAAACTAATTCAAGACAAGTGGCAAAGTGCTTCTTAGTATCTTTTACTGAACATTCATGCCACGAACATTATGTTTTTTTTTTTTTTTTTTTGAAAAGCATCCAATAATATTGCCAAGAGATCATTTTATCACGGAATTAATATTGCGACAGTGTCATCTGGATCATTTACATTCTGGTCTTCAACTGACCATGTCAGCACTACGATTACGATATTGGATTCCTGCAGGCAGAAGTTTGGTCAAGAAACTAATCCACCAATGCATGGTGTGTTTCAGGGCTAAACGCCAAGTTACTAAGCAAATCATGGGAGATCTGCCTATGCACCGAAATGTGAAATCAAATCCGTTCACTAAAACTGGAATCGACTTTGCAGGACCGTTTTTTTGATGAAACCAAACATCAAAAGATCCAAAGTAAAATTAAAATCATATGTTGCTTTATTTGTATGTTTCTGCACAAAAGCAATTCATATAGAAATTGTATCAGACCTATCTTCAGCGGCTTTCCTCGCAGCTCTCAAGCGGTTTATTTCTCGTCGAGGAAAACCTTCTGAAATATTTAGTGATAACGGGACCAACTTTAGGGGAGCTAACAACATTCTCCGAGAGCAGTTTCATATATTGAAAGCTTCAACAATTCAAAAATTCATATCTAATGAACGAATCAACTGGCATTTTTTACCCCCTTCCGCCCCAAATTTCGGAAGTATCTGGGAGGCTGGAAAAAAATCTTTCAAATTTCATCTTCTCAGATGCTTGAAGTCTCAGATACTCACATTTGAAGAGCTGAGTACTCTGACAGCTCAAATAGAAGCTTGTTTAAATTCACGACCTATTTGTCCTCTAAGTTCAGATTCAGACGATTTTAATCCTCTTACACCAGGACACTTCTTAATCGGGAGACCCTTAACTGCCCTTCCAGAATCTAATGATGATGATGTTCCGATAAACTACCTCGACCGCTGAAGCCTAAATAAAAAAAATAAAAATGTATTTTGGAAACGTTGGAATCGAGAATACCTTAACAATTTGCAACAACGCCTAAAATGGCAAAAATCCTCACCCAATATTAAGGAAGGTGACCTCATCTTGCTCAAGGATACCATATTACCACCAGCAATGTATTGGAGCCTTGGTCGCATCACCAAAGTCTTTCCGGGAGCAGACGGAAAAGTTCGAGTCGTCGAGGTGAAGACCAAGCACCAAGAACACCTTACTAGAACTGTCTCTAAAATAGTACCATTACCTTTTGCTGAGGACTAAGTTAGTCCACCGGGGTGGAGAATGTTAGGTTTTATTTTTTATTATTATTATTGTATTTTATTAATTAATTATAATTCATATTCATAGAATTTTATTGTTACTTATCATCATTCTTTTTGTTGTTTTTTTTTTCTTCTTCTGTTTTCTTTTGTGTTATAAATACAACTAAATCGCATTAAATCGTAATGTAATCATCTTTTGTTGTTTGAAATAAATCGAATTGAGTCAGCTCGTTCTTTCTAGAAGAAACTTTAAAGAAAACGTGCTAGCACATTTGATCAACCAAAGGTTTTGTATATATTTTTATATGGAGTGTTCAAATCATCAAATAGGATTTCGAAATAATAAATTGTTTTGATTACCCTTTCTAGTATATGAAAATCAAAAAGAATTTCAAAAATTCAAGCATACGATTAATATTAAAGAAAAATAGATAAGAAAGAAGAGAGATTAAAGAAAAATAAAAATTTTATCAATAAATGAAAAACGGAATATTCAATGATTTTATGTTTTGAATATATTGCCACGAGGAAAATTAGGGAAGACCAACTTCGGGATATGACAACAATTTATTTCAGGCAAACACAAACTATGAATGGTAAACAAAAGATAAGCCACGAGTAGCAAAATATAAACGTAAAAATGACCACTCTGTTAATAAAAATACTAAAATTAATAAATACGTTGTTACAATATTCTCTTTTGAAAAAAAAAAGATTCTACCAAATGCCCAATATTTGATGCTATTCAGGTTACGTTAACTATATCAAACTTTAGTATCAACTAGCTATCACAGATATCAATCAGGTAATTTCAGATTTCTTCAAATAGGTTGAATGTTCTTTTGATAGCACTGGGTACGCCATAACACAGAGAAAATCCACAGGAATGCTTCAACTCTTGTAGCAATCTAATATGTCAACTCTTCTTCTTCTTCTTTCTTATCTCCACACTTGGTGAAGTAGTATGCGTCTGCCTTTGTCATTAAGACTGGTAGCACTACTTAGTGGCAGGCCGACTTAGCTCCAAAAGAAATAGCCGCCTCTGACATGAGGAACAGACGCCATGTGCAGCCGCTCCTGACATGGAGTTCAAACGCTGCTCATCCTGTATCCCTGGATTTGGAGCCCTTACAGGGTACTATCAGCCGGGCCAGCTGAGCCCAGGTTTTTTAGTGAGCTTGTTACTGCTCCCCCTCCTCCTTTTTCATCCCGGCTTGGGACCGGCAAAGGCGGAGTTTGTCAACTCTTGATGTATTCTGGTCACTTTTCTATTTAAGCATCTCTACTAAGGAGGTTCAAACTTTGATTACATCCCCTGATTATATGATACTCACAAATTGGTTATTTATATTTCTTATTAAACCTTGATTCAAGAATAGCGAGCCAATCAGAAGTGTTGGAAGATAACGCATAATATGGATTGGAGAAACTGATTGGTCAAATTGACACAGAATAATATGACGTCAGTTGATAATCTTTTAACCAAATCTGAGAATGTACATTTGATGAATATGTTTATAATTAGACATCTTTTCTCAACATAATCTTCACATATTGTTCTAGTAAAACATATTTCTTGCGTAGTGTTACAAATATTTTGAGAAACCACGAATTGAGCATAGGTTATTCAAAGTTAGAATCAGACATGACGTAGCCACGCAATAATATTTGAAGTGAAGGCGATAAAAACGTGGTGATTTTCTTTTAATGGTGAAAATACAAGCTTTCAGGCAAGAATGCCCTTCTTCAGGTTACAATTTGGAAATATTTTAAAACTATGAATATGAAAGATAGCCCAATACAGTAGGTAAATAGTTCAGCTAGGGGGATTGGCGAGGTAAAACACGGAGTATTGGAGTGGTAGGTCGATTTTTCGGTTAAAACTGGGCGTGCAGTGCGAGACCAAAGATTCAAGGACTAGGCCTAGGACATACGCACCAATGACCGCAAGTCTCTCTTATGCCAACACATCACAGAATTTCGCCACTCGTTCAATTTAGACAGCGCTGTATGCGTTTACAAGGGCGTCGAGAATAAGTATCAGCGCCTAGTCCTTGAACCTTTGGTCTCGCACTGCACGCCCAGTTTTAACCGAAAAATCGACCTCCCACCCCAATTATCCGTGTTTTACCTCGCCTATCCCCCTAGCTGAACTATTTACCTACTGTATTGGGCTATCTTTCATATTCATAGTTTTAAAATATTTCCAAGTTGTAACCTGAAGAAGGGCATTCTTGCCTCAAAGCTTGTATTTTTACCATTAAAAGAAAATCACCACGTTTTTATCGCCTTCATTTCAAATAGGTTATTCAGTCACATGCAGAAAGTTGGTTTCTTATTTTTCCGACTACAGTCGTTCCAAATGGTGGTTGGGTGCGGGGTGATGGTTGTTTTAGTTGAGAGATAAAACGGGTCACGTAATATTAGTTCTATTTTGGAAGAAACCGTTTTCAATAAATTTGAAATGCATAACAATAGCCTAATTGTTGCTATGAAGAGACCAAAGGTAAAAGCGACGCGTTTCTTTTTTGAAGAGTTGTTAGCTTGGGAAGCCTTTAGACAATAACGTCGTTCCACAGACTGTAACGCAAATATAAGAAATTAGAAGATACATAAATGAAATATAGATACCCTGACCAGGAGCACATGTGCTTTTTAAAAGGCAGAGCGCCATCTGGTGAAACAGAAATCAACTAAACATTGATTTAGCCTGTTCCCTGATATTTGGCCAACCTTTTTTATTGAAAAATCAAGAAAATTCATCGTTGAACGTGTTTCGCGCTGTTCGCGCTCGTCAGCGTTTTTTTTTCTACAAAGAATCATAAGCGTCAAAAATAGTTTATATTTTTTACAACAGATGGCGCGCTTAACGCATACTATTACTATTTATATATTATTTAAATTAGCTCCAGGCGGCCATCTTTAATTAGGAACAATTCTATATTGGTATTATAATAGAAATCCAATCACCATTTGCCGTAATAAACTCCATTGTTGAATAAAACCCATTGTTAAAGGTAATTGTTGTGGCAAATATTGGAATAGCATGAATTGATTTGTTCAGATAGTCGATTCTAAATTGAACTTGTCTATATAGCTGCATCATGTTTCACTGATATGAAAATAGAAAATATATACTTAAATCATTAGATTGTAAAAAAGACATATATTGGATTCAATAAAATATTTATTTGCCAATATTCCGGCTGGCTGAACGCCATCCTTTATCGAGGCATTACATTTTTTTTCTTTTGATATTGAATGATAAAAAAATGTAATATCTCGATAAAGGTTGGCGTTCAGCCAACCGAAATATTGGCAAATAAATCTTTTATTCAATCCAATATATGCCTTTTTACTATCTGATGATTTATTGATATGCGTATTTATTACTCCTGCTTTAAGATTATATCAAGATAATTCACATATTTTGTATATAAAAGAAATTAAAGAATTCTCACATCAAGAACTGGCTTTCTGGACATCTTCAGATGAAGGAAAAAGAAAGAGTAGTACTCATGGAGAGGCAAAAAGAGAGCTTCCAAAATTTTCTTTTCATTTATGAATTTAATCTAATAATATTACAAACCTTCAATTTCAACTCTTTCAATTTTATTGGGGATTTACTTTATATAAAAAAAAGAACAACAATTATATAAACTATTTTTTCTTATCAAAAAATTCAAAATTACATTTGGTCAACCAAAGGTTTGTATATAATTTTATATGGAGTGTTAAAATCGTCAAATCTGATTTCAAAGAAAATAATGGTTTGATTACCCTTTCTAGTATATGAAAATCAAAAAGATTTTCAAAAATTCAAGCCTATGATTATAATGAAGAAAAATAGATAAGAAAGAAGAGGAGAAGAGAGATTAAAGAAAAATAAAAATATTATCAGTAAATGAAAAACGGAATATTCAATGATTATGTTTTGAATATATTGCCACGTGGAAAATTAGGGAAATCAACTTCGGGATGTGACAACAATTTATTTCAGGCAAACACAAACTATGAGTGATAAACAAAAGATAAGCCACGAGGGAAATTTACATAGTAGCAAAATATAAACATAAAAATGACTCCTCTGTTAATAAAAATAATAAAATTAATAAATACTTTGTTAAAATAAAAACATAAAGCCTCCAGGGAAAAGTTTCTTTTAAAAATAATTTTTATTTAAAAAATATTTCGAGCTTTCGGGCAAGTACGCCCTTCTACGGGAGAAAATGCTTTATATGAATAATACGCCAATAAAATATGATTTAAAATTGAATAAAGTAATTCACTGTTTACATTTGTTTTAAGGCACGATCAACGCGGGCTTCTGTTGCGCGTGCTTCGCTTGAGGGTTATGGGCTGGGCTCAGGGAATATAATGTTATAAATTTCCAGAATATCTATTCTTCTGTTAATGCTATTGTTCTTTCTGGATATGATGGATTCTATTATAAGTCTCTGTAGTCTATTGGGGATGTTGGAGTAATGGGTCTTTGGTTCTGATAGGGAGAAGGAATGGCCTGTTTCTCTTATATGTTGGTATACTAAAGATCTACTGTCTTGATTATCGATATTTCTGTTATGTTCTGATACTCTTATATTTAAATGTCTGCCAGTTTCGCCGACATATTTGGTTTTGCATTCATTGCATTCTATGGAGTATATGGCATTCTTAATATTGGAAGGATAATCAATGGTATTGTTCTTTGTTATGGGGTTTCTTAGTAACGAATTTAAATTAGTAAAAAAGTTTAGTTATTTTCCTGACAGTGATCTGATCAACCTGATTTTTTCTCAAGAATTCTTCGGTGCTGCTTAGTATCTGCTGGTGTGGGAGACTTGGTTAAAGGGATTCTACGTCGAATGAGATCATGATCTTGTTTGGTTGAGGTTGATACTTGAGTAGTTCATCTGTGAAGGTGGTGGTGTTGGAAATGGAGAACGGGGAGTTTTGCTGCTTGATTATGGGTTTGAGAAAAGTTGAGATGAACTTGGAGAGGGGTGCTGTTGGGAAATGGCAGAAAGCCACTATGGTTCTTAAGGGGTCTTAATATTCCTTTTTGAAAAGAAAAAATATTCTTATAAATGCCCAATATTTGATGCTATTCAGGTTGAGTTAACTTTATCAAACTTAGTATCAAAATGCTATCACAGATAACAATCAGGTAATTTCAATCTAGACTTCTTCAAATAGGTTGAATGTTCTTATGATAGCACTGGGTCTGCCATAAAACACAGAAAATCTAAAGAAATGCTTCAACTCTTGTAGCAATCTAATATGTCAACTCTTAATGTATTCCGATTACTTTTCTATTTAAGCATCTCTACTAAGGCGGTTCAAACTTTGATTATATTCCCTAATTGTAGGATACTATAACATCGGTACTTTATCGTTAATATTAAAGATTGATTCAAGAATAACTAACCAATCAGAAGTGTTGGAAGATAACGCATAATATGGATTAGTGCAACTGATTGTTCAAAATGACACAGAATAATGTGACGTCAGTTGAGAACCTTTTAAGCAAATCTGAGAATGGACATTTGAGGAATATGTTTATAACAAGACATCTTTTCTCAACAAAAACTTTACATATTGTTCTAGTATAACATATTCCGTGCGTAGTGTTACAAAAATGTTTGAGAAACCACGAATTGAACAAAGGTTATTCAGTTACATGTAGAAAGTTGGTTTCTTATTTTACGTACTACAGTCGTTCCAAATGGTAGTTTGGTGCGGGAAAATGGTTGTTTTAGCTGAGAGATAGAGCAGGTCATGTAATATTAGTTCTATTATGTGAGAAACTGTTTTAAATAAATTTAAAAATTCGGCAAGAGCTGGAATTATAGGATAATTGTTGCATTGAAGAAACCAAAGGTAAAAGCGAAGAATATTTTTATTGAAGAGGTGTTAGTTTGGGAAGCTTTCGGACAATAACGACATTCCGCAGACTGTAACGCAAATATAAGAAATTAGAAGATAAATAAGTGAAATATAGATACCCTGACCAGGAGCACATGTGCTTTTCAGAAGGCAGAGCGCCATCTTGTGGAAAAGAAATGAACTAAACATTGATTTAGCCTGTTCCCTGATATTTGGCCAACCATATTTATTGAAAAATCAAGAAAAGTCATCGTTGAACGTGTTTCGCGCTGTTCGCGCTTGTCAGCGTTTTTTTTTTTTCTACAAATAATCATATGCGTCAAAAATAGTTTATATTTCTTACAACAGATGGCGCCTAACGCATCCTATTAATACTCATATATTTTTTAAATTAGCTCCATGAGGCCATCTTTAATTAGGAACAATTTTATATTGCTATTATAATAGAAATCCAATCACCACTTGCCGTAATAAACTCCATTGTTGAATAAAACCCATTGTTAAAGGTAATTGTTGTGGCAAATATTGGAATAGCATGAATTGATTTGTTCAGATAGTCGATTCTAAATTGAACTTGTCTATATAGCTGCATCATGTTTCACTGATATGAAAATAGAAAATATATACTTAAATCATTAGATTGTAAAAAAGACATATATTGGATTCAATGAAATATTTATTTGCCAATATTCCGGCTGGCTGAACGCCATCCTTTATTGAGGCATTACATTTTTTTTCTTTTGATATTGAATGATAAAAAAATGTAATATCTCGATAAAGGTTGGCGTTCAGCCAACCGAAATATTGGCAAATAAATCTTTTATTCAATCCAATATATGCCTTTTTACTATCTGATGATTTATTGATATGCGTATTTATTACTCCTGCTTTAAGATTATATCAAGATAATTCACATATTTTGTATATAAAAGAAATTAAAGAATTCTCACATCAAGAACTGGCTTTCTGGACATCTTCAGATGAAGGAAAAAGAAAGAGTAGTACTCATGGAGAGGCAAAAAGAGAGCTTCCAAAATTTTCTTTTCATTTATGAATTTAATCTAATAATATTACAAACCTTCAATTTCAACTCTTTCAATTTTATTGGGGATTTACTTTATATAAAAAAAAGAACAACAATTATATAAACTATTTTTTCTTATCAAAAAATTCAAAATTACATTTGGTCAACCAAAGGTTTGTATATAATTTTATATGGAGTGTTAAAATCGTCAAATCTGATTTCAAAGAAAATAATGGTTTGATTACCCTTTCTAGTATATGAAAATCAAAAAGATTTTCAAAAATTCAAGCCTATGATTTATAATAAAGAAAAATAGATAAGAAAGAAGAGGAGAAGAGAGATTAAAGAAAAATAAAAATATCATCAGTAAATGAAAAACGGAATATTCAATGATTATGTTTTGAATATATTGCCACGTGGAAAATTAGGGAAATCAACTTCGGGATGTGACAACAATTTATTTCAGGCAAACACAAACTATGAGTGATAAACAAAAGATAAGCCACGAGGGAAATTTACATAGTAGCAAAATATAAACATAAAAATGACTCCTCTGTTAATAAAAAATAATAAAATTAATAAATACTTTGTTAAAATAAAAACATAAAGCCTCCAGGGAAAAGTTTCTTTTAAAAATAATTTTTATTTAAAAAATATTTCGAGCTTTCGGGCAAGTACGCCCTTCTACGGGAGAAAATGCTTTATATGAATAATACGCCAATAAAATATGATTTAAAATTGAATAAAGTAATTCACAGTTTACATTTGTTTTAAGGCACGATCAACGCGGGCTTCTGTTGCGCGTGCTTCGCTTGAGGGTTATGGGCTGGGCTCAGGGAATATAATGTTATAAATTTCCAGAATATCTATTCTTCTGTTAATGCTATTGTTCTTTCTGGATATGATGGATTCTATTATAAGTCTCTGTAGTCTATTGGGGATGTTGGAGTAATGGGTCTTTGGTTCTGATAGGGAGAAGGAATGGCCTGTTTCTCTTATATGTTGGTATACTAAAGATCTACTGTCTTGATTATCGATATTTCTGTTATGTTCTGATACTCTTATATTTAAATGTCTGCCAGTTTCGCCGACATATTTGGTTTTGCATTCATTGCATTCTATGGAGTATATGGCATTCTTAATATTGGAAGGATAATCAATGGTATTGTTCTTTGTTATGGGGTTTCTTAGTAACGAATTTAAATTAGTAAAAAAGTTTAGTTATTTTCCTGACAGTGATCTGATCAACCTGATTTTTTCTCAAGAATTCTTCGGTGCTGCTTAGTATCTGCTGGTGTGGGAGACTTGGTTAAAGGGATTCTACGTCGAATGAGATCATGATCTTGTTTGGTTGAGGTTGATACTTGAGTAGTTCATCTGTGAAGGTGGTGGTGTTGGAAATGGAGAACGGGGAGTTTTGCTGCTTGATTATGGGTTTGAGAAAAGTTGAGATGAACTTGGAGAGGGGTTCTGTTGGGAAATGGCAGAAAGCCACTATGGTTCTTAAGGGGTCTTAATATTCCTTTTTGAAAAGAAAAAATATTCTTATAAATGCCCAATATTTGATGCTATTCAGGTTGCGTTAACTTTATCAAACTTAGTATCAAAATGCTATCACAGATAACAATCAGGTAATTTCAATCTAGACTTCTTCAAATAGGTTGAATGTTCTTATGATAGCACTGGGTCTGCCATAAAACACAGAAAATCTAAAGAAATGCTTCAACTCTTGTAGCAATCTAATATGTCAACTCTTAATGTATTCCGATTACTTTTCTATTTAAGCATCTCTACTAAGGCGGTTCAAACTTTGATTATATTCCCTAATTGTAGGATACTATAACATCGGTACTTTATCGTTAATATTAAAGATTGATTCAAGAATAACTAACCAATCAGAAGTGTTGGAAGATAACGCATAATATGGATTAGTGCAACTGATTGTTCAAAATGACACAGAATAATATGACGTCAGTTGAGAATCTTTTAAGCAAATCTGAGAATGGACATTTGAGGAATATGTTTATAACAAGACATCTTTTCTCAACAAAAACTTTACATATTGTTCTAGTATAACATATTCCGTGCGTAGTGTTACAAAAATGTTTGAGAAACCACGAATTGAACAAAGGTTATTCAGCTACTTGTAGAAAGTTGTTTCGTACATTTCCGTCTATAGTCGTTCCAAATAGTGGTTGGGTGCGGTATGATGGTTGTTTTAGTTGAGAGATAGAGCAGGTCACGAAATATTTGTTTTATTATGTGAGAAACCGTTTTAAATAAATTTAAAAATTCGAAAGACCTGGAATTATAGGATAATTGTTGCATTGAAGAAACCAAAGGTAAAAACGAAGAATATTTTTATTGAAGAGGTGTTAGCTTGGGAAGCTTTCGGACAATAACGACGTTCCACAGATTGTAACCCAAATATAGGATATAAGAAGATAAATAAATGAAATATATATATCCTGACCAGGAGCACATGTGCTTTTCAGAAGACAGAGCGCCATCTGATGGAACAGAAATCAACTAAACATTGATTTATCCTGTTCCCTGATATTTGGCCAACCTTTTTTATTGAAAAATCAAGGAAAGTCATACATGAATGTGTTTCGCGCTGTTGGCGCTCGTCAGCGGTTTTTTTTTTCATTTACAAAGAATCATATGCGTCAAAAATAGTTTATATTTCTTACAACAGATGGCGCGCGCTACCGCATCCTATTAATATTTATATATTATTTAAATGGTCTCCAGGCGGCAATCTTTAATTAGGAACACAATTATATATTGCTATTATAATATAAATCTAATTACCACTTACCGCAATAAACTCCATCGTTGAATAAAACCCATTGTTAAAGGTAATTGTTGAGGCAAATATTGGAATAGCATGAATTTATTTATTCAGGTATACTCAATTCTAAATTATTCTTGTCTATATTGCTGTGTCATGGTTTATTGATATGAAAATAGAAAATCCATACATAAATCATTAGATTGTAAAAAGGCATATATAGGATTCAATAAAATATTTATTTGCCAATATTTCGGCTGGCTGAACGCCAACCTTTATCGAGGCATTACATTTTATTTCTTTGATATTAAATGATAAAAAAAATGTAATGCCTCGATAAAGGTTGGCGTTTAGTTGGCCGGAATATTGACAAATAAATCTTTTATTCAATCCAATATATGCCTTTTTACTATCTAATTATTTATTTATATGTCTATTTATAATTCCTGTTTTTGAAATTATATATCAAGATAATTCACATATTTTGTATATAAAAGAAATTTAAGAGAATTCTCACACCAAGAACTGGATTTCTGGACAGTTTCCGATGAAAAAAGGAATAATAGATACTCCTGGAGAGGCAAAAAAGAGCTTCCAAAATTTTATTTTCATTTATGATTTCAATCGAATAATTGCGCTCCCCCCTGGGCCCTTGAAATATTCGACCAAATTCTGGTCCGTTTCCAAGGTGACTAACGTGGCAACGGCACCCATTTTCCAATGAAGAGCAAGATAGTGGATATTGCTGCTGCTGTGATGGAGATGCATGGAGCCATCTAGGACTCTTCTTTGGACACGACAACAACAACAATCGAAAAATTTTGCAAACCTTCAATTTCAAATCTAGGAATTTTATTGGGGATTTATTTAGAATGAAATATTTTAAATATATTTATAAAAAAGAGCAACAATGATATAAAATATTTTTTCTAATTAAAAAAATCAAATTTGAATTTGATCAACCAAAAGTTTTGTATATAATTTTATATGAAGTGTTCATATCTTCAATTCTGATTTCGAAAAATTATAATGCTTTGTGATTACCAATTCAAGTATATGAAAATCAAAAAGAATTTCAAAAATTCATGCAAATGATTCATATTAAAGAAAAATAGATAAGAAAGAAAAGAAGAAGAGAGATTAAAGAAAAATGAAAAATTTATCAATAAATGAAAAACGGAATATTCAATGATTATGTTTTGAATATATTGCCACGTGGTAAATTAGGGAAGACCAACTTAAGGATGAGACAACAATTTATTTCAGGGAAGAAAAAACTATGAGTGGTAAATAAAAGATAAGCCACGAGGGAAATTTAAAGAGTAGCAAAATATAAACATAAAAATGACCACTCTGTTTATTAAAATAATAAAATTAATAAATACGTTGTTACAATATTCTCTTTTGAAAAAAAAAAGATTCAACCAAATGCCCAAAATATGATGCTATTCAGGTTACGCTAACTTTATCAAACTTTAGTATCAAAATCCTATCGCAGATATCAATCAGGTAATTTCAATCTAGACTTCTTCAAATATGTTAAATGTTCTATGATAGCATTGGGTCTGCCATAACACACAGAAAATCCCCACAGGAATGCTTCAACACTTGTAGTAATCTAATATGTAAACTCTCAATGTATTCTGGTCACTTTTCTATTTAAGCCTATTGCCAAGTGGAAAATTAGGGAAGACAAAAACTTCAGGAGGAGTCAACAATTTATTTCAGGCAAGGACAAAACTATGAATGGTAAACAAAGATAAGCCACGATGTAAATTACAGAGTAGCAAAATATAAACATAAAAATAACCACTCTGTTAATAGAATATAATAAAATTAATAAATACTGGTTATAATATACTAAGGAGGTTCAAACTTTGATTCCATTCTCTAATTGGAGGATACTCATACATCAGTACTTTATCGTTCATATTAAAGCTTGATTTAAGAATACCTAACCAACCAGAAGTGTTAGAAGATAATGCATAATATGGATTAGAGCAACTGATTGGTCGAATTGACACAGAATAATGTGACGTTAGTTGAGAACCTTTAAACCAAATCTGAGAATGTACATCTATTTGAGTAATATGCTTATAACAACACCTTTTCTCAAGAGAACCTTTACATATTGTTCTAGTATAACATATTCCTTGCGTAGTGTTGCAAAAATATTTTGAGAAACCACGAATCGAACAAAGGTTATTCAGCTACTTGCAGAAAGTTTGTTTCTTACCTTTTTGTCTACAGTCGTTCCAAATAATGTTGGGTGCGGAGTGATGGTTGTTTCAGCTGAGAGAAAGAGCAGGTCAAGTAATATTAGTTCTCTCTCTCTCAATAAATTTGAAAATTCGAAATATAGGATTTACAAGATAATTGTTGC
This sequence comes from Cordylochernes scorpioides, assembly GCA_030710605.1. NCBI lineage: Eukaryota > Metazoa > Arthropoda > Arachnida > Pseudoscorpiones > Chernetidae > Cordylochernes > Cordylochernes scorpioides. The sequence goes on along the minus strand of CP092871.1, from coordinate 26,408,177 downwards.
TAAGAAGAAACCAAAGGTAATAGTGACGAGTTTCTTTAGTGAAGAGGTGTTAGTTTGGGAAGCCTTCAGACAATAACGTCGTTCCACAGATTGTATCGCAAATATAAGAAATTAGAAGATAAATAAATGAAATATAGATATCCTGACCAGGAGCACATGTGCTTTTCAGAAGGCAGAGCGCCATCTGGTGGAACAGAAATTAACTAAACATTGATTTAGCCTGTTCCCTGATATTTGGCCAACTTTTTTATTGAAAAATCAAGAAAAGTCGTCGTTGAACGCGTTTCGCGCTGTTGGCGCTCGTCAGTGTTTTTTTTTTTTCTTTCAAAGAATCATATGCGTCAAAATAGTTTATATTTCTTATAATAGATGGCGCGCGCTACCGCATCCTATTAATATTTATATATTATTTAAATGGTCTCCAGGCGGCCATCTTTAATTAGGAACACAATTATATATTGCTATTACAATATATATTGGAATAGCATTAATTGATTTATTCAGGTACACTCATTTCTAAATTAATCTTTTCTATATAGCTGTATCATGTTTTATTGATATGTTATTTAGTATATTCCTGTTTAAGATTATATCGAGGTAATTCACATATTTTATATATAAAAGAAATTTAAGAATTCTCACATCAAGAACTGTCTTCTGGACATCTTCAGATGATAAAAAACGAATAGTAGATACTCCTGGAGAGGCAAAAAAGAACTTCCAAAATTTTATTTTCATTTATGATTTTAATCGAATAAAATTACAAACCTTCAATTTCAACTCTTATATTTTTATTGGGGGTTTATTTTAAATGAAAAAGAGCAACAATGATATAAACTATTTTTTCTTATAAAAAAATTCAAAATTACATTTGATCAACCAAAAGCTTTGTATATAATTTTATATGCAATGTTCAAATCATCAATCTGATTTCAAAAGAATATAATGTTCTGATTCCCATTCTAGTATATGAAAATCAAAAAGAATTTCAAAAATTAAAGCCTACAATTAATGTTAAAGAAAAATAGATAAGAGAAAAGAGAAGAAGAGAAATTAAATAAAAATATCATCAATAAATGAAAAACGGAATATTCAATGATTATGTTTTGAATATATTGCCACGTGGAAAATTAGGGAAGATCAACCTTGGGATCACACAACAATTTATTTCAGGCAAACACAAACTATGAGTGATAAACAAAAGATAAGCAATATGGGGAATTTACAGAATAGAAAAATATAAACATAAAACTGACCACTCTGTTAATAAAAATAATAAAATTAATAAATACTTTGTTACAATATTCTATTTTGAAAAGAAAAATATTCTAAATGCCCAATATTTGATGCTATTCAGGTTGCGTTAACTTTATCAAACTTTAGTATCAGAATGCTATCACAGATAACAATCAGGTAATATCAATCTAGACTTCTTCAAATAGGTTAAATGTTCTTATGATAGCACTGGGTCTGCCAAACACACAGAAAATCCACAGGAATGATTCACCTCTTGTGGAAATCTAATATGTAAACTCTTGATGTATTCTGGTCACTTTTCTATTTAGGCTTCTCTACTAAGGAGGTTCAAACTTTCTTTACATTCCCTATTTCTATGATACTCACACATTGGTACTTTATCGTTCTTATTAAAGCTTGATTCAAGAATAGCTAACATTTTGTGTTTTGAGAACCTTTTAACCAAATCTGAGTATAGACATATATTTGGGGAATATGTTTATAATGAGACATCCTTTCTCAACAAAAACTTTGCATATTGTTCTAGTATAACATATTCCTTGCGTAGTAAATACAGAATTCAAACAATCAATCCAAGATGGCGTCAGATCTGTCTTCACTAAGAAGATTGGCTCCCGCTGCTCTATGCTAATGTATGCGACCATGATTATCATGGCTTGTTCCACGTGTCCTAGGGATAAGCTGAAAAATATATATATTTACACATAGGATATTTGCATAATATAGGACACGAAGATATATTTACTTTCCTTTTGATATCAAACATCTTATACTTATTATATACTGTTCCTTTATGTAAAGTGTATTTAAAAATCTCATTCGAAATTATAATTCAATAATAAAGAAATATAGTTATAGTTAAATAATAATAATATAGTTAAAAAATACAGACGCCCCTATATGGCATAAGTAATACCAACATAATATATTGTTGCTCACCTAAATATTCCGGAAAATTTCTCAACTTCATCAAAGTGACAAAAAAACTGTAAAACCATATATACCTAAAACATATAGACAATACTTACATTATAAGAAATTAAAAATAAAGAAAGCATATCCTGACCATGAGCACATGTGCTTTTCAGATGGCAGAGCGCCATCTAATGGAACAGAAATCAACTAAACATTGATTTAACCTGTTCCCTGATATTTGGCCAACCCATTTTCTTGATAAATCAAGAAAAGTCATTCACACACACAGAAGGCGCTATGCCATCTAAAAAGCACATGTGCTACTGGTCAGAATAAGCTTACTTTATTTTTAATATCAACACCTGACCAACTTATTATTATTTTTTCCTATTTATTTTTTCATTATGAGAAATATAAACTATTTATGACGCGTATGATTCTTTTTTATTAAAATAATTTACTACTGCTCTTACTGCAATGATAAGCTAGGTCCTTTTATCATTTTATCATTTAATAAGGGCAGTAGATTGTTTTATTTCGCAAAGAATCATATTAAAAATAAAGAAGGCATTAGTTCCTTCTTGAAATTGATTAATTAATTTTTTTTTTCAAAATAGAGAATAATTTTTAAAATTAAGATGGCCTCCTATGACGACCATGCTTACGCGTGAGGCTCCCTGGATCCTCCCTCGGGCAATATGGACCCTCCTCTGGCTGGATGCAGTGACGCAGCTAAACATAAAAAAAAGCGACGCTCGATCGACGGACCCTCCTGGCACCGGGGCCGGGCTTGTGACCACGGAGCCATTCCCAAATGGTGAGTTTCCCCGGGTTTTCCTCCTTCTTCTCCTGCTCCTGTAGGGCCACTTGATTCCAACCAGGCTTTTAGGGATGAGATAAATAAGTGCTTCACTCATTCCTCCAACATCCTTATTGGGGAAATAGATTTGGCCTTAAAAGCAGGACAAGGCTCAGCTCCTTCCTGTACCTTTTTCGGAATTGTAAATGGTATCCTTGCAGAACTGCAAAAATCCGCTTTTGGAGTCCTTTCCAAAAAACTTAAAGCCTGTGACCTTTATACGGAGAAACTCCGTGAGGATTATGAAAATAAGCTTAAGGCTGCTACTGCCGCTATTCCCGCTCCCGCGGCTATCTCCGCTCCTGTAGCAAAACCCGCTGCCAAGTCAACTCTCATAGCACCCTCTGTGACGAAAACCACGCCGCCAGTCAATGTCAGTGCTAAGCTGACCAAGCCTTTTCGGGCCAGCTACGCGCAGGACTCTGCGTAACAGTGCCAACCATGTAAAGTTGGCTTCTGATGATCTCTCTGTCAAGGAGCTAAGGGCGAGGATCGCTCAGACTCCCAGTTTGAAAAACCTGGATGTCGCCGCTGTGACTGGTGGGGACAAAAAACTGGTCCTCCACTTCACAAATCCCTCTGAAAAAAAGGAGGTTTGTTGACAACGTCAAGACCGCCAATATTGGCGGCCTTAAAGTCCAAACGAACCCAACATTCAAGCCCAGGCTTGCTATCTTCGGTGTTCCTGGAGAGAAAACCGAGGAGCAGCTTGAGGCTGACATCAGGAGCCATCCCGCTGTAGTAACGCTGCTGAAAAGCGGCGATGACATTAGGATGGTAAAACTGATTAGAAAAGAGGGATCCTCCTCCACCGCGATAATTGAGGTGAATAAGGTAGTTGAGACTGCCCTGCTCGAGCGCGGTAGGCTCACTTTAGATTACCTCTCCCTGAGACTCGCAAGGGCTAAGCGCGTCTTTCCCTGCGGTGTCTGTGGCTGCCTGTTACACAGGACCCACAAAAACGGAAAGAAGTGTACCAAGGCGGCCAAATGCGGCTACCTGCACTGGTGCACATCTGACCGAGGCCTGTGACAACAAGGCCGCGCTGATATGCCACAGGTGCGGTGGCAAGCACAGCGCTAACTCAATGGCGTGCAAGCACATGCGGGACGCCCAGGAGGAATTTATTAACTCAATGGTGCGATGAGCGTGCTCAGGTGTGTTCAAGCAAATGTAAGGACGCTCCCCTTATTGTTTGTCCTCCTTGTGGAATGAATGTTTCTTCGAAAACACGGATGTGCTATTATTACAAGAGCTCCCCATTTACAAAAGGCAGTTTACCATCCATTCCCAGTTCCCTCAGACAGAATCTGTCATGGTCCTATTACTGATAGCAAACTGGGAGCGGCGGTGATAATGGCAAATCCGAGCCTGAAGTTCATCCATTTGTCTCATCTGTCCTGTGTGAACTCTGTGTTTGTCCCTGTGCGAAGTTAACAACTTGTCCATCCTTCTTTGTAATGTTTATCTTTCGCCATCATGTTGTGTTAGCGATCTTTTAAATAGGATAGACCTCTCTCTCAAATCTATTAATTATCACGAGGTAATTTTCTGCGGCGATTTTAATATAGAATCTTACAGCATGGTCAGATAAAGCGCGGTTGCTTAGCTCAACTTGCCATAAAAGAGAAATTGTTGAGAACTTCCTTGATGCCAACCTGCTCCATGTGGTCAACGAGCACGGTACCATCACGTGGGAGGAACGTAACTCGTCCTCCTCCATTGATGTGACCTGCTGTTCTGCTGGCCTCGTTGACAGGATCGCTGATTGGAACGCGATCAACCAGGCTTTATCTGATCATAAACGCCTCGTGTTTAACATCAATTTCGATCCCCCATCCAATAACAACAATAATAAAGTCATTCTTAATAGTTTTAGCGAAGTAAACTTCAGCTTTGGCCGCGCCGACTGGGAATTTTTTTTTTCACATTTAAAAAAAAAAATCATTTAGAGTTTTTGTTAGATAGCGTGAGTAACACACTTCAACTAGATAATGTTATTACATTACTTAGTGAAGAGGTGTTTCATTCATGCATACAGACCATTCCTTCCAATCCAAATAAACCTGGCAAAATAAAAAATGCATCTTGGTGGAAACGGAGTTTAATCCGCTCCAAAGGCTACTCTGAAGGCCGAGCGGGCGCGGAGACGCGCTCGCGGGGCCGTCAGAGGTGTTTCAAAAGTCTTTCACAGAAGCTTTATAACAGATTTTGTGCTACCATCAGAAGAGCTAAGAAGGAAGAGTGGAGAAGAGTCTGCTCGCAGTGCGAAGTCAACCCTTGGGGCGGTATTTATCAGTTCAACAGAGGGAAAGCACAAGAAAAAACCTCTCTCCTCTCTCGGTAGGCGCCGGCTTCACTGACAGTCAGCGGGACACCTTAGATCACGTATTACAGCACTATTTCGGTCGAGTCCCGCCCGATTCCATGTTAGGGGCATAGTAATTTACATAGAGCCTCACAGTTCATTTCTGATAACGATCCCCCGTCTCAGAAGTCGCGCTGCTGCTGGCCGCGGATAAGGTTCGCTTATCTTCTCCCCAGGCAGTGATGGCATGCCACCTGTTGTTTGTGTTAGACTAATAAAAAAATTCCGGCCGTTTTTTCTGAAATATTTTTAACAGGTGTCTCGTGACTGGCCACTTCTCCATCTCCCCTGTAATTGGGCGATGTAATTTTGATCCCCAAAAAGGTGGCGAGGACTTTCTCGCGTCTCACAGGCCTATCACGATGTTGCCTAGTCTAGGTAAAATTCTCGAGCGTCTAATCCTGACTAGGCTGTCGTGGAGGGCTGAGAGAATGTGTAAAGCCCACCCAGACCAGTTCGGTTTCAGACCCTGTAAATCAACCATTGCCGCACTCTTAAAATTAAAAATTACCCTCTCCCGGTCGCTAGACCTATTTAAATCTGCTATTCTTCTCTCTTTTGATGTCAAGGGTGCCTTTGATAATGTACTCCACTCCAGTATATGCGGGCCCTGCGTAAAAGCGACTGCCCCAAGAATGTCCACGATTTAATTCGCTCGTTCTTGGCCCATCGCTCTGTCAGACTGTCTGTAAATGGATGCACTGTCACTAGGCGCGCTTCCAAGGGTTGTCCACAAGGTTCAGTTCTCGGGCCCTTCCTTTGGAACATCGTCTTGATAAATTACTCACACTGGGGTACAAGAATTGTGTATATCCACAGGCCTACGCAGATGACCTGGTTGTTGTGATCGCGGGATTGAGGCATGGTCAAATGTCTAAGGCACAACACGTCATTGATCTGATCACCAATTGTGTGGATTACATAAACTTGAGCTCAGTGTGAATAAATGCCAGGCTATGTTTGTTCAAAAACCCCGCGGGCGCATTAGGATGCTGCGACGCGATCTGGTCAGCAATGGCCAGGTCGTTCAATGGAGCGACTCCATCAGGTGCTTGGTGTGAGGTTCGACACCGTTTGACTTTTCACCAGCACGTGCTGAAGTCTGCTCCAAAGTCCGCGGCATGCTACCGCGCCTGTCAGGGCCGCCAACTTCCAACTTTGGTTTTGGATTCCGAGCCTTGAGAATGCTGTACCTGCAGGTTGTTATTCCCGTCGGGCTTACGCCTCCCCAGTATGGTTCCCTAACTTTTTGAACGCTCCAGAAAGCTCTTATTAAGCACGCAACGTTTCTTTCCTTGTCTTAGCTTGCCGTGCTTTTAAAACAACAAACAACTCCTTCTTATCTCCTTATCTCGTGTTCTCCCCTTGACCTGGAAATTGGTGTCAAAACGCAACTGTATCTTAAAAAATATGGTTACGTGGATGCTGAATTTCCGGTTGAACCTCCTCCATCTCCACAACTCTGCCATATCCACCTTTCTTTTTCCTTCCTAGTAATATTCTGAACTACCACCCGAGGTCACCTACTACACAGACGGCTCCAAGACCAATGATGGAGTTGGCGCAGGTTTTATAGAGTGTGTATGAATGACAACTTTCATGAACTGCGTGTCTGCTATCCTTTGTCACGTCACTGTTCAGTTTTTCAAGCTGAAGCATTTGGCTTGATCAAGGCACTTGAGAACGCTTCAGAGCTCCCCATCAATACCACTATTGAGGTTCTCCTGGACAATCTTTCGGTTGTGAACTCAGTCCTCAACTGCAGGACAGGAAACTTCTGATCAACAGGGCTTTGCTGTTGATTTCACAACTGAAACCGCAATGGGAATAGATGTTCCATACGATGGATCAAGGTCACAGCGGAATCGTCGGCAACAACGTTGCAGATGAGCTTGCGAAGGCTGGCGCTGGGTCTGATCTCCCGAGCTGTTATCGCCTCGCGCCGCTTTCGTATCTAGAATCCACAGCGCGCAAACTGGAGTGGGCGGCTTGGCAGAGCAGATTCAGCTCCACCACTCGCCCCCATCTGCACCCGCTTTGGCCTCACTCCAATGAGTCTCCTAGACAAAAAGTATGCATTCATTGTTCCCAACGTGCACGCTGTTGTAGATTGCTTTCCGGACATACTTGGACAGACAGCTTTTCCCACAAAATGGGATTTATTGACGATCCCACGTGCCTCTACTGCGACTCTGGGGCGGAGGAAACCCTTGAACATATTTTGCTCGAGTGTGACAGTCTCGATTCCCTTAGAACTCGCCTGCTATTTATCGCTGGAAAGGAACTTGGTCATACGCCAAGATCACTCCGCGACTTCATCACAGTAAATCAACTTGGCACGCCTGTGTTGATTTTCTCCTGGCTAGTGACAGATTGAAGCCGCGGATCCGCGAGGAGGAATCAGACGAGGTCTCTGACTCTAGTTCCCCTTAATTGCATGATTGTGCTGTTACCGGTTTCTGCGTGTATGCACTTTATGCTTGTGAGGTCAACACTTTGGTCTACCATCTTTGAGCGGACGGATTTCGACAGGTCTATCTCTAGTTACCCAGAACTAGAGAGCATGGTCGAAATTGGACGCCGCTCCTTGATTGGTCGATTAATCGCGCGACGTCACCGCCGGGTCATATGGCTTGACGGCCGCTCATTTTCATTGGCTGGCCGCCGTGATTTTTTTTTTTCAATTTTAATTTAAAATTACCATTTTTAGTTTGGTTATCTGATTGCAATATTTTTAATCTTGGGCTTTACCATCTAATACAGGAATTATTTTCTGTTCCCCCATAGACTCATTTGTCCTCACGTGCACATTTATTAATTACTCTTTTCTTTTTTTAATTTATTTTTTTTTTTTCTCATCCTCTTTCTCTATGTTAATTTTTTTTCTTCGTTCTTTTCTTTTTTTTTCTCTTTCCTCTCCTCTTGAAAAACTTCTTAGAACCTAACTTTTATCTCTTTCCTCAATTTTTTATATTTTTAATTTTTATTCCCATCTCTCACCCCTTTCAGCTTTACTGCACTTCTTTTCTCTCCCTCCCTTACCCGGGGATACTCACCTGCGTTGCAGCTCTGGGCTCGCCGCTGGCTTGGTTCATTGCCGCGGTGCATCATGATCGGTCTGCTTGGTGCAGCCAGTTGACGGACTAGAAGACCATTCTCTTATGGCCAATTAGTCTCAACAACAACAACAACTATGAATAATAAACAAAAGATAAGCCACGAGGTAAATTACAAAGTAGCAAAATATAAATATAAAAATGACCACTCTGTTAATAAAAATAATAAATGATAAATTGTTGTTACAATATTATCTTTTGAAAAGAAAAAAGATTTACCAAATGCCCAATATTTGTGCTATTCAGGTTGCGCTAACTTTATCAAACTTTAGTATCAAAATGATTTACAGATAACAATCAGCTAATTTCAACCTAGACTTCTTCAATAGGCTGAATGTTCTTTTGATAGCACTGCGTCTGCCATAACACACAGAAAATCCACAGAAATGCTTCAACTCTTGTAGCAACTAATATGTCAACTCTTCTTCTTCTTTCTTATCTCACACTTGGTGAAGTAGAATGCGTCTGCTTTGTCATTAAGACTGGAGCACACTCAGTGGCAGGACGGACTTAGTCCAAAAGAATGGCGCCTCTGACATGAGGAACAGACGCCATGTGCAGCCGCTTCTAACATGGAGTACAAACGCTGCTCATCCTGTATCCCTGGATTTGGAGCCCTTACACGGTACTATCAGCCGGGCAAGCTACACAGGTTTTTTTGGTGAGCTTGTTACTTTCCCATCCTTTTTTTTATCCGGGCTTGGGACCGGCAAGGGCGGAGTTTGTCAACTCTTAATGTATTCTGAGTCACTTTTATATTTAAGCATCTCTACTAAGGATGTTAAACTTTGATTACATGCCCTGATTCTATGATACTCACACTTGGTACTTTGTCGTTCATATTAAAGATTGATTCAAGAATAAACGACAATCAGAAGTGTTGGAAGATAACGATAATATGGATTAGAGCAACTGATTGGTTAAATGGACACAGAATAATATGACGTCAGTTGAGACCATTAACAAATCTGAGAATGACATTTGAGTAATATGTTTTTAAACACACCTTTTCTCAAGAGAACCTTTGAATATTGTTCTAGTATAACATATTCGTGCGTAGTGTTGAAAAATATTTTGAGAAACTACGAATCGATCAAAGGTTATTCAGCTACTTGTAGAAATTTTGTTTCTTACCTTACCGTCTACAGTCGTTACCAAATAATCGTTGTGTGCAGGGTGGTGGTTGTTTCAGCTGAGGATAGAGCAGGTCACGTGATATTAGTTCTATTTTGGAAGAAACGTTTTAAATAATTTGAAACATCACATAATCGGAGTAGCAGGAAAATTGTTGCTAAGAAGAGCAAAGGTAAAAGTGACGATTTTTTGCGAGGTGTTAGTTGGGAA
>CP092871.1:26245738-26398218 GCA_030710605.1 Cordylochernes scorpioides | reverse complement strand
GCAGCAAATAGGTATAAATTTAATGAAAGGCATAATCTTGCTAATCATTTGCTTCATATAAAATCACATTGATCTCATATTTATTATTATTGTACCCCACCGCTTTTATTTCTAAGTCTATTATTTTATTTGTTAAATGGTACCTTCAGTAAAAAAAGCAATACTTCAGAAATATTTATTCTGTTATTTTTAGTGCATTTTAAATAAAAGCTTTTTTTTTAAATGTTTTTTTTTATAATTAATTATTCACGCTATTTTTAGTCGTATAAATGCCAGTCAAAAAAAAAAAAGCCTTATCACTGAGACGACGTTGGCCTTAAATAGCTGCAAGCCTGCTCGCAGCAGATTGGTCAATTCCTCGTGAGAGGTCGGAAGTGACGTAAACAAAATCCGTTACTAACAGAACTGCGTCTCTTTGCTTTTGGGAACCCTAAATTTATTGAATTATATTACAAAGTTAGAGACACCCAGTGGATTATTTTCAGGGGATAATTGGTACATATAAAATTTGAATTATAATTAAACAATTGATTAAATAGTTAAAAGTAACAACATACTAATTGAAAAAGGGAAACTATTTAAAAAGGTGTCGTGAAATGTATGGTGGTATATTGTTACACACACCTATATATATATAATGAATATTAAATATTATCATGCATATAGAAAAAATGATTATATGCCTCTTTTTTATGCCGGACCAAATTACTCATTTCATCGCAATTTAACTTTGAGAAATTGTTTAATATACTACCAGAAAGGTTTCTATCTAATTATTAGTTTGAAAAACCTTTTTTTTTTTAAACAAGGATAAATATTAATTAATCTGTTATATTTTCAGCACTATGATTTATTATCTCTGTGTTATCTTTATATATATATAAATCAAAAATTGTCTGTCTGTTTATCGATAAACTCAGAAACTACTTAACCAAATGTCACCAAATTTTCCACATAACTACCAATGACCCTGAAGAAGAAGAATTTACAATGCATTAAAATTAAGTAAAAAAATATATTTTAAAATCTATATTTTATCTTTGTGTATAACCTTATTTATATAGCCACTTGCTATTTGACCATTTAGAACTTTGGAAAAAGTTATGAAGCTATTTTTGTCAGATTTCCTTTTTTTGTTTCGTTTTATTTCCCAAATTCCATTAAATTTTTATTAAAAATTATCATCATTATTGAGAAGGTTTTCAATGTGTCTGCATTCAAATTATTAATGACATTTTTTAAAGTAATACACTGTATACGGTATTAAATATGTATAATGGAACACACACACACATACAATGGCTTAAAATATAATAGAAAGTAAGCTGAATGAAGACAAAAAAAAAATGTTGAAAATTCCCTATGAATTGAAATGAAGTCATTTTGCCTATAAAATATCAAGAAATAGACTGGATTGATACACATTCAAAATGGTTAAAATGGCATTTATTAAGCCAAACAGTGTGAAAAAGTAGATACAGTAGAGCTTCCATTGAGAGGATGCCTAAAATCGTAGCTTAACCCGTCTCTCCAAAAGGCAGTCTCTTATTAAAGGTCTATTAGAGATTCTTTAATATCAATTAGAATCTCCAATGAGAGACCACCTACAGGAGAAACAAGTTGAGTCATGTTTTCAGGTGGTCTTTCTTAAGAGACTCTATTTACATATAATAAAATCAACATTTTCTTACTGTTACGTTTAATTACTGCTAATCTCTATATATAAAAATGAATGTATGTCTGTCTATCTGTCAATTATTAATTGGACTGAGCGAGTATTGTGAGTTTCATTATTCTATAAGGTCTGGATGCATATTAAAATTAAATATACAAAATTTGAAAGGAAATTTAAAAATTTGTCCGTTCTTGGCCAACCTGACAACCCAGAAGTCTGAAAATTGGTCAGCTAGCATTGTCATCAGGTTTGAACATGTGTACCAAATTTCATATTTCTAGGTGCCCTATAAGTATATTAATAAAAATTGATTACAAGATTTGGCGACAGACATCCAGACAGACAGACATGGAGGCAAGCTAAATAAAAGCTTTTAAATAAAAAAGTTGACCAATCTCAATGAAAATGGTACCATCAGAAAGAGCGTAAAAGTATACCAAGAAAGTTTTACCAAGAAAGTTTAATCAAGAAGGAGAAATCGAAGGAAAATCGCTAAAAACGAAAGGTTCGCGAGATATTGGCAAAACAAAATAAATAAAATTAAATATACAAAATTTGAAAGGAAATTTGGAAATTTGTCCGTTCTTGGCCAACCTGACAACCCAGAAGTCTGAATATTTGTCAGCTAGTATTGTCATCAGGTTTGAACATGTGTACCAAATTTCATATTTCTAGGTGCCCTCTATAAGTATATTAAAAATTGATTACAAGATTTGGCGACAGACATCCAGACAGACAGATAGGCCAGTTAAATAAAAGCTTTTAATTAAAGATGGCCGCCTGGAGACCATTTAAATAAAATATAAATATTAATAGGATGCGTTAGCGCGCGCCATCTGTTATAAAAATATTAAACTTTTTTGACGCATATAAAATTCTTTGTGAAAAAAATAAAATAAAATAAAACGCCGACGAGCGCCAACAGCGCGAAACGCATTCGTGGATGGCTTTTCTTGATTTATCAACAAAAAAGGTAGGCCAAATATCAGGGAACAGGCTAAATCAATGTTTAGTTCATTTCTGTTCCACCAGATGGCGCTCTGCCTTCTGAAAGGCACACGTGCTCCTGGTCAGGATATCTATATTTCATTTATTTCTCTTCTAATTTCTTATATTTGCGTTACAGTCTGTGGAACGTCGTTATTGTCTGAAGGCTTCCCAAGCTAATACCTCTTCAAAGAAGAAACTCGTCGCTTTTACCTTTGGTCTCTTCTTAGCAACAATTATACAGTTTTTTGATATTTCAAATTTATTGAAAACAGTTTCTTCTATAATAGAACTAATATTACGTGACCTGCTCTATCTCTCAGCTAAAACAACCACCAACCCGCACCCAACATTATTTGGAACGACGGTAGACGGAAAGGTAAGAAACAAACTTTATACATGTAACTGAATAACCATTGTTCAATTCGTGGTTTTTCAAATATTTTTGTAACACTACCCAAGGAATATATATGTTATACTAGAACAATAAGTAAAGGTTCTCTTGAGAAAAGATGTCTAATTCTAAACATATTACTCAAATGTCCATTCTCAGATTTGGTTAAAAGGTTCTCAACTGACGTCATATTATTCTGTGTCAATTCGACCAATCGGTTGCTCTAATCCATATTATGCATTATCTTCCAACACTTCTTATTGGCTCGTTATTCTTGAATCAAGCTTTAATAAGAACGATAAAGTACCAATGTGTGATTATTATAGAATCAGAGAATGTAATCAAAGTTTGAGCCTCTTTAGTAAAGATGCTTAAATAGAAAAGTGACCAGAATACATTGAGGGTTGACAAACTCCGCCCTTGCCGGTCTCAAGCCCGGATGAAAAAGGAGGAGGGGGAGCAGTAACAAGTTCAGTTAAAAACCTGGGCACAGCTGACCCGGCTGATTGTACCTTGTAAGGGCTCTAAATCCAAGGATACAGGATGAGCAGCGTTTGTACTCCATGTTAGAAGCGGCTGAACATGGCGTCTGTTCCTCATGTCAGAGGCGGCCATTTCTTTTGGAGCTAAGTCGGCCTGCCACTGAGTAGTACTCCCAGTCTTAATTACAAAGGCAGACGCATTCTACTTCACCAAGTGTGGAGATAAGAAAGAAGAAGAGTTGACATATTAGATTGCTACAAGAGTTGAAGCATTCCTTTGGAATTTCTGTGTGTTATGGCAGACCCAGTGCTATCATAAGAACATTTAACCTATTTGAAGAAGTCTAGGTTGAAATTACCTGATTGTTATCTGTGATAGCATTTTGATACTTCTAAAGTTTGATAAAGTTAGTGTAATCTGAATATCATCAAATATTGGGCATTTGGTAGATTATTTTTTTTTCAAAATAGAATATTGTAACAACGTATTTATTAATTTCATTATTTTTATTAACAGAGTGGTCAATTTTATGTTTATATTTTGCTACTCTGCAAATATCCCTCGTGGCTTATATTTTGTTTATCACTCATAGTTTGTTCTTGCCTGAAATAAATTGTTTTCTCATCCCGAAGTTGGTCTTCCCTAATTTGCCACGTGGCAATATATTCAAAACATTTCATTGAATATTCCGTTTTTCATTTATTGATAATATTTTTATTTTTCTTTAATCTCTCTTCTTCTCTTCTTTCTTATCTATTTTTCTTTATCATAAATCATAGGCTTGAATTTTTGAAATTCTTTTTGATTTTCCTCTACTAGAATGGGTAATCAAACATTATATTCTTTCAAAATCATATTCGATGAATTAACATTTCATATAAAATTATATACAGAACTCTTGGTTGATCAAATCTAATTTTGATTTTTTTAATAAGAAAAAATAGTTTATATCATTGTTACTCTTTTTTATTTAAAATAAATCCCCAATAAAATTGTAAGAGTTGAAATTGAAGGTTTGTATTATTATTCGATTAAAACCATAAATGAAAGAATATTTTGGAAGCTCTTTTTGCCTCTCCAGGATTATCTACTGTTCCTTTTTTATCATCTGAAGATGTCCAGAAATCCAGTTCTTGATGTGAGAATTATTATATTTCTTTTATATATAAAATATGTGAATTACCTTGAAATAATCTCAAAAAACAGGAGTAATAAATACGCAATATTTCGGTTGGCTGAACGCCAAACCTTTATCGAGGCATTACATTTTTTTTATCATTTTATATCAAAGGAAAAAAAATGTAATGCCTCGATAAAGGTTGGCGTTCAGCCAGCCGAAATATTGGCAAATGAATCTTATATTCAATCCAATATATGTATTTTTACTATCTAATGATTTAAGTATAGATTTTCTATTTTCATATTAGTGAAACATGATGCAGCAATATAGAAAAGATCAATTTAGAATCGACAATCTGAACAAATCAATTAATGCTATTCCAATATTTGCCTCAACAATTACTTTTAACAATGGGTTTTATTCAACAATGGGGTTTATTACGGCAAGTGGTGTTTGGATTTCTATTATAATAGCAATATATAATTGTTCCTAATTAAAGATGGCCGCCTGTAGTTAATTTAAATAATATATAAATATTAATAGGATTCGTTAGGCGCGCCATCTGTTGTAAGAAATATAAACTATTTTTGACGCTTATGAATCTTTGTAGAAAAAAAAAAAAACGCTGACGAGCGCGAACAGCGCGAAACACGTTCAACGATGACTTTTCTTGATTTTTCAATAAAAAAGGTTGGCCAAATATCAGGGAACAGGCTAAATCAATGTTTAGTTGATTTCTGTTCCACAAGATGGCGCTCTGCCTTCTGAAAAGCACATGTGCTCCTGGTCAGGGTATATATATTTCACTTATTTATCTTCTAATTTCTTATATTTGCGTTACAGTCTGTGGAACGTCGTTATTGTCTGAAGGCTTCCCAAGCTAACACCTCTTCAATAAAGAAACGCGTCGCTTTTACCTTTGGTCGCTTCATAACAACAATTATCCATTTTCTTTACATTTCAAATTTATTGAAAACGGTTACTTTCATAATAGAACTAATATTACGTGACCTGCTCTATCTCTCAGCTAAAACAACCATCACCAACCACCGTTTGAAGCAACTGTAGACGTAAAGGTAAGAATCCAGCTTTTTACAAGTCGCTGAACAACCTTTCTTCAATTCCTGGTTTCTCAAACATTTTTGTAACATTACGCAAGGAATATTTTATACTAGAACAATATGTAAAGTTTTTGTTGAGAAAAGATGTCTAATTCTTAACATATTCCTCAAATGTCCATTCTCAGATTTGATTAAAAGATTCTGAACTGACGTCACATTATTCTGTTTCAATTCGACCAATCAGTTGCTCTATTCCATATTATGCATTATCTTTTAACACTTCTGATTTGTTAGGTATTCTTAAATCAAGCTTCAATAAGAACGATATAGTACCGATGTATTAGTATCCTACAATTAGAGAATGGAATCAAAGTTTGAAACTCCTTAGTATATTATAACAAAGTATTTATTAATATTATTATTTTTATCAACAGAGTGGTCATTTTTATGTTTATATTTTGCTACTCTGTAATTTACATCGTGGCTCATCTTTGTTTACCATTCATAGTTTTGTCCTTTCCTGAAATAAATTTTTGACTCCTCCTGAAGTTTTTGTCTTCTCTAATTTTCCACTTGGCAATATGTTTAAATAGAAAAGTGACCAGAATACATTAAGAGTTGACATATTATATTTCCACAAGAGGTGAAGCATTCCTGTGGATTTTCTGTGTGTTATGGCAGACCCAGTGCTATCATAAGAACATTTAACCTATTTGAAGAAGTCTAGATTGATATTACCTGATTGGTATCTGTGATAGTATTTTGATACTAAAGTTTGATAAAGTTAGCGTAACCTGAATAGCATCATATTTTGAGCATTTGGTTGAATCTTTTTTTTTTCAAAAGAGAATATTGTAACAACGTATTTATTAGTTTTAATATTTTTATTAACAGAGTGGTCAGTTTTAGGTTTATATTTTCCTACTCTGTTAATTTCCCTCGTGGCTTATCTTTTGTTTATCACTCATAGTTTGTGTTTGCCTGAAATAAATTGTCTCATCCCGAAGTTGGTCTTCCCTAATTTACCACGTGGCAATATATTCAAAATATAATCATTGAATATTCCGTTTTTCATTTATTGATAATATTTTTCTTTTTCTTTAATCTCTCTTTTTCTCTTCTTTCTTATCTATTTTTCTTTAATACAAATCATAGACTTGAATTTTTGAAATTCTTTTTGATTTTCATTTACTAGAATGGGTAATCAAAACATTATATTCTTTCGAAATCAGATTTGATGATTTTTTCAACACTCAATATAAAATTATATACAAAAATTTTGGTTGATCAAATGTAATTTTGATTTTTTTTAATAAGAATAATCCTTCCTTATATATCTTTAAAAATGAAATTCAAAATCGATGTTTGTTATCGCGTTGCGCAAAATCTACAGAAAAAATCATTATGAAATATCGTATGTATGTAGCTGAAGATTTCCTTTAATATATAGGCTATTCAAAAAACTAAAAAGCTTAATGTGCTTTTTTAAAATAATATAAAACAAAAAATCGATAGTTCCAGCTTTTTACCGCTTGGGCGCAGCACTGGTCGCGATGATAAATGAATTTGATTGGTTAATAATATAA
The DNA here is from genome assembly GCA_030710605.1 of Cordylochernes scorpioides. NCBI lineage: Eukaryota > Metazoa > Arthropoda > Arachnida > Pseudoscorpiones > Chernetidae > Cordylochernes > Cordylochernes scorpioides. The sequence goes on along the minus strand of CP092871.1, from coordinate 26,390,912 downwards.
TTAACACGTGGTTTGTTTACACGATGAATGTTAGTTTGTTCACATTATGAATGTTTTTAAAAGGTAAGATTATCCAATCGCCGTGAAACTTTAGGAAGTTATTTACTGTACTACTGGAAAGGTTTCTGGCTTGAATTTGGTTTGAAATAAATATTCTTTGCAATTATATTCGCAAATTTTCTACTTTCACTCGCAAGCAGCGCCTCTAGCGGAATCTGGCGAAACTATATTTATAAATTGTAACAATGCTTAAAATGTGTTCCAAGTATAATAAATTTAATTTGAGAATTAAGTAATATAATATTCCAATGACGTAAAAAACTTGGAATTTCAATATTAATATATATTTAAAGAAAATTTTGTAACATTTTTTTGTGTTAAATGTTAAAATGTAATGTTAAAATATATTTTTACATTGTTAATTTAATTTGTTGTTGTTTTATAATAGTGAAGATGCAAATTACATTGTTGCTGTTGTTTATTATTTATTATTCTGTACATAACCCGGACTCCTGGAGCGTACGAAAGTCGCCAACTGTCCGGGTTTGTCTTCTGACTTATTGTCTATTTGTTGCAGTTGACATCCAACTGATTAGATGTCGCCAGGCTGTTTTATTTTTGGGGAGGTTCTTCAATGCTTCTTGGTTGAATGTGCTGGTGTTAAGTAGAGTTGCAGTCTGCAATCTCTGAAGGTGGTAAGATGGGCAACTGAATAGGAGGTGGTCGACTGTTTGATTTTCTTGGTAACAGTGTTGGCATACGGGGTCGTTGTTTTTGGAGGTTCTGGCGATGTCGGCTTGAACGAAGCCGTTTGTATGTGATGATGATAACAAAAATGAATTTTTAAATTAATACATATAATTCATTGAGAAAAAAAGAAATAATTAATTATTAAATTCACAAAAGTGACAATATCTTATTTAAAATAAAATAAATGTTTTCAAAAATTATGTGTTTTTCAAAATTATATTAAAACGCGTATAACAATTATTTTATTTATATACGTTTATAAATCAAAATATAGCTGAATTGGATGTTTTCTAGAATCGTTTTAACAAATGTTCGTTAGGCAAACTTTTACTCAGATAAAAACTGGGTGAAGCCGGGTACATTCGCTAAATACAGTTATTTACAAATATTCGTTTGTGGCAAGATACTATTCCTTCAACTTCAAATTACCGAGTGGACCAATTAATACTGTTTTTTTTTTTCAACTTATCGAGTATTTTTTCAAGAGATCGGGAAAAATTTCAAATTATCGAGAGAATGACAAGTATAGATTCAGTAGGGATTGGATGTTTGCTAGAATCGTTTTAACAAATGTTTGTTAGGCAAACTTTTACTCGAGTAAAAATCAGGCGAAGCCGGGAACATATATATGTTTATAAAATAAAAGGATTTGAAAGCGCGAATGTTTCTTTTAAACATAAAACGAACTTCTACTGTCCTTACTGCGATGAAAAAATATATTGGGAGGGCTTGGCTCATCAGTGGTGAACCCTCCCAGCGGCTTTGCCAATTTAATCCACCAGACCGCTTCTCAGAGCTCTAATATTGTATTGGATCATTCTGCTTTTATATGCTACACTGAAGGATGGAATCTTAGAAATGGTTTTCAAGTAAACTATGGACATAAGCTTATAGGACAGTAGAATTTTATTAAAATATTTGCTTCGAGCAATGCTCTTCAGCAAACTATAAAGACAAGGTCATTAGGAATAAATTAACACAAAGCAATAACGCGCCATCTATATATATAAAATAAAAGGATTTAAAAGCGCGAATGTTTCTTTTACACATAAAACGAACTTCTACTGTCCACTTCCACTGATGAGCCAAGCCCTCCCAATATATTTTTTCATCGCAGTAAGGACAGTAGAAGTTCGTTTTATGTTTAAAAGAAACATTCGCGCTTTTAAATCCTTTTATTTTATATATATAGATGGCGCGTTATTGCTTTGTGTTAATTTATTCCTAATGACCTTGTCTTTATAGTTTGCTGAAGAGCATTGCTCGAAGCAAATATTTTAATATAATTCTACTGTCCTATAAGCTTATGTCCATAGTTTACTTGAAAACCATTTCTAAGATTCCATCCTTCAGTGTAGCATATAAAAGCAGAATGATCCAATACAATATTAGAGCTCTGAGAAGCGGTCTGGTGGATTAAATTGGCGAAACCGCTGGGAGGGTTCACCACTGATGAGCCAAGCCCTCCCAATATATTTTTTCATCGCAGTAAGGACAGTAGAAGTTCGTTTTATGTTTAAAAGAAACATTCGCGCTTTTAAATCCTTTTATTTTATATATATATAGATGGCGCGTTATTGCTTTGTGTTAATATATATGTTTGTCGGCTATGCACGCCCTCAATATGTAACTAATCTCGCTGAAATTTGAATAGGACAGAGTTAAATCTGGAAGAGTTTTTTTGTCTCGCACTTTAACCAAGAAAAATTATAGTACTGAGCAATAATATTTGTTTAGTCAGAAATGATAATGACAATATTGCTGTCTCATGCTTGATTGACATAAACAAAATTCTTTAGGGGAATATTCACTAAAGCAGTCCACGGGCGGAGCCGGATAATATTTTTTAGTAGACAGGAACAAAATTCTACCGCGAAACATTCACTCGAGCAGAAGGCACACGAAGCCAGGTCATCTCTACATATAAAATATCGTTTCTCGGCCTTTTGGCTAAGATCATGTAGTATATCTCTAGATATTTTCATTTATATATATCTTATTAAAATTCTATTCAGTAGAGAGAGTGGATATGTTTGCTCGAAATATATATTTTCTATATTATATAAATATATAATGTAACGAATATTATTATCATTATTATCATAATATTCTGTGTGTTCCGGAATATTATTATCAATAATATTCGTTATGCAAACTTTCACATTCGCTAGTTAATTATAAAAAACACTTTAAAAAAAGCTCTTATTCAAAATGCACTAAAAATAACAAAATAAATATTTCTGAAGTATTGCTTTTTTTTCTGAAGGTACCATTTAACAAATAAAATAATAGACTTAGAAATAAAAGCGGTGGGGATGATAACATTTATGCAGCAAATAGGTATAAATTTAATGAAAGGCATAATCTTGCTAATCATTTGCTTCATATAAAATCACATTGATCTCAAATTTATTATTATTGTACCCCACTGCTTTTATTTCTAAGTCTATTATTTTATTTGTTAAATGGTACCTTCAGAAAAAAAAAGCAATACTTCAGAAATATTTATCTTGTTATTTTTAGTGCATCAATATATATATAAATGAATGTATGTGTGTCTGTTTGTCCTTTATGCTTGACCAAACCACTCATTGGAACGCCATGAAACTTTGGGAAGTTATTTAGTATAGTACTGGGAAGGTTTCTAGCATTAAAATTTTTGAAATAACTTTTCGCTTTAAAATAATCAAGATAAAAATTCTAATTTATCTGTTATAATTAAACAATCTGCTCTAAATATTATCATGATGATACGATGATTTTGTAATGTAGAAAATTAGGAAAGACAAAATTCAGGATGACACGGCAATTTATTTGAGACAAGAATAATGATACAATTCCAAGGCAAGATACTATTCCTTTAACTTCCAATTACCGAGGGAACCAATTAATATTGATTTTATTCAACTTATCGAGTATTTTTCAAGGGACCGGGAAAAAATGTTCACTTTATCGAGAGATTCGTTAGACAAACCTTTACTCGGGTAAAACCCGGGCGAAGCCGGGTACGTCCGCTAGTTTTAAATAAAAGCTTTTTTAAAAAAAGTGTTTTATAATTAATTATTCACGCTATTTTTAGTCATATATATGCCAGTCCAAAAAAAAAGCCTTATCACTGAGACGACGTTGGCCTTAAATAGCTGCAAGCCTGCTCGCAGCAGATTGGTCAATTCCTCGTGGGAGGTCGGAAGTGACGTAAGCAAAATCCGTTACTAACAGAACTGCTTCTCTTTGCTTTCGGAAACCCTAAATTTATTGAATTATATTACAAAGTTAGAGACACCCAGTGGATTATTGTTAGGGGATAATTGGTACATATAAAATTTGAATTATAATTAAACAATTGATTAAATAGTTAAAAGTGTAACAACATACTAATTGAAAAAGGGGAACTATTTAAAAAGGTGTCGTGAAATGTATGGTGGTATATTGTTACACACATATATATATATATATATATATATATATATATATATATAGTGTAGAAACTATATAACAAAATTATAACAGTGATTCTAATTTTAAAACTTAACATTATATATATATATATATATATATATATATATAATGAATATAAATATATGCGTGATGATATTGGAATAAGATGACTAAATTATAACAGATAAAATTAATATATTTGTTGGCTTTTCTCATTTATTTGCTTGTAATTCCAAGTAGTTTTAGATAGGAATCTGAATATTTGGATTTCTAATTCCTTCCATGTCTTGAACATTTATTGAAAAAATCCTTTCGCAACCTCCAGCATTGTCGCATTTTTAGTCAAGAAAATTGAAATTGACAGGTTCTGGGAAAAAAATAGTTGTTATTTAGTCAGAAAATGATAATGAAAATATTGCTGTATCATGTTTGATAATCAGATACAAAATTATATAGGGAAAAAATTCCAAAAGAGCAGAGACCACGGGTGAAGAGAGTTCACTTTTAGTATGCAGAAACAAAATTCTAACAGAAAACATTCATTCGAGTAGAAGACACAAAGCCAGATCATCTATATATATAAAAAATGAATGTATGTGTGTGTGTGTGTGACAATTTTTTTTTGACAATTAAAATTATTTATTGTCTTCTAGACAATGTTACATCAATTTATCAACGAGAAAAAAATAGCGAAAAGCGTGTTCGAACCAGGGACTTCAGGTTCTAAAGTCTAAAGCTTTCACAGCTAGGCTATTTTGCCTTAAGAAAGAAAAAATATATATTACACAAAAAATAAATATTTACATAAATGTTACATATATTTTAGAAGGGGGATGATGGAAGGAGACCTCGACGCTGGAGGGTCCCGGACCAGGCGATGAGCGGGTCCTCCACCGCTTCTCCGAACCCAACAAGGACAAAGTAGCAATAAATTCGCAACTTTGCCGACGCCAGGATGGAAAGGGCGTCGTCCTCAAGGCCGGACCCGCCGAAGATCCAAGCCTGCAGGTCAGGGGGCCGCCCTATGATGTTGAAGGCCTCTCTAATGAGAGGCCTGATGGAGGGACAGCACCAGTAACGGTGGCTGAGGGAGCGGTCGATGGACCCGCAGGCAGGACAGGAGGGGCCGACCGAGGCAGGATGGGCGTGTGTGTGGTGTATCTGTCCTTTATGCTTGACCAAACCACTCATTGGAACGCCATGAAACTTTGGGAAGTTATTTAGTATAGTACTGGGAAGGTTTCTGTTCTACCGCGTTAGGGTAAAGGTTCGAGCTGCAGGGAGAACTATAAATTAATAATTTATATTTTAATAAGTGTCCAAAAATTACATACAATTGTAAGAGGCAGGTGGAGTACAGTTTTTACTCCACCAGCGCCTAGAGTATTATATAATGGAAGGAACCGCCGCAGGTTGTAGCGACGCGCGGTAAACAGCCGGCGACATCAGGCGGTGTTCGAAAAGTGCGCGCGCAGCCCCCGGTGCGCGCGCAGGCCGGCTGGCCAGCCGCCGCTTCTCGCAGAATTCCCAGCGTCCCAGGCCAGCGTCGCCCGCTGGCATCCTCTTATCTCATGCCCCCCCTGGAGATTGGTACTTGGGACCGATCCAACGTAGTTGCTATAACGCGGGTTCGGTTCTCGGGTTCGAGGGGATAAGGTCTGCTGATGTTGAGCTGAGTTGGGTGGGGTGGTGTACGGTGGAGGCACGAAAGGTCGTAAGAATCTGCGATTACGGCGAAGAAGGCGTCCGGCGTCGGTCCGGATGAGGTAGCTGCGACCGCGTGGAAGTTGTTCGAGAACCTCAGCAAGGAGGGTCCAATGTTTTGTGCGGTGATCCTGGACAAGGACTATTGCTCCCACTTCCAATTTTGAGAGTGGCTTGGCGTTGCGATTGTATCGCTTGAGGGCTTTCTGCCTTAAGTTCTGGGCTCGTTGATCGCATTCTGAAATCCTTGTTCTCCATTCCTTGGCAAACTGACTACGGTGAAGCGGTAGCTTGGTACGTGTCGGGGCACCAAACACAATCTGCGCTGGACTTCGTCCCTCTGCTTTGGGCGTGTTTCGGAACTCCATCAAACTTTCTAAAAATGTGTCGGACTTGAGATTCCCATTGGTGGTGGTCTTGCTGATTAGGTACTTTATCGATTTTACGGCCGCTTCGGCAAGTCCATTTGATTGAGGAAAGTGTGGAGATGAGGTGGAGTGCTCGATGTTCCAACGCTTTGTCCAACTCCGAAACTCTTGAGAGGAGAATTGGGGACCATTGTCGGATGTGAGTATCTCTGGGATGCCGTAATCTGCCATCCACTTTTGAAGGTGACGGATGACCGTGGTGGACGTGGGTGCTCTGCCACATTGCGTCACGTTGATCCAACCTGAAAAGCGGTCGACCATAACGAGATATTGGTATCCAGCGTGCGAAAAAAGGTCGCAGGAAACATGTTGAAATGGGTAGCTAGGCGGCGGGTCGGAATAGAGTGGTTCTTTCTGTTGCGAGGGTAGATAGGCTGAACACTCGGCACACGTTTTTACTACGTTCCGGATGTCATTAGTGATGCTCGGCCAAAAGACAGATTGGCCAGTGCGTCGAAGAGTCCGGTCTTGGCCTTGATGCGAAGCATGGAGTATTTTTAGCACTTCTGAGCGTAATGGTGTTGGGATGAGTAGGCGAGAGCCTAAGAAAACGAGTTCTTCGCGTACGCTTAGTTGGTGCAATACTCTCCAGTAGGGGCGAAGATCTTCGTCGAGGTCTTCTTTACGTTGAATCTTTTGAGGGATGATATTGCGTATACGTTTGTACTCTCCATCATGCTCTGCGGCTGCTCTGATTTGTCGTATTAACGAATCCTCCATTACCCTGGATCCGTCGACCGGGTCTACTACTGCAGCGGCAATGAGAGGTGCGGGATCAGAATCAGGATGATCATCGGTATCGTAAACGTCGGGAACTGGGGATGGGTGGCGAGAGAGCACGTCAACAACGGTATGTTTCTTTCCCGGACGCCAAACTGCCGTAATGAGGTACGGAGTCAGCTTTTCCTTTAGCCGGAGGAGCCTTGGGTTTTCTATCTCGTCCAGAGTTTTGGAGTTCAGTATGGGAATAAGGGGACGGTGGTCGACTATAAGTTCGAAATGAGATCCCATAAGAAATAACTTGCATTTCTTGGCTGCCCACACGACAGCTAATAACTCAATTTCCGTGGCGCTATACCGGGACTCTGCAGGAGTCACATTGCGGGATCCTACCTGGAGAAGTCTCCATTGACTATCAGGTTGTTGTTGATAAAGGGCATATCCTAGTCCCTGGGTCTGTGCTGCGTCCGTTTCTAGGCGGAGGGGTTGTCCTGGGGAGAACTGTGCTAGGATGCGTGAGCTGCAGAGTTCTTGAATGACTGCGTCAAAAGCTCGCTGGTGGGGGTTCTCCCAAACGAAGGCGGCTTTGGCTGACAAAAGTGATCGGATTGGCGCGGATAGCTCGGTTAGATGATGGGAAAAGGCCTCAAACTGTTGAACAAGGCCGTTAAAGGAACGCACGTCGGTCTTGTTGGTTGGTATCGGGAAATTCTTTAGAGCGGAGTACAAATGTGGAGAAGGTGTGTAACCGGAAGAATTTATACGGAAGCCGCACCAGTCGACTTCTGGCTGAGCGAATACGAACTTCTTCTGGTTGAGGGTGATTCCATGTTCCTGACACCGGGAAATGACCTGTCGAACACGTTGGACATGTGTTTTGTAGTCTGAATCGAAGATAATGATGTCCTCTACCACTTTTTCTACGTTCTGTATTCCAAATAGGGCTTCGTCTCCACGACGGTTGTGCTCGTCTCCGGCGGAACACAATCCCATCACGTTGCGACAATAGCGGTAACTTCCCCATGGTGTGATGAAGGTGGTTAGTTTTTTACTCTTTTCATCGAGGGGGACTTGCCAATAACCGTGACGGGCATCTAGCGTGCTGAAAAACTGCATGCCTGGTGGGATGCGAGCAACAACCTCGCGGGGTACCCTGACTGGATAGGCGGGTCGTCGGACGTATTTGTTCAGTCCGGTGAGGTCCACGGTTACGCGCGGTTCTGATGAGCCTTTTTTCGGGACGACTACCATAGGATGGCACCAATCGATGGCTTCGCCGACGGGTACCTGTTCGATTATCCCTTTCGCCAACATGGTATCGAGTTGAGTTTTGACGGGGTCTCTCCAGTGAAAGGGAACGTTGTATGCCCGGTAGCGTTTGCAAGGAACGGCATCTTTAACTAGTTCGATAGACATGGGGGGTCCTTGCATGGGTTTTAACACTGTGTCGTCGAACGCTCTAGCATAATGGGTAAGGATAGACTGCTTATCGATCTCATTGGCTCTCACCGGGGTCGGCGGGAACGTTAGAACTTGTCCGTTGGTTATGGCATTGACGATCATTGAATGGGGCCAGTTATCCGGCAGAAGTCCTAAGGCTTTGCATCCGCACTTGCTCAAGAGAGGGGCGTTCAGGTGCTTGCAGACTCCAACGGTAGTACTGTATGTTTTCCCGTTGAGATGCAGTGCCGCGACGAACGATCCACAAGGACTTAAGCTGATGCCGTAGGCTCCTACGCAAGGGACGTTCTTCGGGTTGAGTGCTGATCGGGTCTGCTCATCCAGTAACAGGAATTCTGATTCTGGGATTAGATCCAGATCTGACCTCGGGTCCGCCAGCCAACGGATTTGGTGTAACTTATGGTTGATATCGGTCGTAATGGTTATGAGTTCGTTGCGTACTCCAGCTGCAACAACTGTGTTTGAGGGTCCTGGTTGGGACTGATTGTTTCTGGTTGCGGGTGGCGGGATATTAGGTTTGGTTGTGGGTTTCCGTTTCAGTTGTCGGCAAACCCTTCCGTAATGCCCGGTGATGCCGCATTTGTTACACTCATGTCTTTTGCTGGGCACTGGTCACGGCGGTGTCTTGGGTTCGCCCCACATCCGGAGCAGGGGTCGTTAGGATCATAGGGTTTCTGAAAGAAACGGTTGGCCTTAGGTGAGGTTTCAGACGAGCTGGCTTGTTGATGCTTGTAGGTTGATGGTGCACGTCTGGTTGCAATGAAGGCTTCGGGGGAGGTGGTTGGGGAGGGTGAAAGAGTCGCGCCCACGGCGGTAGCACTCTCATGTGCGATGCAAATTGAGAGGACTCGGTCCAGGGAGAGGTCGGAATTGTACTGCTCCGCCAGTACTTTTCGTTGGAGGTCTTTATCAAACAGGCCACATATTAACCTGTCACGGATACGGAGTTGCTGTTGATAACCAGCAAGGGCAAACGTTTTCCCACAAGCTCTTTTTGTGCATATTGTAATACACGGGTCGCCGCATGTGCTGCACTTAAAATCCAGCTCATGTGCACACGAGTCATCAAGAGCTTTAAGGGCTGCGAAGTAGCGATCCACCGATTCTCCGGTTTGTTGGTCCCTACGATGAAAATCTTGCCGATCAAGGAGGGGGTTTCGCTTCTTGCGTAGGTAGGCCTCGAGAGCATTCACGGCTTCATCGAGGGTGGTGGTGGTAGAAATATGAAGGCGGCCTGATTGCCAAAGGATGGTCCATTCGGAATGGAGGGCGGCACGCAAAGTCACTTGCTGTGTGGATAGCGGGAAGGTGGCTACTTGTTGGGCGTCCACGTAGTCGTTCCAACGTTGTTTCCAATCGCGGAAAAAAGACATCGTTAACTCCTCCGGGGAAGCCAGTTTAGGAAGCTGGATGATTTTTGTGGCGTGGTGAGGAGGAGCTCCTAATGGGACTGTCGGTGTCGGATTCCGAGTAGCCATCTGCTGCAACAGTGCGGCTATGGACCTGAGGATGTCGGTGCTGGTCGGCGAGGCAGGGTTCTCTGGAGGGGTTTGGGATGGTCGACGATTCCTTCTTGAGGGCATCTTGATTACTAATTGTCACTGAGCTGTCACTTAAAAAACGGCTATAATTAACCGAATGTCGACTGCGCCATGTTCTACCGCGTTAGGGTAAAGGTTCGAGCTGCAGGGAGAACTATGAATTAATAATTTATATTTTAATAAGTGTCCAAAAATTACATACAATTGTAAGAGGCAGGTGGAGTACAGTTTTTACTCCACTAGCGCCTAGAGTATTATATAATGGAAGGAACCGCCGCAGGTTGTAGCGACGCGCGGTAAACAGCCGGCGACATCAGGCGGTGTTCGAAAAGTGCGCGCGCAGCCCCCGGTGCGCGCGCAGGCCGGCTGGCCAGCCGCCGCTTCTCGCAGAATTCCCAGCGTCCCAGGCCAGCGTCGCCCGCTGGCATCCTCTTATCTCAGTTTCTAGCAAATAAAATTTTTGAAATAACTTTTCGCCTAAAAATAATCAAGATAAATATTCTAATATATCTGTTATAATTCAACAATCTGCTCTAAATATTATCATGTATATAGAAAAAATTGATTATATGCCTCTTCTTTATGCCGGACCAAACTACTCATTTCATCGCAATTTAACTTTGAGAAATTGTTTAATATACTACGAGAAAGGTTTCTATATAATTATTATTTTGAAAAAACCTTTTTTTTTAAATAAGGATAAATATAAATTAATCTGTTATATTTTCAGCACTCTGATTTATTATCTCTGTAAATCTTTACATATATAAAAAACAAAATTTCTCTGTCTGTTTATCAATAAACTCAGAAACTACTTAACCAAATGTCACCAAATTTCCCACATAACTACCAATGACCCTGAAGATGAAGAATTTACAATGTATTAAAATTAAGTAAAAAAAAATATTTTAAAATATATATTTTATCTTTGTGCATAACTTTATTTATATAGCCACTTGCTATTTGACCATTTAGAAGTTTGGGTAAAGTTATAAAGCTATTTTTTGTCAATATCCTTTTTTCGTTTCGGTTTATTTCCCAAATTCCATTATTAAGAAGGTTTTCAATGTGTGTTTTTGTATTCAAATTATTAATGACACTTTTGAAAGTAAAACAGTGTATACGGTATTAAATATGTATAATGAGAGAAACAATGGCTTAAAATATGATAGAAAGTAAGCTTAATGAAGACAAAAAAAAAAGTTAAGAATTCCCTATGAATTGAAATGAAGTGATTTTGCCTATAAAATATCAAAAAATAAAAAAATAGTCTGGATTAATACACTTTCAAAATGGTTAAAATGGCAATTATTAAGCCAAACAGTGTGAAAAAGTAGATACAGTAGAGCTTCCATTGAGAGGATGCCTAAAATCGTAGCTTAACCCGTTTCTCCAAGAGGCAGTCTCTTATTAAAGGTCTATTAGAGATTCTTTAATATCAATTAGAATCTCCAATGAGAGACCACCTACAGGAGAAACAAGTTGAGTCATGTTTTTAGGTGGTCTTTCTTAAGAGACTCTATTTACATATATTAAAATCAACATTTTCTCACTGTTACGTTTAATTACTGCTAATCTCTATATATAAAAATGAATGTATGTCTGTGTCCATCTTTCAATTATTAATTGGACTGAGCTAGTTTTGTGAGTTTCATTATTCTATATGGTCTGGAAGCATATTAAAATTAAATATACAAAATTTGAAAGGAAATTTGGAAATTTGTCCGTTCTTGGCCAACCTGACAACCCAGAAGTCTGAAAATGGTCAGCTAGCATTGTCATCAGATTTGAACATGTGTACCAAATTTCATATTTCTAGGTGCCCTATAAGTATATTAATAAAAATTGATTACAAGATTTGGCGACAGATATCCAGACAGACAGACATGGAGGCAAGTTAAATAAAAGCTTTTAAATAAAAAGTTGATCAATCTCATTGAAAATGGTACCATCTGAAAGAGCGTAAAAAGTATACCAAAAAAGTTTACCCAAGAAGGAGAAATCGAAGGAAAATCGCTAAAAACGAACGGTTCGCGAGATATTGGCAAAACAAAATAAATAAAATTAAATATACAAAATTTGAAAGGAAATTTGGAAATTTGTCCGTTCTTGGCCAACCTGACAACCCAGAAGTCTGAAAATTGGTCAGCTAGCATTGTCATCAGGTTTGAACATGTGTACCAAATTTCATATTTCTAGGTGCCCTATAAGTATATTAAAAATGATTACAAGATTTGGCGACAGACAGACAGATAGGCAAGTTAAATAAAAGCTTTTAATAAAAAAAAAAAATAGTTTATATCATTGTTGCTCTTTTTTATATAAAATAAATACCCAATAAAATTTAAAGAGTTGAAATTGAAGGTTTGTAATATTATTAGATTAAAATCATAAATGATAATAAAATTTTGGAAGCTCTTTTTTTGCCTCTCCAGGATTAAATACTGTTCTTTTTTATCATCTGAAGATGTCCAGAAAGCCAGTTCTTGATTTGAGAATTCTTAAATTTCTTTTATATTTTTTAAAATTTGTGAATTACCGTGATATAATCTCAAAAACAGGAATAATAAATACTCATATCAGTGAAACATAATACATCAATATATAAAAGTTTAGAATTGACGCTACCTGAACAAATCAATTTATGCTATTCCAATATTTGCCTCAACAATTAACTTTAACAATGGGTTATATTCAACAATGAAGCTTATTATGGCTAAGTGGTGATTTAAATTATAATAACAATTTTTATTTGTGTTCCTAATTAAAGATGGCCGCCTGGAGACCATTTAAATAATATATAAATATTAATAAAAGGCGTTAGCGCGCGCCATCTGTTATAAAAATATCAAACTTTTTTTGACGCATATAAAATTCTTTGTGAAAAAAACAATAAATAAAACGCTGACGAGCGCCAACAGCGCGAAACGCGTTCGTGGATGGCTTTTCTTGATTTATTAACAAAAAATGTAGGCCAAATATCAGGGAACAGGCTAAATCAATGTTTAGTTTATTTCTGCTCTACGAGATGGCGCTCTGCCTTCTAAAAAGCACATGTGCTCCTGGTCAGGATATCTATATTTCATTTATTTATCTTCTAATTTCTTATATTTGTGTTACAATCTGTGTAACGACGTTATTGTCTGAAGGCTTCCCAAGCTAACACCTCTTCAATAAAGAAACTCGTCGCTTTTACCTTTGGTTTCTTCATAGCACAATTATCCTGGACCTCATATATTTCAAATTTATTGAAAACGGTTTCTTCCAAAATAGAACTAATATCACGTGACCCGCTCTATCTCTCAACTAAAACAACCATCACCAACCACCGTTTGAAGCAACTGTAGACGTAAAGGTAAGAATCCAGCTTTTTACAAGTCGTTGAACAACCTTCCTTCAATTCCTGGTTTCTCAAGTTCTCTTGTAACACTACGCAAGGAAAATGGTATACTAGAACAATATGTAAAGATTATTTTGAGAAAAGGTGTCGTTATGAACATATTCCTCAAATAGATGTCTATATTCAGATTTGGTTAAAAGGTTCTCAACTGACGTCATATTATTTTGTGCCAATTTGACCAATCAGTTTTTCCAATCCATATTATATGAATTATCTTCTAACACTTCTGATTGGTTATTTATTCTAGAATCAAACTTTAAAAAGAACGATAGAGTACTGATGTATGAGTATCCTACAATTAGGAAATGTAATCAAAGTTTGAACCTCCTTAGTAGTGATGCTTAAATAGAAAAGTGACCAGAATACAATGAGAGTTTACATATTAGATTTCCACAAGATTTGAGGCATTCCTGTGGATTTTCTGTGTGTTATGGCAGACCCAGTGCTATCATAAGAACATTTAACCTATTTGAAGAAGTCTAGATTGATATTACCTGATTGTTATCTGTTATAGCATTTTGACACTAAAGTTTGATAAAGTTAGCGGAACCTGAATAGCATCATATATTGGGCATTTTGTTGAATCTTTTTTTTTTCAAAAGAGAATATTGTAACAACGTATTTATTAATTTTATTATTTTAATTAACAGAGTGGTCATTTTTATGTTTATATTGCCCTCGTGGCTTATCTTTTATTTACCACTCATAGTTTGTGTTTGCCTGAAATAATTTGTTGTCTCATCCCGAAGTTGATCTTCCCTAATTTACCACGTGGCAATATATTCAAAACATAATCATTGAATATTCCGTTTTTCATTTATTGATAATTTTTTCATATTTCTTTGATCTCTCTTCTTCTTTTCTTTCTTATCTATTTTTCTTTAAAATGAATCATTTGCATGAATTTTTGAAATTCTTTTTGATTTTCATATACTTGAATTGGTTATCAAAGCATTATAATTTTTCGGATTCAGAATTGAAGATATGAACACTTCATATAAAATTATATACAGTGTACTCCGCTTATAACGAAGTCGCATTATCCATGACAATCACTTTGTTATATCCGAAGTTTGTTATATCCGCAGTTGGAAAAAAAAATGTTTTGTACCAATAATTTTATTTACTATTCAACTCAAAAGAGCAACACAAAGATCATAACAACCTCATCAGGTGTTTTTGGAGAAGTAGTTTGTGATTTTCTTTTGACATTTAGAAGTCAGTAACAAGTGCTGAACACTCTTTTCGATGTTGTTCAAGTCTGACAGATGCCTATGAAGAGACTTGGACTCATCCTGACATTGAAGAAACAATCGCAGAGTTTGAATGCTCTCCAAGACCTCTTTTGGATGCGGAATGTGGACAATTGGGTCTACTTCTTCATCAACTTGGTCCGTTTCCTCTTCTTCTTTTGATTGAAGAATGCTCTCGACAATTTCTACATCGGATAACATGGCAACGATTGACATCAGCTGATTCTCCACAAATGTTGCGCAGCTTGATGCCATGCCTTGCCTTCCAACGCTCGATCCATCCACCACCCCCAGTAAAATCCTTTAATCCAAATTCAAGAGCCAGGGTCTTCGCCTTTTCGGAAAGCAATGGACCATTATCTGGAAGCGCTGCACTTCTTGCCTGCTTGAACCACTGCAGCAGAGCCTCATCAACATCAGCATATGTAGATCCACGTGCTCGTTTCCGACTGCTTTCTCCCGCATGCAGAGCTTGTTGGTGGATCTTCTCAGAGTTCTTTATTATGGTGCTGAGCGACGACTGTGGGATATTATGTTTCTGGGCAACATCTGTCTTTTTCTTCTTCTCCACTTCAATCTCTCTTAGGATTTGCAGCTTGACTGACAGAGATAGTGAGTTTCTTGTTTGTTTTCGTTCTCCTGCCATGGTAAACGTTAATAAAATATAAGCGTTTATTAAACAATTTAATTTTGTTTAAATAATGTAAAAAAAAATACTTATAATATGTTTGCATATTTTAAAATTGTATATTATTAACTTATTTGTTGTGTATCATTAAATTTGTGTTATTCACACGTTGTAATTTGATATATATTATGCATAATATATTAGTCAATTATAATGGTAAATGAGAAAACTTCGTTATAAACGGATAAAATAAAAATTTATACATGCAAATCACTTCGTTATAAGCGAAAATTATTTATATCCGACTTCGCAATATTCAGAGTTCTTTTAATGGTTTAAGCCCTTCTTTTCTTTCGTGCAGACAATTTCATTCTCTATATGCGGAATTTCGCTATACCCGACTTTGTTATAAGCGGAGTACACTGTATACAAATTTTGGTTGATCAAATTCAAATTTGATTTTTTTATAAGAAAACATATTTTATATCATTGTTGCTCTTTTTTATAAATTTATTTAAAATATTTCATTCTAAATAAATCCCCAATAAAATTCTTAGATTTGAAATTGAAGGTTTGCAAAATTTTTCGATTGTTGTTGTTGTCGTGTCCAAAGAAGAGTCCTAGATGGCTCCATGCATCTCCATCACAGCAGCAGCAATATCCACTATCTTGCTCTTCATTGGAAATTGGGTGCCGTTGCCACGTTAGTCACCTTGGAAACGAACCAAAATTTGGTCGAATATTTCAAGGGCCCAGGGGGGACCGCAATTATTCGATTGAAATCATAAATGAAAAGAAAATTTTGGAAGCTCTTTTTTGCCTCTCCAGGAGTATCTACTATTCCTTTTTATCATCTGAAACTGTCCAGAAATCCAGTTCTTGATGTGAGAATTCTTAAATTTCTTTTATATACAAAATATGTGAATTATCTTGATATAATTTCAAAAACAGGAATTATAAATACACATATCAATAAATAATTAGATAGTAAAAAGGCATATATTGGATTGAATAAAATATTTTTTTGCTAATATTCCGGCCGACTAAACGCCAACCTTTATCGAGGCATTACATTTTTTTTATCATTTAATATCAAAGAAATAAAATGTAATGCCTAGATAAAGGTTGGCGTTCAACCAGCCGAAATATTGGCAAATAAATCTTTTATTGAATCCTATATATGCCGTTTTACTATCTAATGATTTAAGTATGGATTTTTCTATTTTCATATCAACGAAACATGATACAGCTATATAGACAAGATTAATTTAAAATTGACTCTACCTGAACAAATCAATTAATGCTATTACAATATTTGACTCAACAATGATCTTTAACAATGGGTTTTATTCAACCATGGAGTTTATTACGTCTAAGTGGTGATTAGATCTATATTATAATAGCAATATATAATTGTGTTCCTAATTAAAAATGGCGGCCTGGAGACCATTTAAATAATAAATAAGTATTAATGGGATGCGGAAGCGCGCGCCATCTGTTATAAGAAATATAAACTATTTTTGACGCATATGATTCTTTGTGGGGAAAAAAAATAAAATAAAACGCTGACGAGGGTCAACAGCGCGAAACGCGCTCGCGGGTGGCTTTTCTTGATTTAACAAGAAATTGGGTTGGCCATATATTAGGGAACAGGCTAAATCAATGTTTAGTTGATTTCTGTTCCTCTAGATGACGCTCTGTCTTCTGAAAGGCACATGTGCTCCTGGTCAGGATATATATATTTATTTATTTCTATTCTAATTTCTTATATTTGCGCTACAGTCTGTGTAACGACGTTATTGTCTGAAGGCTTCCCAAGCTAACACCTCTTCACTAAAGAAACTCGTCACTTTTACCTTTGGTCTCTTCTTAGCAACAATTATCCTGGTACTCCGTTTATTGTGATGTTTCAAATTTATTTAAAACGTTTCTTCCAAAATAGAACTAATATCACGTGACCTGCTCTATCTCTCAGCTGAAACAACCACCACCCCGCACCTAACGATTATTTGGAACGACTGTAGACGGTAAGGTAAGAAACAAACTTTCTACAAGTAGCTGAATAACCTTTGTTCGATTCGTGGTTTCTCAAAATATTTTTGCAACACTACGCAAGGAATATGTTATACTAGAACAATATTCAAAGGTTCTCTTGAGAAAAGGTGTTGTTAAAAACATATTACTCAAATGTCCATTCTCAGATTTGTTAAAAGGTTCTCAACTGACGTCATATTATTCTGTGTCAATTTAACCAATCAGTTGCTCTAATCCATATTATGCGTTATCTTCCAACACTTCTGATTGGCTCGTTATTCTTGAATCAATCTTTAATATGAACGACAGAGTACCAATGTGTGAGTATCATAGAATCAGGGCATGTAATCAAAGTTTGAACATCCTTAGTAGAGATGCTTAAATAGAAAAGTGACCAGAATACATTAAGAGTTGACAAACTCCGCCCTTGCCGGTCCCAAGCCCGGATGAAAAAGGAGGAGGGGGAGCAGTAACAAGTTCACCAAAAAAACCTGGGCTCAGCTGGCCCGGCTGATAGTACCCTGTAAGGGCTCCTAATCCAGGGATATAGGATGAGCAGCGTTTGTACTCCATGTTAGGAGCGGCTGCACATGGCGTCTGTTTCTCATGTCAGAGGCGGCCATTTCTTTTGGAGATAAGTCGGCCTGCCACTTAGTAGTAGTACTCCCAGTCTTAATGACAAAGGCAGACGCGTTATACTTCACCAAGTGTGGAGATAAGAAAGAATAGTTGAAGCATTCCTGTTGTTTTCTCTGTGTTATGGCAGACCCAGTGCTATCAAAAGAACATTCAACCTATTTGAAGAAGTCTAGGTTGAAATTACCTGATTGTTATCTGTGATAGCTATTTGATACTAAAGTTTTATAAAGATAGCGCAATCTGAATAGCATCAAATATTGGGCATTTGGTAGCATTTTTTTTTTTTTTTTTTTTTTCAAAAGAGAATATTGTAACAACGTATTTATTAATTTTATTATTTATATCAACAGAGTGGTCATTTTTATGTTTATATTTTGCTACTCTGTAAATTTCCCTCGTGGCTTATCTTTTGTTTACCATTTATATTTTGTTCTTGCCGGAAATAAATTTTTGTCTCATCCCGAAGTTGATCTTCTCTAATTTCCACGTGGCAATATATTCAAAACGTAATTATTGAATATTCCGTTTTTCATTTATTGATTTTTTTCTTTAATATCTCTTCTTATTTTCTTTCTGATATATTTTTCTTTAATAATAATCATAGGCTTGAATTTCTGATATCCTTTTAAATTTTCATTTACTAGAATGGGTAATCAAAACATTATTTTCTTTCGAAATCAGATTTGATGAGTTGTTTTTTTAACACTCCAAATAAAATTATATACAAAACCTTTGGCTGATCAAATGTAATTTTGATTTTTTAGTAAGGAAAAAATAGTTTATATCATTGTTGGTCTTTTTTATATAAAGTAAATCCCCAATAAAATTGTAAAAGTTTAAATTGAAGGTTTGTAATATTATTGGAAGAAAATCATAAATGAAAAGAAAATTTTGGAAGCTCTTTTTTGCCTCTCCAGGAGTATCTAATATTTCGTTTTAACAACTGAAGATGTCCAGAAAGCCAGTTCTTGATGTGAGAATTCTTTAATTTCTTGTATATACAAAATATGTGAATTATCTTGGTATAATCTCAAAAACAGGAATAATAAATACGCATATCAATAATCATTAGATAGTAAAAAGGCATATATTGGATTGAGTAAAAGATTTAATTGTCAATATTCCGGCTGATTGAACGCCAACCTTTATCGAGGCATTACATTTTTTTTATCATTTAATATCAAATAAATAAAATGTAATGCCTAGATAAAGGTTGGCGTTCAGCCAGCCGAAATATTGGCAAATAAATCTTTTATTGAATCCTATATATGCCGTTTTACTATCTTATGATTTTAGTATGGATTTTTCTATTTTCATATCAACGAAACATGATGCAGCTATATAGACAAGATTAATTTAGAATTGAATATACCTAAACAAATCAATTAATGCTATTTCAATATTTTACTCAACAATTATCTTTAACAAAGGGTTTTATTCAACAATTGGGTTTATTACGGCCGAGTGGTGATTAGATTTATATTATAATAACAATATATAATTGTGTTCCTAATTAAAGATGGCCGCCTGGAGCCATTTAAATAATATATAAATATTGATAGGATGCGTTAGCGCGCGCCATCTGTTGTAAGAAATATAAACTATTTTTGACGCTTATGATTCTATGAAAGGGGTAAAAAAAACGCTGGCGAGGGTCAACAGCGCGAAACGCATTCGTTGGTGTCTTTTCTTGATTTAACAAGAAAGTGGGTTGGCCATATATCAGGAAACGGGCTAAATCAATGTTTAGTTGATTTCTGTTCCACCAGATGGCGCTCTGTCTTCTGAAAAGCACATGTGCTCCTGGTCAGGGTATCTATATTTCATTCATTCATATTCTAATTTCTTATATTTGTGTTACAATCTGTGTAACGGCGTTATTCTCTGAAAGCTTCCCAAGCTAACACCCCTTCAATAAAGAAACTCGTCACTTTTACCTTTGGTTTCTTCTTAGCAACAATTATCCTGGTTCGCCAATAATTTCAAATTTATTGAAAACGGTTTCTTCCAAAATAAAACTAATATTACGTGACCTGCTCTATCTCTCAGCTAAAACAACCATCACCAACCACCGTTTGAAGCAACTGTAGACGTAAAGGTGAGAATCCAGCTTCTTACAAGTCGCTGAATAACCTTTCTTCAATTCCTGGTTTCTTAAATTCTCTTGTAACACTATGAAAGGAAAATGGTATACTAGTACAATATGTAAAGATTATGTTGAGGAAAGGTGTCGTTATGAACATATTCCTCAAATATATGTCTATATTCAGATTTGCTTAAAAGGTTCTCAACTGACGTCATATAATTCTGTGTCAATTTGACTAATCAGTTTTTCCAATCCTTATTATGAATTATCTTCTAACACTTCTGATTGGTTAGTTATTCTAGAATCAAACTTTAAAAAGAACGATAGAGTACTGATGTATGAGTATCCTACAATTAGGAAATGTAATCAAAGTTTGAACCTCCTTAGTAGTGATGCTTAAATAGAAAAGTGACCAGAATACATTAAGAGTTGACATATTAGATTTCCACAAGAGGTGAATCATTCCTGTGGATTTTCTGTGTGTTATGGCAGACCCAGTGCCATCATAAGAACATTTAACCTATTTGAAGAAGTCTAGATTGATATTACCTGATTGTTATCTGTGATAGCATTTTGATACTAAAGTTTGATAAAGTTAGCGGAACCTGAATAGCATCATATATTGGGCATTTGGTTGAATCTTTTTTTTTTCAAAAGAGAATATTGTAACAATGTATTTATTAATTTTATTATTTTAATTAACAGAGTGGTCATTTTTATGTTTATATTTCCCTCGTGGCTTATCTTTTGTTTATCACTCATAGTTTGTGTTTGCCTGAAATAAATTGTCTCATCCCGAAGTTGATCTTCCCTAATTTACCACGTGGCAATATATTCAAAACATAATCATTGAATATTCCGTTTTTTATTTATTGATAATATTTTCATTTTTCTTTAATCTCTCTTCTTCTTTTCTTTTTTATATATTTTTCTTTAATATGAATCATTTGCATGAATTTTTGAAATTCTTTTTGATTTTCATATACTTGAATTGGTAATCACAAAGCATTATAATTTTTCGAAATCAGAATTGAAGATATGAACACTTCATATAAAATTTTATACAAAACTTTTGGTTGATCAAATTCAAATTTTATTTTTTATTAGAAAAAAACATTTTATATCATTGTTGCTCTTTTTAATAAATTTATTTAAAATATTTCATTCTGAATAAATCCCCAATAAAATTCCTAGATTTGAAATTGAAGGTTTGCAAATTTTTCGATTGTTGTTGTTGTCTTGTCCAAAGAAGAGTCCTAGATGGCTCCATGCATCTCCATCACAGCAGCAGCAATATCCACTATCTTGCTCTTCATTGGAAAATGGGTGCCGTTGCCACGTTAGTCACCTTGGAAACGAACCAGAATTTGGTCGAATATTTCAAGGGCCCAGGGGGGACCGCAATTATTCGATTGAAATCATAAATGAAAAGAAAATTTTGGAAGCTCTTTTTTGCCTCTCCAGGAGTATCTACTATTCCTTTTTATCATCTGAAACTGTCCAGAAATCCAGTTCTTGGTGTGAGAATTCTTAAATTTCTTTTATATACAAAATCTGTGAATTATCTTGATATAATTTCTAAAACAGGAATTATAAATACACATATCAATAAATAATTAGATAGTGAAAAGGCATATATTGGATTGAATTAAAGATTTATTTGCTAATATTCCGGCCGACTAAACGCCAACCTTTATCGAGGCATTACATTTTTTTTATCATTTGATATCAAAGAAATAAAATGTAATGCCTAGATAAAGGTTGACGTTCAGCCAGCCGAAATATTGGCAAATAAATCTTTTATTGAATCCTATATATGCCGTTTTACTATCTAATGATTTAAGTATGGATTTTTCTATTTTCATATCAACGAAACATGATGCAGCTATATAGACAAGATTAATTTAAAATAGAATATACCTAAACAAATCAATTAATGCTATTTCAATATTTGACTCAACAATTATCTTTAACAAAGAGTTTTATTCAACAACGAAGTTTATTTCGGCTAAGTGGCGATTTAAATTATAATAACATTATATAATTGTATTCCTAATTAAAAATGGCCGCCTGGAGCCCATTTAAATAAAATATAAATATTAATAGGATGCGGTAGCGCGCGCCATCTGTTATAAAAATATTAAACTTTTTTTGACGCATATAAAATTCTTTGTGAAAAAAAATAAAATAAAACGCTGACCAGCGCCAACAGCGCGAAACGCGTTCGTGGATGGCTTTTCTTGATTCATCAAGAAAGTGGGTTGGCCAAATATCAGGGAACAGGCTAAATCAATGTTAAGTTTATTTCTGTTCTACGAGATGGCGCTCTGCCATCTAAAAAGCACATGTGCTCCTGGTCAGGATATCTATATTCCATTTATTTATCTTCTAATTACTTATATTTGCGCTACAGTCTGTGGAACGGCGTTATTGTCTGAAGGCTTCCCAAGCTAACACCTCTTCAATAAAGAAACTCATCGCTTTTACCTTTGGTTTCTTCAAAGCAACAAATATCTTGGTTCGCCAATTATTTCAAATTTATTGAAAACGGTTTCTTCCAAAATAGAACTAATATTACGTGACCTGCTCTATCTCTCAACTAAAACAACCATCACCCCGCACCCAACCACCATTTGGAACGACTGTAGTCGGAAAAATAAGAAACCAACTTTCTACATGTAACTGAATAACCTATTTGAAATGAAGGCGATAAAAACGTGGTGATTTTCTTTTAATGGGAAAAAATACAAGCTTTCAGGCAAGAAAGCCCTTCTTCAGGTTACAACTTGGAAATATTTTAAAACTATGAATATGAAAGATAGCCCAATACAGTAAGTAAATATTTCAGCTGGGGGATTGGCGAGGTAAAACACGGAGTATTGGGGTGGGAGGTCGATTTTTTCGGTTAAAACTGGGCGTGCAGTGCGAGACCAAAGATTCAAGGACTAGGCGCTGACACTTGTTCTCGACGCCCTTGTAAACGCATACAGCGCTGTCCAAATTGAACGAGTGGCGAAATTCTGTGATGTGTTGGCAAAAGAGAGACTTGCGGTCATTGATGCGTATGTCCTTGGCCTAGTCCTTGAATCTTTGGTCTCGCACTGCACGCCCAGTTTTAACCGAAAAATCGACCTCCCACCCCAATACTCCGTATTTTACCTCGCCAATCCCCCCAGCTGAACTATTTACCTACTGTATTGGGCTATCTTTTATATTCATAGTTTTAAAATATTTCCAAGTTGTAACCTGAAGAAGGGCTTTCTTGCCTGAAAGCTTGTATTTCACCATTAAAAGAAAATCACCACGTTTTTATCGCCTTCATTTCAAATATTATTGCGTGGCTACGTCATGTCTGATCCTAACTTTGAATAACCTATGCTCAATTCGTGGTTTCTCGAAATATTTGTAACACTAAGCAAGGAATATGTTTTACTAGAACAATATGTGAAGATTATGTTGAGAAAAGATGTCTAATTATAAACACATTCATCAAATGTACATTCTCAGATTTGGTTAAAAGATTCTCAACTGACGTCATATTATTCTGTGTCAATTTGACCAATCAGTTTCTCCAATCCATATTATGCGTTATCTTCCAACACTTCTGATTGGCTCGTTATTCTTGAATCAAGCCTTAATAAGAAATATAAATAACCAATTTGTGAGTATCATATAATCAGGGGATGTAATCAAAGTTGAACCTCCTTAGTAGATATGCTTAAATAGAAAAGTGACCAGAATACATCAGAGTTGACAAACTCCGCCTTTGCCGGTCCCAAGCCGGGATGAAAAAGGAGGAGGGGGAGCAGTAACAAGCTCACTAAAAAACCTGGGCTCAGCTGGCCCGGCTGATAGTACCCTGTAAGGGCTCCAAATCCAGGGATACAGGATGAGCAGCGTTTGTACTCCATGTCAGGAGCGGCTGCACATGGCGTCTGTTCCTCATGTCAGAGGCGGCCATTTCTTTTGGAGCTAAGTCGGCCTGCCACTGAGTAGTGCTACCAGTCTTAATGACAAAGGCAGACGCATTCTACTTCACCAAGTGTGGAGATAAGAAAGAAGAAGAAGAAGAGTTGACATATTAGATTGCTACAAGAGTTGAAGCATTCCTGTGGATTTTCTGTGTGTTATGGCAGACCCAGTGCTATCAAAAGAACATTCAAACTATTTGAAGAAGTCTAGGTTGAAAAACCTGATTGATATCTGTGATAGCTATTTGATACTAAAGTTTGGTAAAGTTAGCGGAACCTGAATAACATCAAATATTGGGAATTTGGTAGTACCTTTTTTTCATTTCAAAAGGGAATATTGTAACAGCGTTTTTTTAAATTTTATTTTTTTTTTAACAGAGTGGCAATTTTTATGTTTATATTTTGCAATTCTCTGTGAATTTCCCTCGTGGTTTATCTTTTGTTTACCATTCATAGTTTGTTCTTGCCTGAAATAAATTGTTGTCTCATCCTGAAGTTGGTCTTCCCTAATTTACCACGTGGCAATATATTCAAAACATAATCTTCGAAAATTCCGTTTTCCATTTATTGATAATATTTTCATTTTTCTTTAATCTCTCTTCTTCTCTTCTTTCTTTTCTATTTTTCTTTAATATAAATCATAGGCTTGAATTTTTGAAATATTTTTGATTTTCATATACTAGAATGGGTATTCAAAACATTATATTCTTTCGAAATCATATTTGATGAATTAACACTTCATATAAAATTATATACAGAACTCTTGGTTGATCAAATGTAATTTTGATTTTTTTTTATAAGAAAAAAGAGTATATATCATTGTTACTCTTTTTTATTTAAAATGAATCCCCAATAAAATTGTGAGTTGAAAGTGAAGGTTTATAATATTATATAATTAAAATTATGAATGAAAAAATAAAATTTTGGAAGCTCTTTTTATGCCTCTCCAGGATCTACTTTTCCTTTTTATAATCTGAAGATGTCCAGAAATCCAGTTCTTGATGTGAGAATTCTTAAATTTCTTTTATATATAAAATATGTGAATTACCTTGGTATAATCTTAAAACAGGAGTAATAAATACGCATATCAATAAAGCATTAGATAGTAAAAAGGCATACAGGGTGTGATAGATAAGTAATGAAACTGGCCGCCGCGCGGCGCCCCAGTCGCTCTCAGTGCGTTCTCCACCTGCAGGTCACGTGGTGGGGGATCTGAGCTAACAATAGAACCGGTTCGCAGTCGCGTCGTAGCTCTGGCGCAGTGAGGGTCGAGCTTCGCGTATTACGTTGTTTGTGTGCCCGTGACACTAAATTGGTTCCCCGAGTGCTCACCGCCGAACAAAAGCAACGACGAGTGGACGTTTCCCGTGAGATGTTGAATGAATTGGAAAATAATCCAGACTTTTTAGACAACGTAGTAACAGGCGACGAATCGTGGACATTCCAATACGACCCGGAGATGAAAGCCCAGAGCTCGGAGTGGCACACACCGGCATCCCCACGGCCGAAGAAAGCAAGAATGTCAAAGTCCCGAGTCAAGACAATGCTGATTGTGTTTTTCGACAAGCGGGGGTTAATTCACAAAGAGTTTGTCCCTCAGGGGAAAACTGTTAATGCCGAATTCTACAAAGAAGTCCTTCGGCGATTGCACAAAACCGTCAAAAGAAAGCGACAGGACCTTGCTCAACGCTGGCGTCTCCACCACGACAACGCTCTGGCGCACACAGCGTTCCTCGTGACCTCCTATTTGACCCGAATTGGAGTTGAAGTTCTGCCACAGCCACCATACAGCCCTGACATGAGTCCT
The DNA here is from genome assembly GCA_030710605.1 of Cordylochernes scorpioides. Classification (NCBI taxonomy): domain Eukaryota; kingdom Metazoa; phylum Arthropoda; class Arachnida; order Pseudoscorpiones; family Chernetidae; genus Cordylochernes; species Cordylochernes scorpioides. Next base: position 26,365,052 of record CP092871.1, on the reverse strand, counting down.
CCTGATTTCTTCCCATTTCCGAAGGTAAAAAGATGCCTGAAGGGTCATCGTTTCGACGATATCCCGAACATCCAACGTGCTGTCACGAAGGCACTAACTTCGATAACTCCAACGGACTACAGTGGGGCCTATGAAGTTTGGAAAACGCGCTGGCAACGTTGTGTCGACGCCCAACGCGAGTTCTTCGAAGAATTATAACGTTTTGTACAAATCGGATCAATAAATTTGTTTTTCTAGACTGAGTCTCATTACTTATCTACCACACCCTGTATATTGGATTGAATAAAATATTTATTTGCCAAATATTTCGGCTGGCTGAACGCCAACCTTAATCGAGGCATCATATTTTTTATCATTTAATATCAAAAGAAAAAAAATGTAATGCCTCGATATGGTTTGGCGTTCAGCCACCCGAAATATTGGCAAATAAATATTTTATTCAATCCAATATATGCCTTTTTACTATCTAATGATTCAAGTATGGATTTTCTATTTTCATAACAATGAAACATGATACAGCAATATAGACAAGATCAATTTAGAATCGACAATCTGAATAAATCAATTAATGCTATTCCAATACTTGCCTCAACAACCCTTTATATAACAATGTGTTTTATTCAACAATGGAGTTTATTACAGCAAGTGGTGATTGGATTTCTTTTATAATAGCAATATATAATTGTTCCTAATTAAAGATGGCCGCCTGGAGACCATTTAAATAATATATAAATATTAATAGGATGCGTTAGGCGCGCCATCTGTTGTAAGAAATATAAACTATTTTTGACGCATATGATTATTTGTAGAAAAAAAAAAAAACGCTGACAAGCGCGAACAGCGCGAAACGTGTTCATGTATGACTTTCCTTGATTTATCAATAAAAAAGGTTGGCCAAATATCAGGGAACAAGCTAAATCAATGTTTAGTTGATTTCTGTTCCACAAGATGGCGCTCTGCCTTCTGAATAGCACATGTACTTCTGGTCAGGATAACTATATTTCATTTATTTCTCTTCTAATTTCTTATATTTGTGTTACAGTCTGTGTAACGACGTTATTGTCTGAAGGCTTCCCAAACTAACACCTCTTCAATAAAAATATTCTTCGCTTTTACCTTTGGTTCCTTTAAAGCAACAATATTCTTTTAATTCTAGCTCCTTCGGATTTTTAAATTTATTTAAAGCGGTTTCTCACATAATAGAACTAATATTACGTGACCTACTCTATATCTCAGCTAAAGCAACCATCTTCCCGCACCAAACCACCATTTGGAACGACTGTAGACGGAAATGTACGAAACAACTTTCTACAAGTGTAACTGAATAACATTTGTTCAATTCGTGGTTTCTCAAACATTTTTGTAACACTACGCAAGGAATATGTTATACTAGAAAAATATGTGAAGATTATTGTGAGAAAAGGTGTCGTTATAAGCATATTCCTCAAATTGATGTATATTATCAGATTTGGTTAAAAGATTCTCAACTGGCGTCATATTATTTTGTGTCAATTTGAACAATCAGTTGCTCTAATTCATACTATGCATTATCTTCCAACACTTCTGATTGGTTATTCATTCTTGAATCAAACTTTATTGAGAAATATAAATAACCAATTTCTGAGTATCATAGAATTAGGAATTGAAATCAAAGTTTGGACCTCCTTAGTAGAGATGCTTAAATAGAAAAGTGACCAGAATACATCAAGAGTTGACATATTAGATTGCTACAAGAGTTGAAGCATTTCTTTAGATTTTCTGTGTTTTATGGCAGACCCAGTGCTATCAAAAGAACGTTCAACCTATTTGAAGTCTAGGTTGAAATTACCTGATTGTTATCTGTGATAGCATTGTGATACTAAAGTTTGATAAAGTTAGCGCAACATGAATAGCCTCAAATATTGGGCATTTGGTAGAATCTTTTTTTTTTTTTTCAAAAGAGAATATTGTAACCACGTATTTATCAATTTTATCATTTTTATTAACAGGGTGGTCATTTTTATGTTTATATTTTGCTACTGTGTTAATTTCCCTCGTGGCTTATCTTTTTTTTATCACTCATATTTTGTGTTTGCCTGAAATAAATTGTCTCATCGAGAAGATGGTCTTCCCTAATTTTCCACGTGGCAATATATTCAAAACATAATCGTTGAATATTCCGTTTTTCATTTATTGATAATATTTTTATTTTTCTTCAATCTCTCTTCTTCTCTTCTTTCTTATCTATATTTCTTTATTATAAATCATAGGCTTTAAATTTTGAAATTCTTTTTGATTTTCATATACTAGAAAGGATAATCAAAACATTATATTATTTCTAAATAATATTTGACGATTTTAACACTCCATATAAAAATATATACAAAACCTTTGGTTGATCAAATGTAATTTTGAATTTTTTAATAAGAAAAAATAGTTTATATCATTGTTGGTCTTTTTTTATATAAAGTAAATCCCCAATAAATTGTAAGAATTAAATTGGTTTGTAATATTATTAGATTAATATCATAAATGAAAAGAAAATTTTGGAAGCTCTTTTTTTGCCTCTCCAGGAGTATCTACTATTTCTTTTTTATCATCTGAAGATGTCCATAAATCCAGTTCTTGATGTGAGAATTCTTTAATTTCTTTTATATACAAAATATGTGAATTACCTTGATATAAACTTAAAGCAGGAGTAATAAATACGCATATCAATAAATCATTAGATAGTAAAAAGGCATATATTGGATTGAATAAAAGATTTATTTGCCAATTTTTCGGTTGGCTGAACGCCAACCTTTATAGAGGCATTTCATTTTTTTTTCTTTTGATACCAAAAGTAAAAAAAAAAATGTGATGCCTCGATAAAGGTTGGCGTTCAGCCAGCCAAAATATTGGCAAATAAATCTTTTATTGAATCCACTATATGCTTTTTAACTATCTGATGATTTAAGTATGGATTGCTCTATTTTCATATCAATGAAACATGATACAGCAATATAGACAAGATTAATTTAGAATTGAATATACCTGAACAAATCAATTCATGCTATTCCAATATTTGCCTCAACAATTACCTTTATAACAATGGGTTTTATTCAACAATGGAGTTTATTGCGACTAAGTGGTGATTAGATTTAAATTATAATAGCAATATATAATTGTGTTCCTAATTAGCGCGTGCCATCTGTTTTAAAAATTTTAAACTTTTTTTGACGCATATAAAATTCTTTGTGGAAAAAAATAAATAAAACGCTGACGAGCCCCAACAGCGCGAAACACGTTCAACGATGACTTTTCTTGATTTTTCAATAAAAAAGGTTGGCCAAATATCAGGGAACAGGCTAAATCAATGTTTAGTTGATTTCTGTTCCACAAGATGGCGCTCTGCCTTCTGAAAAGCACATGTGCTCCTGGTCAGGGTATATATATTTCACTTATTTATTTTCTAATTTCTTATATTTGCGTTACAGTCTGTGGAACGTCGTTATTGTCTGAAGGCTTCCCAAGCTAACATCTCTTCAATAAAAATATTCTTCGCTTTTACCTTTGGTCGCTTCATAGCAACAATTATCTAGTAATTCGTTTTTATTTCAAATTTATTGAAAACGGTTCCTTCCAAAATAGAACTAATATCACGTGACTTTCTCTATCTCTCAGCTAAAACAACCATCACCCAGCCACTATTTGGAACGACTGTAGACGGAAATGTACGAAACAACTTTCTACAAGTAACTGAATAACCTTGGTTCAATTCGTGGTTTCTCAAACATTTTTGTAACACTACGCAAGGAATATGTTATACTAGAACAATATGTAAAGGTTCTCTTGAGAAAAGGTGTTGTTATAAACATATTCCTCAAATGTCCATTCTCAGATTTGGTTAAAAGGTTCTCAACTGACGTCATATTATTCTGTGTCAATTCGACCAATCATTTGCTCTAATCCATATTATGCATTATCTTCCAACACTTCTGGTTGGTTAGTTATTCTTAAATCAAGCTTTAATAAGAACGATAAAGTACCGATGTATGAGTATCCTACAATTAGAGAATGGAATCGAAGTTTGAACCTCCTTAGTACATTATAATAAAGTATTTAATAATATTATTATTTTTATCAACAGAGTGGTCATTTTTATGTTTATATTTTGCTACTCTGTAATTTACATCGTGGCTCATCTTTGTTTACCTTTCATAGTTTTGTCCTTGCCTGAAATAAATTGTTGCCTCCTCCTGAAGTTTTTGTCTTCCCTAATTTTCTACTTGGCAATATGCTTAAATAGAAAAGTGACCAGAATAAATTAAGAGTTTAAATATTAGATTTCCACAAAAGTTGAAGCATTTCTGTGGATTTTCTGTGTTTTATGGCAGACCCAGTGTTATCATAAGAACATTTATTATATTTGAAGAAGTCTAGGTTGATATTACCTGATTGTTACCTGTGATAGCATTTTGATACTTCTATAGTTTGATATAGTTAGTGTAACCTGAATAGCATCAAATATTGGGCATTTGGTAGAATCTTTTTTTTTTTTTTTCAAAAGAGAAAATTGTAACAACATATTTATTTATTTTATTATTTTTATTAACTGAGTGTTCATTTTTATGTTTATATTTAGCTACTCTGTAAATTCCCTTCGTGGCTTATCTTTTGTTTATCATTCTTAATTTATTCTTGCCTGAAATAAATTTTTGTCGCATTTAGAAGTTGATTTCCCTAATTTTCCACGTATAATATATATTCAAAACATAATCATTGAATATTCCGTTTTTCATTTATTAATTTTTTTCTTTAATCTCTTTTCTTCTCTTCTTTCTTATCTATATTTCTTAATTATAAATCAAAGGTTTTAATTTTCGAAATTCTTTCTGATTTTCATATACTAGAAAGGGTAATCAAACCATTTTATTCTTTTGAAATCAGATTTGACGATTTTAACACTCCATATAAAATTATATACAAAACCTTTGGTTGATCAAATGTAATTTTGAATTTTTTTATTAGAAAAAATAATTTATATCATTGTTGGTCTTTTTTATATGAAGTAAATCCCCAATAAAAATGTAAAAGTTGATATTGAAGGTTTGTAATATTATTCAATCAAAATCATAAATGAAAAGAAAATTTTGGAAGCTCTTTTTTTGCCTCTTAAGGAGTATCTACTATTTTTTTTATCATCTGAAGATGTCCAGAAATCCAGTTCTTAGTGTGATAATTCTTAAATTTCTTCTATATACAAAATATGTGAATTATCTTGATATAATTTGAAAAACAGGAATTATAAATACACATATCAATAAATAATTAGATAGTAAAAAGGCATATATTGGATTGAATAAAAGATTTATTTGCTAATATTCCGGCCGACTAAACGCCAACCTTTATCGAGGCATTACATTTTTTTATCATTTAATATCAAAGAAATAAAATGTAATGCCTCGATAAAGGTTGGCGTTCAGCCAGCCGAAATATTGGCAAATAAATCTTTTATTGAATCCAATATATACCTTTTTACTATCTAATGATTTAAGTATGGATTTTTCTATTTTCATATCAACGAAACATTAGCAGCTATATAGACAAGATTAATTTAAAATTGAATATACCTAAACAAATCAATTGATGCTATATCAATATTTGACTCAACAATTATCTTTAACAAAGGGTTTTATTCAACAACGGAGTTTATTACGGCTAAGTGGCGATTTAAATTATAATAACATTATATAATTGTATTCCTAATTAAAAATGGCCGCCTGGAGCCCATTTAAATAATATATAAGTATTAATAGGATGCATTAACGAGCGCCATCTGTAATAAGAAATATAAACTATTTTTGACGCATATCATTCTTTGTGGAAAAAAAATAATAAAACGCTGACGATGGTCAACAGCGCGAAACGTGTTCGTGGATGACTTCTTTTGATTTATAAAGAAATTGGGTTGGCCATATTTCAGGGACTAGGCTAAATCAATGTTTAGTTGATTTCTGTTCCGCCAGATGGCGCTCTGCCTTCTGAAAAGCACATGTGCTCCTGGTCAGGATATCTATATTTCATTCATTTATATTCTAATTTCTTATATTTGCGATACAGTCTGTGTAACGGCGTTATTGTCTGAAGGTTTCCCAAGCTAACACCTCTTCAATAAAGAAACTCGTCGCTTTTACCATTTGTCGCTTCTTAGCAACAATTATCCTGGAATTCCAATTATTTCAAATTTATTGGAAACGGCTTCTTCCAAAATAGAACTAATATCACGTGACCCGCTCTATCTCTCAACTAAAACAACCATCACCAACCACCGTTTGAAGCAACTGTAGACGTAAAGGTAAGAATCCAGCTTTTTACAAGTCGTTGAACAACCTTCCTTCAATTCCTGGTTTCTCAAATTCTCTTGTAACACTACGCAAGGAAAATGGTATACTAGAACAATATGTAAAGAATATGTAAAGAGCCTCTCCAGGATTATCTACTATTCTTCTTTACAATCTGAAGATGTCCAGAAATCTAGTTCTTGATGTGAGAATTCTTTAATTTCTTTTATATATAAAATATATGAATTACCGTGATATAATCTTAAAAACAGGAATTATAAATACACATATCAATAAATAATTAGATAGTAAAAAAGACATATATTGGATATTCAATAAAATATTTATTTACCAATATTTCGCCTGGCTGAACGCCAACCTTTATCGAGGCATTACATTTTTTTCTTTTGATATTAAATGATAAAAAAATGTAATGCCTCGATAAAGGTTGGCGTTCAGCCAGGCGAAATATGGCATATAAATCTTTTATTGAATCCAATATATGCCTTTTTACAATCTAATCATTTAAGTATGGATTTTCTATTTCATATCAATGAAACATGATACAGCAATATAGACAAGATCTATTTAGAATCGACAAACTGAACAAATAAATTAATGCTATTCCAATATATATTATAATAGCAATATATAATTGTGTATCTAATTAAAGATGGCCGCCTGGAGACCATTTACATAATATATAAATATTAATAGGATGCGTTATGCGCCATCTATAATAAGAAATATAAACTATTTTTGACGCATATGATTCTTTGAAAGAAAAAAGAAAAAAAAAAAACACTGACGAGCGCCAACAGCGCGAAACGCGTTCAACGATGACTTTTCTTGATTTTTCAATAAAAAAGGTTGGCCAAATATCAGGGAACAGGCTAAAATCAATGTTTAGTTTATTCCTGTTCCATCAAATGGCGCTCTGCCTTCTGAAAAGCACATGTGCTCCTGGTCAAGGTATATATATTTCATTTATTTATCTTCTAATTTCTTATATTTGCGTTACAGTCTGTGGAACGACGTCATTGTCTGAAGGCTTCCCGAGCGAACACCTCTTCAATAAAGAAACTCGTCACTTTTACCTTTGGTTTCTTCATAGCAACAATTATCCTGGACCGCATATATTTCAAATTTATTGAAAACTGTTTCTTCCAAAATAGAACTAATATCACGTGACCTGCTCTATCTCTCAACTAAAACAACCATCATCAACCACCGTTTGAAGCAAATGTAGACGTAAAGGTGAGAATCCAGCTTTTTACAAGTCGCTGAACAACCTTTCTTCAATTCCTGGTTTCTCAAATTCTCTTTTAACACTACGCAAGGAATATGTTATACTAGAACAATATGTAAAGATTATGTTGAGAAAAGGTGTCGTTATGAACATATTACTCAAATAGATGTCTATACTCAGATTTGGTTAAAAGGTTCTCAGCTGACATCATATTATTCTATTTATGTAAACTCGTTATTAACCTTCAGTGAAGAGCAGTTCTACTTAATTCGATCATATTATTCTGTTTCAATTTAATAAAATTAAAAAAATAATTATTATAAAAAGGTTGGCCAAATGTTAGGGAACAGGTTAAATCAATGTTTAGATGTTTTCTGTTCCACTAGATGGCGCTCTGTCATCTAAAAAACACATGTACTCCTCTTCAGAATATGTCTTCTTATTTTTAATATGATTCTTTGTAAAAGAAACAATTTTCTACTGCCTTTATTAAATTATAAAAAATTGGAAGGGCCTAGGTTATCATTGCAGTAAGGACAGTAGAAAATTATTTTAATAAAAAAGATTCATACGCGTGAAAAATAGTTTATATTTCTCATAATGAAAAAAAAACAATAGGAAAAAATAGATGAGTCAGGTACTGATATTAAAAATAAGGACAGCATATTCTGTCCAGTAGCACATGTGCTTTTTATATGGCAGAGCTCCATCTGTGTGTGTGGATGGCTTTTCTTTATTTATCAAGAAATTGGGTTTACCAAATATCAGGGAACAGGCTAAATCAATGTTCAGTTGATTTCTGTTCCACCAGATGGCGCTCTGCCTTCTAAAAAGCACATGTGCTCCTGGTCAGGATATCTATATTTCATTCATTTATCTTCTAATTTCTTATATTTGCGTTACAATCTGTGTAACGACGTCATTGTCTGAAGGCTTCCCGAGCGAACACCTCTTCAATAAAGAAAGTAGTCGCTTTTACCTTTGGTCGCTTCATAACAACAATTATCCTGTTTTATGATATTTCAAATTTATTGAAAACAGTATCTTCCAAAATAGAACTAATATTACGTGACCTGCTCTATCTCTCAACTAAAACAACCATCACCCAGCCACTATTTGGAACGACTGTAGACGGAAATGTAAGAAACCAACTTTCTACAAGAAACTGAATAACCTTTGTTCAATTCGTGGTTTCTCAAACATTTTTGTAACACTACGCAAGGAATATGTTACACTAGAACAATATGTAAATATTATCTTGAGAAAATGTGTTGTTATAAACATATTCCCCAAATATATGTCTATACTCAGATTTAGTTAAAAGGTTCTCAACTGACGTCACATTATTCTGAGTCAATTCGACCAATCAGTTGCTCTAATCCATATTATGCATTATCTTCTAACACTTCTGATTGGTTAGGTATTCTTAAATCAAGCTTCAATAATAACGATAAAGTATCGATGTATTAGTATCCTACAATTAGAGAATGGAATCAAAGTTTGAACCTCCTTAGTATATTATAACAAAGTATTTAATAATAATATTATTTTTATCAACAGAGTGGTCATTTTTTATGTTTATATTTTGCTACTCTGTAATTTACATCGTGGCTTATCTTTGTTTACCATTCATAGTTTTGTCCTTGCCTGAAATAAATTGTTGCCTCCTTCTGAAGTTTTTGTCTTCCCTAATTTTCCACTTGGCAATATGCTTAAATAGAAAAGTGACCAGAATACATCAAGATTTGACATATTGGATTTACACAAGAATTGAAGCATTTCTGTGGATTTTCTGTGTGCTATGGCAGACCCAGTGCTATCATAAGAACATTTAACCTATTTGAAGAAGTCTAGATTGATATTACCTTATTGTTATCTGTGATAGCATTTTGATACTAAAGTTTGATAAAGTTAGCGTAACCTGAATAGCATCATATTTTGGGCATTTGGTTGAATCTTTTTTTTTTTTCAAAAGAGAATATTGTAACAACGTATTTATTAATTTTAATATTTTTATTAACAGAGTGGTCATTTTTAGGTTTATATTTTGCTACTCTGTAAATTTCCCTCGTGGAGCAATTTATATTTTATTTACAACTTTATTTATTTTTGTCGTCCTAGTACTGTTTCAATTTCAGATTTTCTTTCAGGGGCAGTATTTTTTAGGTACAAAAACAATATCAGCACGTGTGCAATAATTTTTAAAAAATTTCAAATTTTACACGTGGCAATATTTTGAAGACAACGATGACATTAGTTCCTTCTTGAAATTGATTAATTAATTTTTAATTTTTTTTTTCTTCCAAATAGAGAAAAAAAAAATTTTTAAATCAAGATGGCCTCCTTTGACGACCATGCTTATGCGCGAGGCTCCCCGGATCCTCCCTCGGGCAATATGGACCCTCCTCTGGCTGGATGCAGTGACGCAGCTAAACTTAAAAAAAGCAACGCTCGATCGACGGACCCTCCTGGCACTGGGGCCGAGCTTGTGACCACGGAGCCAATCCCAAATGGTGAGTTTCCCCGGGTTTCTCCTTCTTCTCCTACTCCAATAGGGCCACTTGATACCAACCAGGCATTTAGGGAAGGGTGGGAAGAGATAAATGAGTGCTTCACTAATAGCGCCAACATGGTTTTTGTGGAAATAGATTCAGCCTCAAAAGTAGGTCAAGACACAGCTCCTCTCTGTACCATTTACAGAAATGTCAATGGTATCCTTGCAGAACTGCAAAAGTCCGCCTTTGGGGTCCTTTCCAAAAAACTCAAAGCCTGTGACCTTTATACGGAGAAACTCCGTGAGGATTATGAAAATAAGCTCAAGGCTGCTACCGCTGCTATTCCCGCTCCCGCGGCTATCTCCGCTCCTACAGCAAAACCCGCTGCCAAGTCAACTCTCATAGCACCCTCTGTGACGAAAACCACGCCGCCAGTCAATGTCAGTGCTAAGCTGACCAAGCCTTCTCGGCCCAGCTACGCGCAGACTCTGCGTAACAGTGCCAACCATGTAAAGTTGGACTCTGATGTTCTCTCTGTTAAGGAGCTAAGGGCGAAGATCGCTCAGACCCCCAGTTTGAAAAACCTGGATGTCGCCGCAGTGACTGGTGGGGACAAAAAACTGGTCCTCCACTTCACAAATCCCTCTGAAAAAAAGAGGTTTGTTGACAACGTCAAGACCGCCAATATTGGCGGCCTTAAAGTCCAAACGAACCCAACATTCAAGCCCAGGCTTGCGATCTTTGGTATTCCTGGAGAGAAAACCGAGGAGCAGCTTGTGGCTGACATCAGATTCCATCCCGCTGTCGAAAAGCTGCTGAAAAGCGCTGACGACATCAGGATGGTAAAACTGATTAGAAAAGAGGGTTCCTCCTCCACCGCGATAATTGAGGTGAATAAGGTAATTGAGACTGCCCTGCTCGGGCGCGGTAGGCTCACTCTAGATTACCTCTCCCTGAGACTCGCAAGGGCTAAGCGCGTCTTTCCCTGCGGTGTCTGCGGCAACCTGGAACACAGGACCCACAAAAACGGAAAGAAGTGTACCAAGGCGGCCAAATGCGGCTACTGCTCTGGGGCACATCTGACCGAGGCCTGTGACAACAAGGCCGCTCTGAATTGCCACAGATGCGGTGGCAAGCACAGCGCTAACTCAATGGCGTGCAAGCACATGCGGGACGCCCAGGAGCAATTTATTAGTTCAATGGTGCGATGAACGTGCTCAAGTGTGTTCAAGCAAATGTAAGACGCTCACCTTATTGTCTGTCCTCCTTGTGGAATGAATGTTTCAACGAAAACACGGATGTGCTATTATTACAAGAGCTCCCAGTTGCAAAGGGCAATTTACCATCCATTCCAGTTCCCTCTGACAGAATCTGCCATGGTTCTATTGATACAAACAAACTGGGAGCTGCGGTGATAATGGCAAATCCGAGCCTGAAGTTCATCCATTTGTCCCATTTGTCCTGTGTGAACTCTGTGTTTGTGTTTGGCCCTGCGTAAAAGCGACTGTCCCAAGAACGTTCACGATTTAATTCGCTCGTTCTTGGCCCATCGCTCTGTCAGACTGTCTGTAAATGGATGCACTGTCACTAGACGCGTTTCCAAAGGTTGTCCACAAGGTTCAGTTCTCGGGCCCTTCCTCTGGAATATCGTCTTTGATGAATTGCTCACACTTGGGTACAAGAATAGTGTATTTCCACAGGCCTACGCAGACGACCTGGTTGTTGTGATCTCGGGATTGAGGCACGGTCAACTGTCTAAGGCACAACACGCCATCGATTTGATCTCTGACTGGTGTGGATTACATAAACTTGAGCTCAGTGTGAGCAAATGCCAGGCTATGTTTGTGCAAAAACCTCTCGGGCGCATTAGGGTGCTGCGACGCGATCTGGTCAGCAATGGCCAGGTCGTTCAATGGTGCGACTCCATCAGGGTGCTTGGTGTGAGGTTCGACAACCGTTTGACTTTCCACCAGCACGTTGCTGAGGTCTGCTCCAAGTCAACAATTTGTCCATCCTCCTATGTTCTGTGTATCTTTCGCCATCATGTTGTGTTAGCGATCTTTTAGATAGGATAGACATCTCTCTCAAATCTATTAATTATCACGAGGTAATTTTCTGCGGCGATTTAAATATTGAATCTTACAGATGGTCAGATAAAGCGCGGTTGCTTAGCTCAACCTGCACTAAAAGAGAAACTGTTGAGAATTTCCTTGATGCCAACCTGCTCCATGTGGTCAACGAGCACGGTACAATCACGTGGGAGGAACGTAACTCGTCCTCTTCCATTGATGTGACCTGCTGTTCTGCTGGCCTCGTTGACAGGATCGCTGATTGGAACGCGATCAACCAGGCTTTATCTGATCATAAACGCCTCGTTTTTAGCATCAATTTCGATCCCCCATCCAATAGCAATAATAATAAAGTCATTCTTAATAGCTTTAGCGAAGTAAACTTCAGCTTTGGCCGCGCCGACTGGGAATTTTTTTTTCACACTTTAAAAAAAAAATTTTTCATCTAGAGTTTTTGTTAGATAGCGTGAGTGACACACTTCAACTAGATAATGTTATTACATTACTTAGTGACGAAGTGTTTCATTCATGCATACAGACCATTCCTTCCAAGCCAAATAAACCTGGCAAAATAAAAAATGCATCTTGGTGGAAACCGGAGTTTAATCCGCTCCAAAGGGCTACTTTGAAGGCCGAGCGTGCGTGGAGACGCGCCCGCGGAGCCGTCAGAGGTGTGTTAAAAGTCTTTCACAAAAAGCTTTATAACAGATTTCGTGCTACGATCAGAAAAGCTAAGCAGGAGGAGTGGAAAAGAGTATGCTCGCAGTGCGAAGTCAACCCTTGGGGCGGTATTTACCAATTCATCAGAGGAAAGCACAAGAAAAAACCTCTCTCCTCCCTCTCGGTAGGCGCCGGCTTCACTGACAGTCAGCGGGACACCTTAGATCACGTATTACAGCACTATTTCGGCCGAGTCCCGCCCGATTCCATGTTAGGGCATAGTAATTTACATAGAGCCTTGCAGTCAATTTCTGATAACGATCCCCCGTTCTCAGAAGTCGAGTTGCAGCTGGCCGCGGATAAGGTTCGCTTATCTTCTTCCCCAGGCAGTGATGGCATGCCACCTGTTCTTTGTGTTAAGTTAATTAAAAAATTCCGGCCGTTTTTTCTGAAAATTTTTAACAGGTGTCTTGTGACTGGCCACTTTCCAGCTCCCTGGAAATTGGGCGATGTAATTTTGATCCCCAAAAAAGGTGGTGAGGACTTTCTCGCGTCTCACAGGCCTATCACGATGCTGCCTAGTCTAGGTAAAATTCTCGAGCGTCTAATCCTGGCTAGGCTGTCGTGGAGGGCTGAGAGAATGTGTAAAGCCCAGCCAAACCAGTTCGGTTTCAGACCCTGTAAATCAACCATTGCCGCACTCTTAAAATTAAAAAATACCCTCTCCCGGTCGCTAGACTTATTTAAATCTGCTATTCTTCTCTCTTTTGATGTCAAAGGTGCCTTTGATAATGTACTGCACTCCAGTATATTGCGGGCCCTGCGTAAAAGCGACTGTCCCAAGAACGTTCACGATTTAATTCGCTCGTTCTTGGCCCATCGCTCTGTCAGACTGTCTGTAAATGGATTCACTGTCACTAGACGCGTTTCCAAAGGTTGTCCACAAGGTTCAGTTCTCGGGCCCTTCCTCTGGAATATCGTCTTTGATGAATTGCTCACACTTGGGTACAAGAATAGTGTATTTCCACAGGCCTACGCAGACGACCTGGTTGTTGTGATCTCGGGATTGAGGCACGGTCAACTGTCTAAGGCACAACACGCCATCGATTTGATCTCTGACTGGTGTGGATTACATAAACTTGAGCTCAGTGTGAGCAAATGCCAGGCTATGTTTGTGCAAAAACCTCTCGGGCGCATTAGGGTGCTGCGACGCGATCTGGTCAGCAATGGCCAGGTCGTTCAATGGTGCGACTCCATCAGGGTGCTTGGTGTGAGGTTCGACAACCGTTTGACTTTCCACCAGCACGTTGCTGAGGTCTGCTCCAAAGTCCGCGGCATGCTACCGCGCCTGTCAGCAGCCGCTAACTTCAACTTCGGTTTTGGATTCCGAGCCTTGAGAATGCTGTACTTGCAGGTTGTTATTCCTGTGGTGGCTTACGCCTCCCCAGTATGGTTTCCTAATCTTTTTGAACGCTCCAGAAAGCTCTTATTAAGCACGCAACGTTTTTTCCTTATCTTAGCTTGTCGTGCTTTTAGAACAACAAACAACTCCTCTCTTATCACCTTATCTCGTGTTCTCCCTCTTGACCTGGAAATTGATGTCAAAACGCAACTGTATCTTAAAAAATATGGTTACGTGGATGCTGAATTTCCGGTTGAACCTCCCCCATCTCCTCAACCTCTGCCTTATCCACCTTTCTTATTCCTTCCCAGCAATATTCCTGAACTACCACCCGAGGTCACCTACTATACAGACGGCTCCAAGACCAATGATGGAGTTGGCGCAGGTTTATATAGAGTGTGTGTGAATGACAACTTTCATGAATTGCGTGTCTGTTATCCTTTGTCACGTTACTGTTCAGTTTTCCAAGCTGAAGCATTTGGTTTGATCAAAGCACTTGAGAACGCTTCGGAGCTCCCCATTGATACCACTGTTGAGGTTCTCCTGGACAATCTTTCGGTTGTGAACTCAGTCCTTAACTGCAGGACAGGCAACTTCCTGATTAACAGGGCTCTGCTGTTGATTTCACAACTGAACCGCAATGGGAATAGATGTTCCATTCGCTGGATCAAAGGTCACAGCGGGATCGTCGGCAACGACGTTGCAGATGCGCTCGCGAAGTCTGGCGCTGGGTCTGACCTCCCGAGCTGCTACCGCCTCGCGCCGCTGTCGAAACTAGAATCCACAGCGCGCAAACTGGCGTGGGCGGCTTGGCAGAGCAGATTCAGCTCCACCACTCGCCCCATCTGCACCCGCTTTGGCCTCACTCCAATGAGTCTCCTAGACAAAAAGTATGCGTTCATTGTTCCCAGCGTGCACGCTGTTGTAGGTTTGCTGTCCGGACACACTTGGACAGACAGCTTTTCCCACAAAATGGGATTTATTGACGATCCCACTTGTCCCTACTGCGACTCTGGGGCGGAGGAAACTCTTGAACATATTTTGCTCGAGTGTGACAGTCTCGATTCCCTTAGAACTCGCCTGCTATTTATCGCTGGAAAGGAACTTGGTCATACCCCAAGATCACTCCGCGACTTCATCCACAGTAAATCAACCTGGCATGCCTGCGTTGATTTTCTCCTGGCTAATGACAGATTGAAACCACGGATCCGCGAGGAGGATTCAGAGGAGGTCTCTGACTCTGTTTCTTCCTAATCACGAGTTGGTACTGTTACCAGTTTCTGCGTGCATGCACTTGGTGCGTGTGAGGTCAAACTCTTTGGTCTGCCATTCTTGGGCGGACGGATTTCGACAGGGCCGTCTCTAGTTACCCAAGAGCTAGAGAGCTTGGTCGGAATTGGACGCCGCACTCTGATTGGTCGACTAATCGCGCGACGTCAGCGCTGGGTCATGTGGCTCGACGGCCGCTCATTTTCATTGGCTGGCCGCCGTGAATTTTTTAAATTTTAATTTTAATTTACCCATTTTTTGATTTGGTTCTCTTATTCTCAATAGTTTCAATAGTTTAATCATGGGCACTCCCACCAGATATAGGACAATTTTCTTTTTGTTCCCCATAGACCATCATTTGTCTCACATGCACATTTAATTTTATTTTATTTTATTTATTTTTTTTTTTTTCTCGCCTTTTCTCTATTATTTTTATCATTAATTTTTTTTTCTCTCTAACTTCCCTTCCTCTCTCTCTTTGATTTATTTAATTACTATTATTATTACTATTGTTACTTTATTTTTCTTTCCCCTTTCAGCTCTTTTGCACCTTCTTCTCTCACTCCCTTACCCGGGGACACTCACCTGCGTTGCAGCACTGGTGGCTCGCCGCTGGCTTGGTTCATCGCCGCGGTGCATCTTGATCGGTCTGCTTGGTGCAGCCAGTTGACGGACTAGAAGACCATTCTCTTATGGCCAATTAGTCTCAACAACAACTTCAATTTCCCTCGTGGCTTATCTTTTGTTTATCACTCATAGTTTGTGTTTGCCTGAATTAAATTGTTGCTCATCCCGAAGTTGATCTTCCCTAATTTACCACGTGGCAATAAATTCAAAACATAATCATTAAATATTCCGTTTTTCATTTATTGATAATATTTATATTTTTCTTTAATCTCTCTTTTTCTTTCTTTCTTATTTATTTTTATTTAATATTAATCAAAGGCTTGAATTTTTGAAATTCTTTTTGATTTTCATTTACTAGAATGGGTAATCAAAACATTATATTCTTTCGAAATCAATTTTGATGATTTGAACATTGCATATAAAATTATATACAAAACTTTTGGTTGATAAAATGTAATTTTGAATTTTTTAGTAAGAAAAAAAAATTATATCATTGTTGCTCTTTTTCATAAATTTATTTTAAATGTTTTATTTAAAATAAATCCTCAATAAAATTGAGAGAGTTGAAATTTAAGGTTTGTATTATTATTCGATTAAATTCATAAATGAAAAGAAAATTTTGGAAGATCTTTTTTTGCCTCTCCAGGAGTATCTACTATTTTTTTTTATATTGTTACATCATGATTAATGGCGTATTTATTATATTATTTTTAATATATTTGAAATTTAAATTATATATTTATTTATTTTTATATTCTATGATATTTATTTAAAACAGATTATTTTTAGATTATCATCATTTGTATTTAGGTACACTGTGACTTCACTGCTCTCTTTGATGTGAGAAAATAAATAAATGATTCTGGTGGCTACATAAAGTAGACTTATCTCATTATTCCCTTTTATAAATTTGTAGGATGGTTGAAACACGCTCTGGTAAGATGCAAGACCCAGCACAGGAGAGAATCAAGGCTGAAGAGTCTGCCAAGCCGCAACCTGGTGCAACAATTGGTAGAGATGCTAGTTCCGACCCAGTTGTCCTGAATCCCAACATCGACATCCCCAAGTATGATGGAACAGAAGACCCTCGCCCATGGATTGAATCTCTTGAAGAAATTGGCTTCCTGTACCATTGGGCAGACTACATTATCTCCCGTTATGCTGCCATGAATATGATTGGTAGCGCCAAAACCTGGCTGAACCTACACAAAGTAAGTTTCACCAGCTGGGAAAATTTCAAGAGCCGCCTAATTGAGGATTTTGCCTCAGACGCCAACAAAGAAGAAATGAGGATGAGATTAAACAGGATACAACAGTGGAATGAACCTGCAATCAGGTTCGCAGAGGATATCCTTGTACTGTGCAACAAGGTCGACCCCCAAATGGAAGAAGAGACTAAAATAAACTGTGTTATTGGAGGGTTAAAGAAAGAATACTCTTTTGCCCTTCACCTAAACCCTCCTAAAAATACCAATGAACTTCTAGAAATTTGTAAAAAGCTGGATTTGTTCGAAAAGAATTACCAAGAACGTGCAGAAAAATCAAAAGCTCTTTATAATGGACCACGCTCTCCTCGTCCCCATCATCAAGAGCAATGGAAGAATGCTACGTCGTTCAGAAGACCATATCAGAACACCTCCAAGCCCCAGGCCCCCGCTCCGAGGTACTACCAGAACACCTCCAAGCCCCAGGCCCCCACTCCGAGGTATTACCAGAACAAGCCTCTGCCCCAGGTATCTGCCCCTAGACGATCTTACACTCCCAATCCTGAGCCAAAACCGGTCTACCCAAGTAAAACATACAATAAGAATCCAAATTCAAATAGGAATAGGACAGAAGACGGGAGACCAATATGTTTCAAGTGTAACAAGCCAGGACACGTAGCGCGGTATTGCAGAGTCAGGTTTGTGAGAATTGTGGAAGAGGACCCCATAGTTACACAAGATAAGGTCGAAGAAGAAATCCGAATGGATAATGGAACTCAGAAGTCGAGACCTCTGCTCTACTCTGACGTAAGTAATAGCCCGTACTCGAGTATCCATACAAGGAATAGATATGCTGCATTAGAAGATTTAAACTAAACATCGCGTCTGAGTCCGTCAATCAAAGCAAGTCGACCATAAATGGAATTAAAAAGTTAGACCCCAAATATAAAATGAACATTAACGTGGATAGAATCGGTATCTGCGAAGCTTTGATTGATACAGGCGCCGATCTTTCAGTGGTCGACCTTAGTACAGCTCTTAACACAGGTCTTGAAATAATAAATCCTGATAAAATGTGCTCCGGACCCGATGGCAAAGAATTAGATATCGTAGGAAATATTATTTTAAATATAAAATTTGATGACAAAACAATTACACATCAATTTGTGATAATGAGAACACATTTGCGAATATTTATACTTGGACGTGATTTTCTTAAGAAAATGAACGCAAAAATTGATTGTCAGCGTGAAATAATCAAATATGACTTGACAGAAAATCGTGACGTAATCAAATATCAACAGAAGAAAATAAAAAGTGCAAAGGATGCCATTATACCAGAACTTTCTATTAAATTGATTAATGCATTTGTAGAAGCAGAGGATGGCGAATACATCATCGAGGAGAACCATAAAATGTTTCAAACAAATGGACTTCGACTAGCGAGAAGCTTAATAAATGTTGTGAATAAGGAAACATATATCTGGATAACAAACCCTTACCCTCGACCATTAAAAATATTAAAAAACCAAACATTGTGCTTTGGAAGCCAGCCAGCCGAAGTGAATCTTATGGAAGAAAGTGAACAAAAAGAGCATGAAGAACCCCAATTTCAGATAAACGAAAATTTAGCATATACGGAAAAGGAGCAATTGAAACAAGTTTTGGAAAGGTACGAGGATTTGTTTTCGTCGGGATTAGGAAGATCCAACTTAGCGAAACATCGGATCGATACAGAAGGCGCGAAACCGATCAAACACAAGCCGTATAGGGTGAGCGCGAAAGAGCGAGAAATCATAAAAGAACAAATTGATGAAATGCTCAGAGACGGCATAATTAGACCATTCTCGAGTCCATGGTCCTTCCCTGTAATCTTGGTCAAGAAGCGAGATGGTAAGTACAGATTTTGCGTTGACTACAGAAAATTGAATGACGTAACAGTGAAGGATGTTTACCCAATTCCCAGAATTGATGAAGTATTGGATACACTTCAAGGATCCAAATACTTTTCAGCAATTGACCTTAAATCAGGATATTGGCAAGTAGAGGTTGAGGAGAAAGATAAAGAAAAGACAGCCTTCACTACAGCACATGGCCTATATGAGTTCAACATAATGCCCTTTGGTCTATGCAATGCCCCTGCTACATTTGAGAGGAACATGGAAAATATGCTTGGTAATCTTAGATGGCAAATTTGCTTATGTTATCTAGATGACGTAATCATTTATAGCTCGGATTTTTCAACACATCTCAAAAGAATAGAAGCTGTTTTAAAATGTTTTCGCGAGGCTAATTTAAAATTGAACAACAAAAAATGCCAATTTGCTTTCGAAGAACTGGAGATTCTTGGCCATATAACTAATCAACATGGTATAAAACCAGCGGAGCATAATATCAAGGCTATTAGAGATTTTCCTCGGCCCAAAAAGATAAAAGAAGTTCAATCATTTTTAGGAATGTGCTCATATTATAGAAAATTTATCAAAGGTTTTTCAAAAATTGCCGATCCATTAACCAGTCTTATAAAAAAGAATGTACCTTTTACCTGGACAGAAAATCAAGAAAAAGCATTTCAAACCCTTAAAGTAGCATTGATAAATCCTCCAATCTTAGGGCACTTTGACCCAAATGCAATTACTTACATTCATACTGACGCATCTAACATCGGCCTGGGTGCAACATTAGTCCAAAAGTTCGGCGATAAAGAAAAAGTTATCTCATATTTAAGTCGAACACTGAGCAAACCTGAGCAAAATTATTCGACTACCGAAAAAGAATGTCTAGCTGTTGTGTGGTCAATGTCCAAGTTACGACCCTACCTATATGGAAGGCACTTCAAAATCGTAACTGATCATCACGCACTATGCTGGCTTAAGAATCTGAAAGATCCGACCGGCCGATTAGCACGATGGGCACTGAAGATTCAGGAATATAATTTCGAAATCATACATAAATCGGGTAAAAAACATCTGGACGCTGATGGTCTATCTAGAGGACCCTTACCTGAAAACGAATGGGACAAAGATTATGAAAGACTATTTCTGAATCAAATAATAGAAGAAAAGGATGATTTTATTGAGAATATTAAGGAGAACCTTAGTGGAAACAAGCGTTCAATTACACAGAACTTCAAAGAAGAAAATGGGTGTCTCTACAAGAAAAATCCAAATCCTGAAGGTAGGGCATGGTTGCTGGTAGTGCCAAAGAAGAGAAGGAAGGAAGTCATGAGTGAATACCACAACCATATGCTGAATGGCCATCTGGGCGTCGCCAGAACCACTTACCGATTGAAGAATAAATACTATTGGCCTTCCATGTTGAAAGATGTTTCAGAATTTGTAAAGACGTGCCATCTTTGCCAAAGTCGGAAAGGTTCAAATCACTTGCCTTCTGGACTTCTACAACCTATTCCCCCAGCTAACTACCCTTTTGAAAGAATCGGAATTGACTTTGTTGGCCCCTTGCCATCAACGAAAAGAAGAAGGAAGTGGATAATTGTGTTGACTGATTATTATACCAAGTATGCTGAAACAAAGGCAGTATCAGAAGCAACCGTGAAAGAAGTCTCTACATTTTTAATCGAACATATTATTTTACGTCACGGGGCCCCAAGATTTCTTATTAGCGATAGAGGTTCACAATTCACTAGCAATTTGATGAAGGAGGTAATGAAAATGTGCAAAGTGAAACACTGCTTCACAACGAGCTACCACCCCCAGACTAACGGACTAACGGAATGGCTAAATAGAACTTTAATCAATATGATCAGCATGTATGTGAACACAGACCAAAAGAACTGGGATGAAATCCTCCCTTTTATCACCCACGCGTATAATACCACGATTCAAGAAACCACAGGCTACTCTCCATTTTTCCTGTTGTTTGGAAGGGAACCCATGTCCCTCTTAGACGACGAGAATATCCCAACGGACAGTAACATGGACGATTACGACGAATATATAGAAAACTACTTAGATAAAATAGCAAGGACGAGACAGGTAGTCATTAACAACACAGAGAAGACTCAGGAAAGAATGAAAAGAAACTATGACAAAAACATAATGAGAAAATCTATGAACCAGGACATTTAGTGGCAGTTTGGACACCAGTCAGGAAAATCGGAAAATGCGAAAAACTATTGAGAAAATATTTTGGCCCATATCGAATATTAAAGAAGCTGTCTAACGTAAATTACTTAATTGAGCCGAAAGATAATCCTGGCCAAGACCCATTGATTGTCCATGTCTCAAGACTCAAACCCTATTTTGAGAGAATTGATGAGGTAACTCACGAGGACGTGACGACCTCTGGAGAGGGGGAAGTGTTACATCATGATTAATGGCGTATTTATTATATTATTTTTAATATATTTGAAATTTAAATTATATATTTATTTATTTTTATATTCTATGATATTTATTTAAAACAGATTATTTTTAGATTATCATCATTTGTATTTAGGTACACTGTGACTTCACTGCTCTCTTTGATGTGAGAAAATAAATAAATGATTCTGGTGGCTACATAAAGTAGACTTATCTCATTATTCCCTTTTATAAATTTGTAGGATGGTTGAAACACGCTCTGGTAAGATGCAAGACCCAGCACAGGAGAGAATCAAGGCTGAAGAGTCTGCCAAGCCGCAACCTGGTGCAACAATATCATCTGAAGATGTCCAGAAATCCAGTTCTTGATGTGAGAATTCTTTAATTTCTTTTATATATAAAATATGTGAATTACCTTGATATAATCTCAAAAAAACAGGAGTAATAAATACGCATATCAATAAAGCATTAGATAGTAAAAAGGCATATATTGGAGTGAATAAAAGATTTATTTGCCATTATTTTGGCTGGCTGAACGTCAACCTTTATCAAGGCATTACCTTTTTTTTATCATTTCATATCAAAAGAAAAAAAAGGTAATGTCTCAATAAAGGTTGGCGCTTAGCCAGCCGAAATATTGGCAAATAAATCTTTTATTCCATCCAAAATATGCTCTTTTACTATCTAATGATTTAAATGTGTATTTTCTATTTTCATACCAATGAAACATGATACAGCTATATAGACAAGATTAATTTAGAATTGAATATACCTAAACAAATCAATTAATGCTATTCCAATATTTGCCTCAACAATTTCTTTAACAATGGGTTATATTCAACAATGGAGTTTATTACGTCTAAGTGGTGATTAGATTTATATTATAATAGAAATATATAATTGTGTATCTAATTAAAGATGGCCGCCTGGAGACCATTTAAATAATAAATAAATATTGATAGGATGCGTTAGGCGCGACATCTGTTATAAGAAATATAAACTATTTTTGACGCATACAATTCTTTGTGAAAGAAAAAAAAAACCGCTGACCAGCGCCAACAGCGCGAAACGTGTTCATGTATGACTTTCCTTGATTTATCAATAAAAAAGGTAGGCCAAATATCAGGGAACAGGTTAAATCAATGTTTAGTTGATTTCTGTTCCACCAGATGGCGCTCTGCCTTCTAAAAAGCACATGTGCTCCTGGTCAGGGTATATATATTTCATTTATTTCTCTTCTAATTTATTATATTTGCGTTACAGTCTGTGGAACGTCGTTATTGTCTGAAGGCTTCCCAAGCTGACACCTCTTCAATAAAAAAACTCGTCGCTTTTACCTTTGGTCGCTTCATAGCAACAATTATCCTGGTACTCCAGCTCTTGCGAATTTTCAAATTTATTGAAAAAAGTGTCTTCCAAAATAGAACTAATATCATGGGACTTTCTCTATCTCTCAACTAAAACAACCATCTTCCCGCACCCAACCCCCATTTGGAACGACTGTAGACAGAAAGGTAAGAAACAAACGTTCTACAAGTAACTGAATAACCTTTGTTCAATTAGTGGTTTCTCAAATATTTTTGTAACACTACGCAAGGAATGTGTTATACTAGAACAATATGTAAAGGTTCTATAGAGAAAAGATGTCTAATTCTAAACATATTACTCAAATGTCCATTCTCATATTTGGTTAAAAGATTCTCAACTGACGTCACATTATTCTGTGTCAATTTGACCAATCAGTTGCTCTAATCTATATTATGCATTATCTTCCAACACTTCTGATTGGTTAGTTATTCTTGAATCAAGCCTTATTAAGAACGATAAAGTACAAATGTGTGAGTATCATACAATTAGGAAATGTATTCAAAGTTGGAACCTCCTTAGTAGGTATGCTTTAATAGAAAAGTAACCAGAATACATTGAATTTACACATTAGATTGCTACAGGAGTTGAAGCATTCATGTTGTTTTTCTGTTTTTTTTTTATGGCAGACCCAGTGCAATCAAAAGAACATTTATTCTATTTGAAGAAATCTTGGTTGAAATTACCTGATTGTTATCTGTGATAGCTATTTGATACTAAAGTTTGATAAAGTTATAGGAACCTGAATAGCAGCAAATATTGGGAATTTGGTAGTATCTTTTTTCTTTTCAAAAGAGAATATATTCAAAACATAATCATTGAATATTCCGTTTTTCATTTATTAATAATATTTTTATTTTCCTTTATTTTCTCTTCTTCCTTTCTTTCTTATCTATTTTTCTTTAATATTAATCATAGGATGCACTAGCGCGCCATCTGTTATCAAAATTTGAAACTATTTTAAACGCGTAAGATTCTTTTCGAAATTAAACAATTTCAACTGCTTTAGTGCAATGGAAAAATTAAACCATTTGTCCATAGTTCTTCTAAAATACCCATTCCAAGAGTCTAGCAACAGTATCACTATAAAAGTAAGTTCCGAAAATGCAATATAACAGCGGTATGGTAGATTAAACTGGCGAAACCGCTGGGAGGGTTCACCACTGATGAGCCAGGCCCACCCATTAATTTTTCCATTGCAGTAAGGGCAGTAGAAATTGTTTAATTTCAAAAAGAATCAAACGCATTTGAAATAGTTTCGAATTTTGAATTAATCATAGGCTTGAATTTTTGAAATTCTTTTGATTTTCATATACTAGAAAGGGTAATCAAAACATTATATTCTTTCGAAATTAGATTTGACGATTTTAACACTCCATATAAAATTATATACAAAACCTTTGGTTGATCAAATGTAATTTTGAATTTTTT
The DNA here is from genome assembly GCA_030710605.1 of Cordylochernes scorpioides. Taxonomy (NCBI): domain Eukaryota; kingdom Metazoa; phylum Arthropoda; class Arachnida; order Pseudoscorpiones; family Chernetidae; genus Cordylochernes; species Cordylochernes scorpioides. The sequence goes on along the minus strand of CP092871.1, from coordinate 26,340,653 downwards.
ATTAAAAAAAATAGTTTATATCATTTTACGATGTACTAGAGCGCCATCTGTTATCAAATTATAAAACTATTTTAGAGGCGTATTATTCTTTTTAAAATAAAACAATTTCTACTGTCCTTACTGCGATGAAAAAATTAAAGGGAGGGCCTGGCTCATCAGTGGTGAACCCTTAAAAAGAATAATACGCCTCTAAAATAGTTTTATAATTTGATAACAGATGGCGCTCTAGTACATCGTAACATTATAGTTCTAATAAAAGACACAATTTGATTTTTGCGGAAGAGCGATTGCTCGAAGCATATTATATATTTATAATTATATTTAATTCTGCTGTCCTAAAAGCTTATGTCCATAGTTCTTCTAAAATACCCATTCCAAGATTCTTACAACGGTCACCTATAAAAGGAAGTTCCAAAAATGCAATATAACAGCGGTATGGTAGATTAAACTGGCGAAACCGCTGGGAGGGTTCACCACTGATGAGCCAGGCCCTCCCTTTAATTTTTTCATCGCAGTAAGGACAGTAGAAATTGTTTTATTTTAAAAAGAATAATACGCCTCTAAAATAGTTTTATAAGTTTATATCATTGTTGGTCTTTTTTTATATAAAGTAAATCCCCAATAAAATTGAAAGAGTTGAAATTGAAGGTTTGTAATATTATTAGGATAAATTCATAAATGAGAATAAAATTTTGGAAGCTCTTTTTTTGCCTCTCCATGAGTACTACTATTTCTTTTTCATCATCGGAAGATGTCCATAAATCCAGTTCTTGATGTGAGAATTCTTTAATTTCTTTTATATACAAAATATGTGAATTACCTTGATATAATCTTAAATCAGGAGTAATAAATACGCATATCAATAAATCATTAGATAGTAAAAAGGCATATATTGGATTGAATAAAAGATTTATTTGCCAATATTTCGGTTGGCTGAACGCCAACCTTTATAGAGGCATTTCATTTTTTTTTCTTTTGATACCAAAAGTAAAAAAAAATGTGATGCCTCGATAAAGGTTGGCGTTCAGCCAGCCAAAATATTGGCAAATAAATCTTTTATTGAATCCACTATATGCTTTTTAACTATCTGATGATTTAAGTATGGATTGCTCTATTTTCATATCAATGAAACATGATACAGCAATATAGACAAGATTAATTTAGAATTGAATATACCTGAACAAATCAATTTATGCTATTCCAATATTTGCCTCAACAATTACCTTTATAACAATGGGTTTTATTCAACAATGGAGTTTATTGCGACTAAGTGGTGATTAGATTTAAATTATAATAGCAATATATAATTGTGTTCCTAATTAGCGCGCGCCATCTGTTTTAAAAATTTTAAACTTTTTTTGACGCATATAAAATTCTTTGTGGAAAAAAATTAATAAAACGCTGACGAGCCCCAACAGCGCGAAACACGTTCAACGATGACTTTTCTTGATTTTTCAATAAAAAAGGTTGGCCAAATATCAGGGAACAGGCTAAATCAATGTTTAGTTGATTTCTTTTCCACAAGATGGCGCTCTGCCTTCTGAAAAGCACATGTGCTCCTGGTCAGGGTATATATATTTCACTTATTTATCTTCTAATTTCTTATATTTGCGTTACAGTCTGTTGAACGTCGTTATTGTCTGAAGGCTTCCCAAGCTAACACCTCTTCAATAAAAATATTCTTCGCTTTTACCTTTGGTCGCTTCATAGCAACAATTATCTAGTAATTCGTTTTTATTTCAAATTTATTGAAAACGGTTCCTTCCAAAATAGAACTAATATCACGTGACTTTCTCTATCTCTCAGCTAAAACAACCATCACCCAGCCACTATTTGGAACGACTGTAGACGGAAATGTAAGAAACAACTTTCTACAAGTACCTGAATAACCTTTGTTCAATTCGTGGTTTCTCAAACATTTTTGTAACACTACGCAAGGAATATGTTATACTAGAACAATATGTAAAGGTTCTCTTGAGAAAAGGTGTTGTTATAAACATATTCCTCAAATGTCCATTCTCAGGTTTGGGTGAAAGGTTCTCAACTAACGTCACATTATTCTGTGTCAATTCGACCAATCAGTTGCTCTAATCCATATTATGCATTATCTTCTAACACTTCTGATTGGTTAGGTATTCTTAAATCAAGCTTCAATAAGAACGATAAAGTACCGATGTATGAGTATCCTACAATTAGAGAATGGAATCAAAGTTTGAACCTCCTTAGTATATTATAACAAAGTATTTATTAATATTATTATTTTTATCAACAGAGTGGTCATTTTTGTGTTTATATTTTGCTACTCTGTAATTTACATCGTGGCTCATCTTTGTTTACCATTCATAGTTTTGTCCTTGCCTGAAATAAATTGTTGCCTCCTCCTGAAGTTTTTGTCTTCCCTAATTTTCCACTTGGCAATATGCTTAAATAGAAAAGTGACCAGAATACATTGAGAGTTTACATATTATATTACTACAAGTGTTGAAGCATTCCTGTGGATTTTCTGTGTGTTATGGCAGACCCAATGCTATCATAAGAACATTTAACCTATTTGAAGAAGTCTAGATTGATATTACCTGATTGTTATCTGTGATAGCATTTTGATACTAAAGTTTGAAAAAGTTAGCGTAACCTGAATAGCATCATATTTTGGGCATTTGGTTGAATCTTTTTTTTTTTCAAAAGAGAATATTGTAACAACGTATTTATTAATTTTAATATTTTAATTAACAGAGTGGTCAGTTTTATGCTTATATTTTGCTACTCTGTAAATTTCCCTCGTGGCTTATCTTTTGTTTATCACTCATAGTTTGTGTTTGCCTGAAATAAATTGTCTCATCCCGAAGTTGGTCTTCCCTAATTTTCCACTTGGCAATATATTCAAAATATAATTATTGAATATTCCGTTTTTCATATATTGATAATATTTTTCTTTTTCTTTACTCTCTCTTCTTCTCTTCTTTCTTATCTATTTTTCTTTAATATAAATCATAGGCTTAAATTTTTGAAATTCTTTTTGATTTTCATTTACTAGAATGGGTAATCAAAACATTATATTCTTTCGAAATCAGATTTGATGATTTTTTAACATTCAATATAAAATTATATACAAAAATTTTGGTTGATCAAATGTAATTTTGATTTTTTTTAATAAGAATAATCCTTCCTTCCTTCCTTATATCTATAAAAATGAAATCCAAAATCGATGTTTGTTATCGCGTTGCGCAAAATCTACAGAATCAATCATTATGAAATTTCGCATGTATGTAGCTGAAGATTTCCTTTAACATATAGGCTATTCAAAAAAATAAAAAGGTTAATGTGTTTTTTTTTAATAATATAAAACAAAAAATCGTTAGTTCCAGCTTTTTACCGCTTGGGCGCAGCACTGGTCGCGATGATAAATGAATTTGATTGGTTAATAATATAATTAACACGTGGTTTGTTTACACGATGAATGTTAGTTTGTTCACATTATGAATGTTTTTAAAAGGTATGATTATCCAATCGCCGTGAAACTTAGGAAGTTATTTACTATACTATTGGGAAGGTTTCTGGCTTGAAATAAATATTATTTGCAATTTTATTCGCAAATTTTCTACTTTCACTCGCAAGCAGCGGCATTTGGCGAAAATATTTATAAATTGTAACAATGCTTAAAATGTGTTCCAAGTATAATAAATTTAATTTGAGAATTAAGTAATATAATATTCCAATGACGTAAAAAAACATGGAATTTCAATATTAATATATATTTAAAGAAAATATTGTAACATTTTTTTGTGTTAAATGTTAAAATGTAATGTTAAAATATATTTTTACATTGTTAATTTAATTTGTTGTTGTTTTATAATAGTGAAGATGCAAATTACATTGTTGCTGTTGTTTATTATCGTTTGTTTATATAAAAAAACTTACATTGTATGTGATGATGATAACAAAAATGAATTTTAAAATTAATATATATAATTCATTGAGAAAAAAAAATTAATTATTAAATTCACAAAAGTGACAATATCTTATTTAAAATATAATAAATGTTTTCAAAAATTATGTGGTTATTTTTCAAAATTATATTAAAACGCGTATAACAATTATTATATTTATATACGTTTATAAATCAATTTATAGGTGGATTGGATGTTCTCTAGAATCGTTTTAACAAATGTTCGTTAGGCAAACTTTTACTCGGATAAAAACCGGGTGAAGCCAGGTACATTCGCTAAATAGTTATTTACAAATCTTCGTTTGCGGCAACATACTATTCCTTCAACTTCAAATTACCGATTGGACCAATTAATACTGTTTTTTTTTTCAACTTATCGAAAATTTTTTCAAGAGACCGGGAAAATTTCAAATTATCGAGAGTATGACAAGTATAGATTCAGTAGGGATTGGATGTTTGCTAGAATCGTTTTAACAAATGTTTGTTAGGCAAACTTTTACTCGGGTAAAAATCAGGCGAAGCCGGGAACATATATATATGTTTGTCGGCTATGCACGCCCTCAATATGTAACTAATCTCGCTGAAATTTGAAAAGGACAGAGTTAAATCTGGAAGAGTTTTTTTGTCTCGCACTTTAACCAAGAAAAATTATAATACTGAGCAACAAAATGTTTTTAGTCAGAAATGCTAATGACAATATTGCTGTCTCATGCTTGATTGACATAAACAAAATTATTCAGGGGAATATTCACTAAAGCAGTCCAGGGGCGGAGCCAGATAATAATTTTTAGTAGACAGGAACAAAATTCTACCGCGAAACATACACGAAGCCAGGTCATCTCTACATATAAAATATCGTTTCTCGGCCTTTTGGCTAAGATCATGTAGTATATCTCTAGATATTTTCATTTATATATATCTTATTAAAATTCTATTCAGTAGAAAGAGTGGATATGTTTGATCGAAAAATATATTTTCTATATTATATAAATATATAATGTAACGAATATTATTATCATAATATTCTGTGTGTTCCGGGATATTATTAATAATATTCGTTATGCAAACTTTCACTCGGATAAAACCCGGGCGAAGCCGGGTACACATTCGCTAGTTAATTATAAAAAACACTTTTTTTTTTAAGCTTTTATTTAAAATTCACTAAAAATAACAAAATAAATATTTCTGAAGTATAAAGTAAAAGGATTTAAAAGCGCGAATGTTTCTTTTATACATAAAACGAACTTCTACTGTCCTTACTGCGATGAAAAATATATTGGGAGGGCTTGGCTCATCAGTGGTGAACCCTCCCAGCGGTTTCGCCAATTTAATCCACCAGACCGCTTCTCAGAGCTCTAATACTGTATTGGATCATTCTGCTTTTATATGCTACACTGAAGGATGGAATCTTAGAAATGGTTTTCAAGTAAACTATGGACATAAGCTTATAGGACAGTAGAATTACATTCAAATATTTGCTTCGAGCAATGCTCTTCAGCAAACTATAAAGACAAGGCCAGTTAGGAATAAATTAACACAAAGCAATAACGCGCCATCTATACATATAAAGTAAAAGGATTTAAAAGCGCGAATGTTTCTTTTTTTTTTTCTTTTTTTTTTATACATAAAACGAACTTCTACTGTCCTTACTGCGATGAAAAATATATTGGGAGGGCTTGGCTCATCAGTGGTGAACCCTCCCAGCGGTTTCGCCAATTTAATCCACCAGACCGCTTCTCAGAGCTCTAATACTGTATTGGATCATTCTGCTTTTATATGCTACACTGAAGGATGGAATCTTAGAAATTGTTAGTTGTTAGAAATTTATAGTTTGCTGAAGAGCATTGCTCGAAGCAAATATTTGAATGTAATTCTACTGTCCTATAAGCTTATGTCCATAGTTTACTTGAAAACCATTTCTAAGATTCCATCCTTCAGTGTAGCATATAAAAGCAGAATGATCCAATACAGTATTAGAGCTCTGAGAAGCGGTCTGGTGGATTAAATTGGCGAAACCGCTGGGAGGGTTCACCACTGATGAGCCAAGCCCTCCCAATATATTTTTCATCGCAGTAAGGACAGTAGAAGTTCGTTTTATGTATAAAAGAAACATTCGCGCTTTTAAATCCTTTTACTTTATATGTATAGATGGCGCGTTATTGCTTTGTGTTAATTTATTTCTGAAGTATTGCTTTTTTTCTGAAGGTACCATTTAACAAATTAAATAATAGACTTAGAAATAAAAGCGGTGGGGATGATAATCATTTATGCAGCAAATAGGTATAAATTTAATGAAAGGCATAATCTTGCTAATCATTTGCTTCATATAAAATCACATTGATCTCATATTTATTATTATTGTACCCCACCGCTTTTATTTCTAAGTCTATTATTTTATTTGTTAAATGGTACCTTCAGAAAAAAAAAGCAATACTTCAGAAATATTTATTTTGTTATTTTTAGTGCATTTTAGAAAAAAGCTTTTTTTTTTAATGTGTTTTAAAATTAATTATTCACGCTATTTTTAGTCGTATATATGCCAGTCCAAAAAAAAAGCCTTATCACTGAGACGACGTTGGCCTTAAATAACTGCAAGCCTGCTCGCAGCAGATTGGTCAATTCCTCGTGGGAGGTCGGTAGTGACGTAAGCAAAATCCGTTACTAACAGAACTGCTTCTCTTTGCTTTTGGGAACCCTAAATTTATTGAATTATATTACAAAGATAGAGACACCCAGTGGATTATTGTTAGGGGATAATTGGTACATATAAAATTTGAATTATAATTAAACAATTGATTAAATAGTTAAAAGTAACAACATACTAATTGAAAAAGGGGAACTATTTAAAAAGGTGTCGTGAAATGTATGGTGGTATATTGTTACACACACATCTATATATATATATATAATGAATATAAATATATGCGTGATGATATTGGAATAAGATGACTAAATTATAACAGATAAAATTAATATATTTGTTGGCTTTTCTCATTTATTTGCTTGTAATTCCAAGTAGTTTTAGATAGGAATCTGAATATTTGGATTTCTAATTCCTTCCATGTCTTGAACATTTATTGAAAATATCCTTTCGCAACCTCCAGCATTGTCGCATTTTTAGCCAAGAAAATTGATATTGGCAGGTTCTGGGAAAAAATAGTTGTTATTTAGTCAGAAAATGATAATGAAAATATTGCTGTATCATGTTTGATAATCAGATACAAAATTATATATGGAAAAATTCCAAAAGCGCAGACCACGGGTGAAGCGAGTTCACTTTTAGTATGCAGAAACAAAATTCTAACAGAAAACATTCATTCGAGTAGAAGACACAAAGCCAGATCATCTATATATATAAAAAATGAATGTATGTGTGCGTGTGTGTGGTGTGTCTGTCCTTTATGCCTGACCAAACCACTCATTAGAACGCCATGAAACTTTGGGAAGTTATTTAGTATAGTACTGGGAAGGTTTCTAGCAAATAAAATTTTTGAAATAACTTTACGCCTAAAAATAATCAAGATAAATATTCTAATATATCTGTTATAATTCAACAATCTGCTCTAAATATTATCATGTATATAGAAAAAATTGATTATATGCCTCTTCTTCATGCCGGACCAAACTACTCATTTCATCGCAATTTAACTTTGAGAAATTGTTTAATATACTACCAGAAAGGTTTCTATCTAATTATTAGTTTGAAAAACCTTTTTTTTAAATAAGGATAAATATTAATTAATCTGTTATATTTTCAGCACTCTGATTTATTATCTCTGTATTATCTTTATATATATAAAAATAAAAATTTGTCTGTCTGTTCATCGATAAACTCAGAAACTAAATAACCAAATATCACCAAATTTCCCACATAACTGCCAATGACCCTGAAGATGAAGAATTTACAATGCATTAAAATTATGTAAAAAAAAATATTTTAAAATCTATATTTTATCTTTGTGTATAACTTTATTTATATAGCCACTTGCTATTTGACCATTTAGAACTTTGGGGAAAGTTATAAAGCTATTTTTTGTCAATTTCCTTTTTTCGTTTCGTTTTATTTCCCAAATTCCATTAAATATTTTATTAAAAATTATCATCATTATTAAGAAGGTTTTCAATGCGTTTGTATTCAAATTATTAATGACACTTTTGAAAGTAAAACAGTGTATACGGTATTAAATATGTATAAGAGAGAGAGAGAGAACAATGGCTTAAAATATGATAGAAAGTGAGCTTAATGAAGACAAAAAAAAGTTAAGAATTCCCTATGAATTGAAATGAAGTGATTTTGCCTATAAAATATCAAAAAATAGACTGGATTGATACACATTTAAAATGGTTAAAATGGGATTTATTAAGCCAAACAGTGTGAAAAAGTAGATACAGTAGAGCTTCCATTGAGAGGATGCCTAAAATCGTAGCTTAACCCGTCTCTCCAAGAGGCAGTCTCTTATTAAAGGTCTATTACAGATCCTTTAATATCAATTAGAATCTCCAATGAGAGACCACCTACAGGAGAAACAAGTTGAGTCATGTTTTTAGGTGGTCTTTCTTAAGAGACTCTATTTACATATATTAAAATCAACATTTTCTCACTGTTACGTTTAATTACTGCTAATCTCTATATATAAAAATGAATGTATGTCTGTCTATCTGTCAATTATTAATTGGACTGAGCTAGTTTTGTGAGTTTCATTATTATATATGGTCTGGAAGCATATTAAAATTAAATATACAAAATTTGAAAGGAAATTTGTCCGTTCTTGGCCAACCTGACAACCCAGAAGTCTGAAAATTGGTTAGCTAGCATTGTCATCAGGTTTGAACATGTGTATCAAATTTCATATTTGTAGGTGCCCTATAAGTATATTGATAAAAATTGATTAAAAGATTTGGCGACAGACATCCAGACAGACAGACATGGAGGCAAGTTAAATAAAAGCTTTTAAATAAAAAGGTGGACCAATCTCAAAGAAAATGGTACCATTAGAAAGAGCGTAAAAAGTATATCAAGAAAGAAGGACAAATTGAAGGAAAATCGCTAAAAACGAACGGTTCGCGAGATATTGGCAAAACAAAATAAATAAAATTAAATATACAAAATTTGAAAGGAAATTTGGAAATTTGTCCGTTCTTGGCCTACCTGACAACCCAGAAATCTGAAAATTGGTCAGCTAGCATTGTCATCAGGTTTGAACATGTGTACCAAATTTCATATTTCTAGGTGCCCTATAAGTATATTAAAAATGATTACAAGATTTGGCGACAGACAGACAGATAGGCAAGTTAAATAAAAGCTTTTAATAAAAAATAGTTTATATCATTGTTGCTCTTTTTTATATAAAATAAATACCCAATAAAATTGTAAGAGTTGAAATTGAAGGTTTGTAATATTATTAGATTAAAATCATAAATGATAATAAAATTTTGGAAGCTCTTTTTTTGCCTCTCCAGGATTAACTACTCTTCCTTTTTATCATCTGAAGATGTCCAGAAAGCCAGTTCTTGATGTGAGAATTCTTAAATTTCTTTTATATATAAAATTTGTGAATTACCGTGATATATTCTCAAAAACAGGAATAATAAATACTCATATCAGTGAAACATGATATATCAATATAGAAAAGTTTATCCTGGCGCTCCCACTATTTTGATAGTTCAAATTTATTGAAAACAGTGTCTTCAATAATAGAACTAATATTACTTGACCTGCTCTATCTCTCAGCTAAAACAACCATCACCAACCACCGTTTGAAGCAAATTTAGACGTAAAGGTAAGAATCCAGCTTTCTACAAGTTTAGAATTGTTATAAAAAATTAAACCTTTTTTGACGCATATAAAATTCTGTGTGAAAAAAAAAAATAAAACGCTGACGAGCGCCAACAGCGCGAAACGCGTTCGTGGATGGCTTTTCTTGATTTATCAACTAAAAAGGTAGGAAAATATCAGGGAACAGGCTAAATCAATGTTTAGTTTATTTCTGTTCTACGAGATGGCGCTCAGCCTTCTAAAAAGCACATGTGCTCCTGGTCAGGATATCTATATTTCATTTATTTATCTTCTAATTTCTTATATTTGCGATACAATCTGCGAAAGGTCGTTATTATCTGAAGGCTTCCCAAGCTAACACCTCTTCAATAAAGATATTCTTCGCTTTTACCATTTGTCTCTTCTTAGCAACAATTATCCTGGCGCTCCCACTATTTTGATAGTTCAAATTTATTGAAAACAGTGTCTTCAATAATAGAACTAATATTACTTGACCTGCTCTATCTCTCAGCTAAAACAACCATCACCAACCACCGTTTGAAGCAAATTTAGACGTAAAGGTAAGAATCCAGCTTTCTACAAGTCGCTGAACAATATTCGTTCAATTCGTGGTTTCTCAAACATTTTTGTAACACTACTCAAATGTCCATTCTCAGATTTGGTTAAAAGGTTCTCAACTGTGGTCATATTATTCTGTGTCAATTCGACCAATAAGTTGCTATAATCCATATTATGCATTATCTTCTAACACTTCTGATTGTCTTAAATCAAGCTTCAATAAGAACGATAAAGTACCGATGTATGAGTATCCTACAATTAGAGAATGGAATCAAAGTTTGAACCTCCTTAGTATATTATAACAAAGTATGTATTAATATTATTATTTTTATCAACAGAGTGGTCATTTTTATGTTTTTATTTTGCTACTCTGTATTTTACATCGTGGCTTATCTTTTGTTTATCATTCATAGTTTTGTCTTTGCCTGAAATAAATTGTTGCCTCCTCCTGAAGTTTTTGTTTTCCCTAATATTCCACTTGGCAATATGCTTAAATAGAAAAGTGATCAGAATACATTGAGAGTTTACATATTAGATTACTACAAGTGTTGAAGCATTCTTGGGGATTTTCTGTGTGTTATGGCAGACCCATTGCTATCATAAGAACATTTATTCTATTTGAAGATATCTAGGTTGAAATTACCTGATTGTTTTCTGTGATAGCATTTTGATACTAAGGTTTGATAAAGTTAACGTATCCTGAATATCATCAAATATTGGGCATTTGGTAGAATTATTTTTCTTTTCAAAAGAGAATATATTCAAAACATTAGCTCATTGAATATTCTGTTTTTCATTAATTGATAATATTTTTATTATCTTTAATCTTTCTTCTTCTCTTCTTTCTTATCTCTTTTTCTTTAAAATATATCATTGGCTTGATTTTTCAAAAATTATTTTTGATTCTATTCACTAAAATTGGAAATCAAAACATTATATTCCTTCGAAATCAGATTTGATGATTTGTGAACACTCTATATTTTTAGATATGAGAAATATGCGATTTACTTTTTTAAAGAAACACTCTATATAAAATGATATATAAAACTTTTAGTTGATAAAATGTAATTTAGATTTTATTAGAAAAGGAAATATTTTATATCATTGTTGCTCTTTTTTTTTACTAAATTATTTATAACTTTACTAGCGGATGTACCCGGCTTCGCCCGGGTTTTACCCGAGTAAAGGTTTGTCTAACGAATCTCTCGATAAAGTGAACATTTTTTCCCTGTCTCTTGATAAATACTCGATAAGTTTAATAAAATCAATATTAATTGGTTCCCTCGGTAATTGGAAGTTAAAGGAATAGTATCTTGCCTTATAAAATTTGTAAAATAAAATTTGTAAATTACCTTGAATTATTCTTGTATGGATGTACCCGGCTTCGCCCGGGTTTTACCCGAGTAAAGGTTTGTTAAACGAATCTCTCGATAAAGTGAACATTTTTTCCGGTCCCTTTAAAATACTCGATAAGTTGAATAAAATAAATATTAATTGGTTCCCTCGGTAATTAGAAGTTAAAGGAATAGTATCTTGCCTTTGAATTGTATCATTATTCTTGTCTCAAATAAATTGCCGTGTCATCCTGAATTTTGTCTTTCCTAATTTTCTACATTACAAAATCATCGTATCATCATGATAATATTTAGAGAAGATTGTTGAATTATATAACAGATAAATTAGAATATTTATCTTAATTATTTTTAGGCGAAAAGTTATTTCAAAAATTTTATTTGCTAGAAACCTTCCCAGTACTATACTAAATAACTTCCCAAAGTTTCATGGCGTTCCAATGAGTGGTTTGGTCAGGCATAAAGGACACACACACATACATTCATTTATATATATATATATAGATTTAAAATAGGTCCCCAATAAAAAATGTAAAACTTGATATTAAAAATAATTATAATTTTATTCGATTAAAATGATAAATGAAAATAAAAATTTGGAAGCTTTTTTTTTTGCCTCTCCAGGATTATCTACTATTCCTTTTTATCATCTGAAGTGGTCCAGAAAGCCATTTCTTGATGTGAGAATTATTTAATTTATTTTATATATAAAATTTGTAAATTACCTTGAAATAATCTCAAAAACAGGAGTAATAAATACACATTGTAGAAAGAAAAGAAGGATAGTAAATCAATGATCTTGAAATACTTTTAGACTGACAACACTGTAATATAAAAACGAGAACAAAGGAGAATTTTTGTTTTGTTTTACAAAATTAGTAATTGTAATGTAAATTGTTATATGCTCTTTTCTCTCTCTCTCTTTGAAAATAATAAATTTAAAATACTTTCTTAAAAGGTAAAATTGCCTAATTCTTTAAAACAATTTCAGCTGTAAGTAAATTTGTTATTTGTTGTTTCATTGTCTGAACCATAAGAGATTCCCAACATGGTAGCAGAGCGTGGTTCTTGAATCGCAGTAAAATATATATAAAAAATAGGATAAAATATAAATAAAAACAAAAATGGCTGTCAGCGAAGATATCGCAAATATTGTGAGACTTAAAAGTCCTGTAAATTTTGATTTATGGAACTTTCAGTTAACACTTATTTTCAAAGCAAATGGCCTTCTAGGTATTGTAAATGGAAAATCGTTGTTTGAAGACTTGAAAGATGAAACTGGAAAAAATAAATGGAGCCTAAAAGACGCCAAAGCACAAAAATACATAATGTTAGCCATTGAAAAGAATGTTTTAACACATATTCTAAATTGCAAAACTTCAAAAGAAATGTATGAAAAACTAGTAGCCATTTATCAAAGAGAAGATGAGCAATTAAAATGCAAATTCCTACAAGAATTTCATGGATTCAAATTTGACAAAATACAGATATGGCAACAAATATAAGCAGAATGCAAAATTTAGTATTCAAACTAAATAATGTAAAACAATAAATTGAGAGGAAAGCTTTGTTATTTCAAAAATATTGAGCATTTTGCCAGACTACTTTAATTACTTCAGTACAGCATGGGACTCGACACCAAAAAGTGAGAAAACGTTAAAAAACTTAATATCAAGACTATCACTTGAAGAAACAAAAAGTAAAGCCTGAAGAGGGAATAGCCATGAGTGCTACTAAAGTAAAGCAGTGCTTTAACTGCAAAAAGAGCGGGCACTTAGCAAAATACTGTAGACTAAATAAAAAATGGTGTACCATCTGTAAAAAGACAAATCATACTCAAGACCAATGCTTCTTTGAGAAATCTCAAAATAAATTCCAGGAAACTTTTCTTGCCGAATTTGTAAAAAGACAAATCATAAAGAAAAGGATTGCTTTTTTCAGAAACAAAAATGAAGAAAAATTGTCCTTTTTTGCAGGAGAGACTTTAAAATGTAAAAATGAGGAATTGCTAGAATTCATTGTAGACAGTGGCTCAACAAGCCATATGATAAATAGTAAAAGATTTTTACTAGATGAAATAGATTGCAACTCAAAAATTTCAATAGCAAAAAAGGAAGAAACTCTAAAAGCAAAATCAGTCGGAAAAATTCAAGGGAAGAAATGTGATCTCAAGGAGGTGATGTTTGTACCAAACTTGACAAATAATTATAATTTACTATCTGTAAGTGCCATTACCAAAATAAAGTCGTCTTTGAAGAAGAAAAGGTATTTGTCGTAATAATGGAATAAAAGTTTTAGAAGGAGAAAAACAGGAAAATGGACTCTATGCAATAAATATAGACACAGAAAATCCCGAAATTAAAGAATCTCAACTAACAGCTACCCAAAATGAAGAAATGTTCAAATGGCACAGAAAAATGGGCACATGAGTTTTTCAAGCTTAAAACAATTAAAATTTATGGTTAATGGAATAAACATAGAAAAAATAAGTCAAGATTAAATTTGTGAAACATGCATTAAGGCTAAACAGGTAAGAAAGCCATTCAATTCCATTAGAACAAAATCAAAAAGGCCTTTAGAAATAATCCATACAGATGTATGTGGACCTTTAGATCCCACTACCCATGACAACAAAAAAACTATTTTCTAACATTTCTTGATGACTACACACATTTTTGTCATGTGTATTTGTTACATAATAAATATGAAGTAAAAGGAAATCTAAAAGAATTTATTACAGAAGCAGAAAACCAAATGAATCTAAAGGTTTCAAAAATAAGATGTGTGGCAATGGCGGAGAATATGTAAATGAAGATATAAAATCCTGGCGCAAAGCTAAAGGAATCATTATGGATCTCACCATACCTCACTCACCTCAGCTAAACGGCAAAGCCGAAAGATTAAATAGAACCCTGATGGAGAAAACTAGAGCTCTTTTGATTGATTCTGGTGTAGAAAAATACATGTGGGGAGAAGCTGTAAGGGTTTCAGCCTATTTGCTGAACCGAAGCCCTACTCAAGAATTAGAGAAAACCCCTGCAGAACTTTGGTTCAACAAAAGACCAAATTTGTCAAACTTACAACTTTTTGGTTGTGAAGCTTATGTCAAAACCCTAAAACACGTAAAGAAATTGGAAGACAGAAGTAAAAAATATACCTTTATAGGTTATGCACCAAATGGTTATCGCCTTTGGGATGAACAAAGCAAACAAATCTTTACAGCTAGAGATGTATTTTTTTTAGATAAAGGATGTATAAATAAAGAAGAAAAAATACCTATTGTCGAACCAGAAGAAGAATCTGAAGATCAACTAGAATTAAATGAAGAACCAAGTCTACCAGAAGTCTCTGAAGACAAAGAAGATATCCATACAAAACCACGTTCTTCAAAATATAATCTTAGACCAAGAAGTAGTTTACAAACACCATCAAGATATGAAGACTTTTATTTAGAGCGGGATGGAACAACAGAATCAGCTCTTCTAACTTACTCTGAAGCTATATCTGGTCCAAATCAAGAAAAATGGAAAAAGGCAATAAAAGAAAAAAAAGAGTCTCTTGCCAAAAATGAAATTTGGGAAATAGTAAAAGAAAATGAAGCGTCAAACAAGAAGATTCTGACCTCTAAATGGCTCTTTAAAGTGAAAGAAGATGGCCGCTACAAAGCAAGACTAGTTGTAAGAGGCTTTGAACAAGAAAAGGCATTGATTATAATGAGACATTCAGTCCAGTTATAAGCACTGTCTCTTTAAGGATGTACTTTGCTCTAATGGCTAAGAAAAGGTTTGTTTTTAAAACATTTGACATAAAAACAGCTTTTCTATTTGGGTTTTTGGATGAAGAAATATATGTTCAATTGCCAGAAGGTTATAAAGGGAATATATGTAGGTTAGGAAAGGCATTGTATGGTTTAAAGCAAGCCCCATTAAAATGGAATGAAAGATTAAAAACCTTTCTCAAATCCCAAGATTTCATATATATATACAACTAAAATCAGAGCCATGTTTTTTTAAAACCAACAAAGGAAATATGTACCTTGCAATATATGTAGATGATGGTATCTTAATGGGAGATAATGAAGAAGAATTAAATAATATTTTAGAAAAAAACTATCCCAAGAGTTTGAAATTAAAATAAACAATGATCCAAGAACTTTTTTGGGAATAAATTTGTTTTTTGAGGAAAAAAATAAAATTTTACTTTCACAAGAAAACTATGCAAAATCAGCTCTTGAAAGATATAATATGCAAAACTCAAAACCAGTACCCACTCCATTTAAGATGTAGTATAAGAATTAGACAAAAACCTAGAAATATCAAATGATATCAAATTTCCCTACAGACAAGCAATTGGAAGCCTTTTATATTTGAAAAACAAAACTAGACCAGACATGACCTTTGCCACAAATTTTGAAAGCAAGTCAATGCATGATCCTACAACTCAAAATATTATAAACATCAAAAGAACCCTAAGATATTTAAATCACACCACCAATTTAGGCATATCATATAATGGAGAGATGCCATTTGAATTAAATGTGTATTGTGATTCTGACTTTGCTGGAGATATTAAAACTAGAAAAAAGTACCTCAGGATATGTAGTTTGCTTATGTGGAGGTCCCATAAGTTGGTGCTCCAGAAAGCAACCTGTAATTGCCCTTTCCAGCACTTAAGCAGAGTTCATTGCTGCAGCAGATGCATGCAAAGAAGTGTCATACATAAGATCCCTATTAGAAGAACTAATTCCAGATAATTTTGATATAAATCTCTATGTTGATAACCAAAGCACTATAAAAATTATAAAATCAGGCCAATTCACCACTAAAACTAAACATTTTGATGTCAAATATCATTTTGTGAAAGATCAAGCTCAAAAGTTTAACCTGATATATTGTCCAACAGAACACCAAATTGCAGACATCCTAACAAAACCTCTAGCCAGACCAAAGTTTGACAAATTCAAATCCCTTTTTATGACAACCATTTAAAACATAAGTCAAGTGAAGAAACTGTTGAATGTGATAAGATCACTGATTTAAGAGGGAATGTTGGAAAAATAAAGAATAGTAAATCAATGATCTTGAAATACTTTTAGACTGACAACACAGTAATATAAAAACGAGAACAAAGGAGTGTTTTGTTTTACAAAATTAGTAATTGTAATGTAAATTGTTAAATGTTCTTTTCTCTCTCTCTTTGAAAAAATTAAATTTAAAATACTTTCTTAAAAGGTAAAATTGCCTAATTCTTTAAAACCACTTCAGCTGTAAGTAAACTTGTTATTTGTTGTTTCATTGTCTGAATCATAAGAGATTCCCAACACACATATATAGTGAAACATGATACAGCAATATAGACAAGTTTAGAATTGACTCTACCTGAACAAATCCATTTATGCTATTCCAATATTTGCCTCAACAATTACCTTTAACAATGGGTTTTATTCAACAATGGAGTTTATTACGTCTAAGTGGTGATTAAATTTAAATTATAATAACATTATAAAATTGTGTTCCTAATTAAAGATGGCCCCCTGGAGACCATTTAAATAATATATAAATATTGATAGAATGCGTTAACGAGCGCCATCTGTTATAAGAAATATAAACTATTTTTGACACATATAATTCTTTATAGGGAAAAAAAACGTTAACGAGCGCCAACAGCGCGAAACGCGTACGTGGATGACATTTCTTGATTTATCAAGAAGATGGTTGGTCAAATATCAGGAAACAGGTTAAAAAAAATGTTTAGTTGATTTCTGTTCCACTAGATGGCGCTCTGTCATCTGAAAAGCACATGTGCTCCTGGTCAGGATATGCCTTCTTTATTTTTAATATGATTATTTGTAAAATAAAACAATTTTCTACTGCCCTTATTAAATGATAAAATTATAAGAGGACCTAGCATATCAATGCAGTAAGGACAGTAGAAAATTATTTTAATAAAATAGAATCATACGCGTCATGAATAGCTTATATTTCTCATAATGAAAAAAACAATAGGAAAAAAATAATAATAAGTGGGTCAGGTGTTGATATTAAAAATAAAGAAAGCATATTCTGACCAGTAACACATGTGCTTTTTAGATGGCAGAGCGCCATCTGTGTGTGTGGATGGCTTTTCTTGATTTATCAAGAAATTGGGTTGGCCAAATATCAGGGAAAATTCTAAATCAATGTATAGTTTATTTCTGTTCCACCAGATGGCGCTCTGCCTTCTGAAAAGTACTGTGCTCCTGGTCAGGGAATCTATATTTCATTCATTTCTCTTCTAATTTCTTATATTTGCGATACAATCTGTGGAACGACGTTATTGTCTGAAGGCTTCCCAAGCTAACACCTCTTCAATAAAGATACTCGTCGCTTTTACCACTTTGTCTCTTCTTAGCAACAATTATCCTGGCGCTCCCACTATTGTGATAGTTCAAATTTATTGAAAACAGTGTCTTCAATAATAGAACTAATATTACTTGACCTGCTCTATCTCTCAGCTAAAACAACCATGACCCACACCCAACCACCATTTGGAACGACTAACTATGGAAAGGTAAGAATCCAACTTTCTGCAAGTAGCTGAATAACCTTTGTTCGATTCGTGGTTTCTCAAACATTTTTGTAACACTACGCAAGGAATATGTTATACTAGAACAATATGCAAAGGTTTTCTTGAGAACAGGTGTTGTTATAAACATATTACTCAAATGTCCATTCTCAGATTTGGTAAAAAGGTTCTCAACTGACGTCACATTATTCTGTGTCAATTTGACCAATCAGTTGCTCTAATTCATATTATGCGTTATCTTCCAACACTTCTGATTGGCTCGTTATTCTTGAATCAAGCTTTAATAAGAACGATAAAGTACCAATGTGTGAGTATCATAGAATCAGGGAATGTAATCAAATTTGAACCTCCTTAGTAGAGATTCTTAAATAGAAAAGTGACCAGAATACATTAAGAGTTGACAAACTCCGCCCTTGCCGGTCCCAAGCCCGGATGAAAAAGGAGGAGGGGGAGCAGTAACAAGCCCACCAAAAAAACCTGGGCTCAGCTGGCCCAGCTGATAGTACCCTGTAAGGGCTCCAAATCCAGGGATACAGGATGAGCAGCGTTTGTACTCCATGTAAGGAGCGGCTGCACATGGCGTCTGTTCCTCATGTCAGAGGCGGTCATTTCTTTTGGAGCTAATTCGGCCTGCCACTGAGTAGTGCTCCCAGTCTTAATGACAAAGGTAGACGCATTCTACTTCACCAAGTGTGGAGATAAGAAAGAAGAGTTGAAGCATTCCTGTTATTTTCTCTGTGTTATGGCAGACCCAGTGCTATCATAAGAACATTCAACCTATTTGAAGAAGTCTAGGTTAAAATTACCTGATTGTTATCTGTGATAGCATTTTGATACTTCTAAAGTTTTATGAAGTTAGTGTAACATGAATAGCATCAAATATTGGGCATTTGGTAGTATATTTTTTTTTCAAAAGAGAATATTGTAACAGCGTATTTATTAATTTTATTATTTTCATTAACAGAGTGGTCATTTTTATGTTTATATTTTGCTACTCTGTAAATTTCCCTCGTGGCTTATCTTTTGTTTATCATCCATCGTTTGTTCTTGCCTGAAATAAATTTTTTCTCTTCTCCCGAAGTTGATTTCCCTAATTTCCACGTGGCAATATTCTCAAAACATAATCATTGAATATTCCCCATTCATTTATTGATAAAATTTTCATTTTCGTTAATCTCTCTTCTTCTCTTCTTTCTTATTTATTTTTCTTTAATATTATTCATAGGCTTGGATTTTTGATTTTCTTTTAAGTTTTCATATACTAGAATGGGTATTCAAAACATTATATTCTTTCGAAATCAGAGTTGATGATTTTTTTGAACACTCCATATAAAAATATACACAAAACTTTTAGTTGATCAAATGTAATTTTGATTTTTTTTTAATAATAAAAAAATAGTTTATATCATTATTGCTCTTTTTATAAATTTATTTTAAATATTTTATTCAAAATAAATCTCCAATAAAATTGTTAGAATTGAAATTGAAGTTTTGAAAAATTATTAGATTAAAATCATAAATGAAAAGAATATTTTGAAAGCTCTTTTTTTGCCTCTCCAGAATTATCTACTGTTCCTTTTTATCATCTTAAGATGTCCAGAAAGCCAGTTCTTTAGTGAGAATTATTATATTTCTTTCATATATAAATTACGTGCATTACCTTGATATAATCTCGAAAAAAACAGAAGTAATAAATACGCAATATTTCGGTTGGCTGAACGCCAACCTTTAACGAGGCATTACAATTTTTTTTATCATTTAATATCAAAAGAAAAAAATGTAATGCCTCGATAAAGGTTGGCGTTCAGCCAGCCGAAATATGGCATTTAAATCTCTTATTGAATCCAATACATGTCTTTTTACAATCTAATGATTTAAGTATGGGATTCGCCGCTAGGAGGCAGGGCTGGACGGTCGCACCGCGCTACGGCTCCAGATAAGTGTACTCTATTTCTTTCTCTTTTGACCTAAAAATATTTTCTTCTTGCTTTTTGATTTTCCAAATTCGATATACTCGATATACTCGATTACTCAATAAGATGAAATATTACAGGGATAGAACTGGTGTAACTTTGAAGCACTGTTCGATGGCTTACTGGCTAAAAGTGATCACGGCCTTATTGATAATTGGATGTATAGAACTAAATCCAGGGCCGAAAAGACAGGCCACATTGACAAATATACCTCACTCAACTCCAGACCAGGCCACATTGACAAATATACCTCACTCAACTCCAGACCAGGCCACATTGACAAATATACCTCACTCAACTCCAGACCAGGCACCAATGGACGATTTAAAGCTACTGATAATTACCCTTTCGGCTGAAGTGAACAGATTGGGAGAGAAAATGGATGCAAGGTTGCTTAATATTGAGCGGAAGATGGAGGATTGGGAACGAAGAATGACGGGAATAGAAACATCTATAGCCTCGTGCACAGATGCGCTGGCGACTAACACGAGGTCAATTTCTCACAATACCCTAAAAATAAGGAATCTGGAAGAACGCGCGGAGGCTTTGGAGAGACGAGCCCGAGAAAACAACTTAATAATATATGGCATCGAATCAGCAGAGACTGACAGTCGGGAACTGCTGCTACAAAAGGTCAAGAAGTTAATGGCGGAAGATATGCAGATTACTGATGATGTGGTAATTCATGTATTGGAATATAAACGGCTTTTTTAGGATAAATTCTCTCTTTCCACTGTTCGAATATTTGAAACAATTTGAGATGTTCGCGCTTACAGAAACTTGGTGCCACTTCAATATCGACTTGAACCTGGCGAACTTCGGAATGTATCAATCACCTGCTGTAAAGTAAACAGATAAAGGGAGAGGCTCCGGAGGTATAATTCTTGGCATAAATAAACAACTACAGTCCCAAATTGACAATGTTGAAATCGAAACCTCTTGGATTACAGTCACACTCAAGCCAAGTTTAGACAATGACTCACCAGAGATCTGTGTAATATTCGTATATCTACCCCCAAACGATACGCATGCTACAAACCTTGGACGACTATTTATTCTGATGGAAAATAAGATATATAACGGGTTTGAAATAATACTGGTCGGCGACCTGAATGTCCGTATTGGCAATCTGGGGGGTTACCATAATTTGATAGATACTTCATGTATTGAACGATTCATGTATTGGAATATAAACGGCTTTTTTAGGATAAATTCTCTCTTTCCACTGTTCGAATATTTGAAACAATTTGAGATGTTCGCGCTTACAGAAACTTGGTGCCACTTCAATATCGACTTGAACCTGGCGAACTTCGGAATGTATCAATCACCTGCTGTAAAGTAAACAGATAAAGGGAGAGGCTCCGGAGGTATAATTCTTGGCATAAATAAACAACTACAGTCACAAATTGACAATGTTGAAATCGAAACCTCTTGGATTGCAGTCACACTCAAGCCAAGTTTAGACAATGACTCACCAGCGATCTGTGTAATATTCGTATATCTACCCCCAAACGATACGCATGCTACAAACCTTGGACAACTATTTATTCTGATGGAAAATAAGATATATAACGGGTTTGAAATAATACTGGTCGGCGTCCTGAATGTCCGTATTGGCAATCTGGGGGGTTACCATAATTTGATAGATACTTCAAACCTTATTTCAACTACCCGAAATTCCTGTGATCTAACAAAATCTGCCAAAGCGGAAATAATTATTGACTTTCTTGATAAAAATTACTTAACTATAATAAATGGTAGATCCATTAATGATAAAAGTGGTAAATTTACATTCATCTCCGGAAGAGGCTCTTCTGTGTTAGATCTGGCGATTGTCTCACCTGCGGTGCTTGAACACATAGCAGATTTTGAAATTGGTTGTATGCCATATTCGGATCACTTACCAATAATTTTAAAGTTTATCGGCCCTAATAATAAAACTGAAAATTGTTACATGGAGCCTAGGGCCAAAATTAAATTTTCCTGGTCAGTAGATAAAATCCCAACATATATAGAAACTTTAAAAGAATTAACTCCCGAACATCCAGCTGACTCCACAATTGATACTCAGGCTGGGGATTTTACTGGTTTAATTCAAACAGCAATGTTACGCTCGGGGACGCGGATGGAGGCAAAAACAAAAAATATAAAATCTAAGCCATGGTTCGACAAAGACTGTTATTTGGCTAAAAAGGAAATAACACAAAATCTTAAATTATACGTAAAACATAATATATCGGCCGATAAAATTACATACTTGTCGAGTAAGAAGAAATATTCAGCTATCCTAAAGCTCAAAAAAAGGGAATATACTGACAAAATTCAAGTTATCCTCAGTAATGTAAAAGATCCTTCCCAATTTTGGAAGACTATTAATTCACTTAAATATAGGAATAACCTACAAGGTGAAATTTCTATTGCAGACTGGCAGGTCTTCTATCGGGAGTTACTTGGTTCATATTTAACAAAAGTTGTACAGTTACCACTTGAGATATCGGACATTGACCCCGAATTAGATTGTGTAATATCTCTAACTGAGGTCACCACGGAAATTTCCAAATTGGGTAAAAATAAGGCTACAGGACTTGATGAAATTCCTAACGAAGCGATTAAATATTTATTAGAAGAACATACAATTTATCTCAGGAACTTATTTAAGAAAATCTTAGGGACATCCCAAGTTCCTCAACAATGGACAAAAACGATAATCCACCCAATATTTAAAAATGGAGATCCGGACAACCCGTCAAATTACAGAGGAATATCCTTGATTTCTAACCTATCGAAATTATTTACATCTATCTTGAAGACAAGATTGAATGATTGGATGGAGAGAAAGTCAATTTTGGCAGAAAATCAGGCTGGTTTTAGAAAAGGCTACTCTTGTCAGGACCACATTTTCACGCTCGTATCATTAATTCAAATGACCCTTAGCCGTAGAAGGGGAAAGTTATATGCCTTCTTCGTTGACCTAAGGAAGACCTTTGATACTGTGCCGCACCATCTACTTTGGAAAAAATTAGCATTAAATGGTCTGAGCTGTCGATTTATTAAACTAATTAAGAACTATTATACCCAAATGACGGCAACAGTCAGATGGCGGGGTTCCTTCACGGAGGCTATCAAAATACAAGCGGGAGTATTGCAGGGGGAGCCGTTGTCACCTTATTTAATCATTCTCTTCCTAAACGATCTGGTACCCCTGTTCGATGAATCAGAATTGCCAGGCATAAATCTTGAGAATTATGGAACTATACACCTTTTACTGTATGCAGACGACATAGTGATCTTAGGAGAATCGAAAATAAATTTGCAATTGAAGATTAACTTACTTAAAAAGTACTTAGAAGAGAACTGCTTAACGTTAAACCAAAACAAATCTAAAATAATGGTGTTTAGAAACGGTGGAAGAACAGCTCGTTCCGAGACATGGTTTTGGGGTCAGCAACCCCTGACAATAGTAGCTAAGTATACATACCCGGGTTACCCTCTGACTACAAAAATCTCGACCCAATATGCTTCCCAATACTTTAGAAACAAAGCACTGAATGCAATTAATGCACTTTGGAGAATCCTTACAAAGGCGCGAATAAAGTCCTTTACCTCAGTGATGAAACTCCTTGACACTATTGTTCTTCCTACTTTACTATATGCGGCACCAATGTGGGCAATTAACCAGCTGAAGACAGTCAATAATACCCAAGATGCATTTCTTCGTCGTCTCTTAGACTTACCAAACTTCACACCAGGATATATCCTCAGAAGAGAATGTGGAAGAATATCAACTGAACTTAATGCTGTAAAACTCACATTAAAGTTTTGGGTCAGGATTTTAAAAATGGAGACGAGCAGATTACCACATGCTTGCTTAAACTATCTCTGGAAAGTCACCACGAAAAAGGAAATAGAAAACAGTTTTACTCAAAATTTAATAAAAATTCTAGACTCTAAGGGATATTCCTTTCTTAAGGGCTGCGAAGACTACTTAGCCATACAGAAAGAATTGCCAGGCATAATTAGAACTACCACAGACCAACTAATTCAAAACGATCAGATGAAAATCACTGATTCAACCCACTTTGCTCACTACAAATTTCTGAGTGAATCATTCATGACAGAGGAGTACCTACGATTAAATATCTCGCTTCCCAACAAAAGACTAGTTGCACAACATAGAGTTTTATGGCAATTTTTCAGGGAAGAAAGAAAAGACTTCTGGAAAGAAAATGGCCGGAACTGTTTACTTTGTAAGGATCTCATGGATGATAATTTGGTTCACTATTTCTTCCAATGCCCTCTCTTAACAGAAAAACGTACTGAAATTTTCCCAAGCCCTACCTCTGGTCAATTTAGAAACCATCGCATATGTCAACTTCTCTCTTCAGCTCTTAATGATGAATTACTGATTGCTAGATACTTTAAGTTCTGCACAGAAGCTGGCCGCATGAGAAAGAATGCAGGGCAAAGGATACTGGAGGATAAACTATCTGTAAATAAGTAACTGAATGTGAGACAAACCTTATTTTGTTGTAAATGTTTCCTCTTCCCTCTCCTCTTGTTGTCGTGTAAATACGGCGAATCCTGTATGGGGCGGAATGCCCTAAATAAAGGCTTTTGTTGTTGTTGTTGTTGATTTAAGTATGGATTTTTCTATTTTCATATCAACGAAACATGATGGAGCAATATAGACAAGATTAATTTAGAATTGAATATACATAAACAAATCAATTAATGCTATTTCAATATTTGACTCAACAACGCTTTAACAATGGGTTTTATTCAACAATGGAGTTTATTACGGCTAAGTAGCGATTAAAATTATAATAGTAATATATAATTGTTCCTAATTAAAGATGGCCGCCTTGAGCCCATTTAAATAATATATAAATATTAATAGAATGCGTTAGGCGCGCCATCTATTGTAAGAAATATAAACTATTTTTGACGCATATGATTCTTTGTGGAAAAAAATAAATAAAACGCTGACGATGGTCAACAGCGCGAAATGTGTTTGTGGATGACCTTTCTTGATTTATCAAGAAAGTGGGTTGGCCAAATATCAGGAAACGGGCTAAATCAATGTTTAGTTGATTTCTGTTCCACCAGATGGCGCTCTGCCTTCTGAAAAGCACATGTGCTCCTGGTCAGGATATCAATATTTCATTCATTTCTCTTCTAATTTCTTATATTTGCGATACAATCTGTGTAACGGCGTTATTGTCTGAAGGCTTCCCAAGCTAACACCTCTTCAATAAAGAAACTCGTCGCTATTACCATTTGTTTCTTCTTAGCAACAATTATCCTAGACCTCATATATTTCAAATTTATTGAAAACGGTTTCTTCCAAAATAGAACTAATATTACGTGACTTTCTCTATCTCTCAACTAAAACAACCATCACCCCGCACCCAACCACCATTTGGAACGACTGTAGTCGGAAAAATAAGAAACCAACTTTCTATATGTAACTGAATAACCTATTTGAAATGAAGGCGATAAAAACGTGGTGATTTTCTTTTAATGGTAAAAATACAAGCTTTCAGGCAAGAATGCCCTTCTTCAGGTTACAACTTGGAAATATTTTAAAACTATGAATATGAAAGATAGCCCAATACAGTAGGTAAATAGTTCAGCTGGGGGTATTGGCGAGGTAAAACACGGATAATTGGGGTGGGAGGTCGATTTTTCGGTTAAAACTGGGCGTGCAGTGCGAGACCAAAGGTTCAAGGACTAGGCGCTGACACTTTTTCTCGACCCTCTTGTAAACGCATAAGCGCTGTCCAAATTGAACGAGTGGCGAAATTCTGTGATGTGTTGGCATAAGAGAGACTTGCGGTCGTTGGTGCGTATGTCCTAGGCCTAGTCCTTGAATCTTTGGTCTCGCACTGCACGCCCAGTTTTAACCGAAAAATCGACCTCCCACCCCAATGCTCCGTGTTTTACCTCGCCAATCCCCCCAGCTGAACTATTTACCTACTGTATTGGGCTATCTTTCATATTCAGAGTTTTAAAATATTTCCAAGTTGTATCCCGAAGAAGGGCATTCTTGCCTGAAAGCTTATATTTTCACCATTAAAAGAAAATCACCACGTTTTTATCGCCTTCATTTCAAATATTATTGCGTGGCTACGTCATGTCTGATCCTAACTTTGAATAACCTATGCTCTGTGGGCGGCATGGAATTCTAGGCGGAGTCAGATAACACATTATTTATTGTAAAATAAACTTTTAATTACATTTATTTAATACAAATTATCAGAAGGGATTAAATTGTTGTATACTACATGTTGAAGTTCTTTTTGTATCTGTGTGTGTGGTCAAATATTATTTCTAGATTATATAATGTTAGACATATGTGTTTGATATATTATAGATGAATATTTACATTTTATATGATTTATGATTTATATTTAGAATGATGTATAATTATTTTATTATATTGATATGACAACAATTAATATGATATTAATGTTAATTCATATAATTTTAATAAAGTATATTTTATAAGCATTATATATTTATAAGATGAATAATTTAATATTTGAATTGAATGGTTATTAAACAAATTAAAACTTATAATGAAAATATGAAAAGTTAATATTTGGGAGCCGCTACAGCTCAATTCGTGGTTTCTCAAAATATTTGTAACACTACGCAAGGAATATGTTTTACTAGAACAATATGTGAAGATTATGTTGAGAAAAGATGTCTAATTATAAACATATTCATCAAATGTACATTCTCAGATTTGGTTAAAAGATTCTCAACTGACGTCATATTATTCTGTGTCAATTTGACCAATCAGTTTCTCCAATCCATATTATGCGTTATCTTCCAACACTTCTGATTGGCTCGTTATTCTTGAATCAAGCTTTAATAAGAAATATAAATAACCAATTTGTGAGTATCATATAATCAGGGGATGTAATCAAAGTTTGAACCTCCTTAGTAGAGATGCTTAAATAGAAAAGTGACCAGAATACATCAAGAGTTGACAAACTCCGCCCTTGCCGGGATGAAAAAGGAGGAGGGGGAGCAGTAACAAGCTCACTAAAAAACCTGGGCTCAGCTGGCCCGGCTGATAGTACCCTGTAAGGGCTCCAAATCCAGGGATACAGGATGAGCAGCGTTTGTACTCCATGTCAGGAGCGGCTGCACATGACGTCTGTTACTCATGTCAGAGGCGGCCATTTCTTTTGGAGCTAAGTCGGCCTGCCACTAAGTAGTGCTACCAGTCTTAATGACAAAGGCAGACGCATTCTACTCCACCAAGTGTGGAGATAAGAAAGAAGAAGAGTTGACATATTAGATTTCTACAAGAGTTGAATCATTCCTGTGGATTTTCTCTGTGTTATAGCAGACCCAGTGCTATCAAAAGAACATTCAACCTATTTGAAGAAGTCTGGGTTGAAATTACCTGATTGATATCTGTGATAGCTATTTGATACTAAAGTTTGATATAGTTAACCTAACCTGAATAGCATCAATTATTGGGCATTTGGTAGAATCTTTTTTTTTTTCAAAAGAGAATATTGTAACAACGTATTTATTAATTTTAGTATTTTTATTAACAGAGTGGTCATTTTTACGTTTATATTTTGCTTCCCTGCAAATTTACCTCGTGGCTTATCTTTTGTTTACCATTCATAGTTTGTGTTTGCCTGAAATAAATTGTTGTCATATCCCGAAGTTGGTCTTCCCTAATTTTCCTCGTGGCAATATATTCAAAACATAAAATCATTGAATATTCCGTTTTTCATTTATTGATAAAATTTTTATTTTTCTTTAATCTCTCTTCTTTCTTATCTATTTTTCTTTAATATTAATCGTATGCTTGAATTTTTGAAATTCTTTTTGATTTTCATATACTAGAGAAAGGGTAATCAAAACAATATATTATTTCAAAATCCTATTTGATGATTTGAACACTCCATATAAAAATATATACAAAACCTTTGCATTATAAAGGACTGCGGCGTATGTTATAAACAATACTTAAAGTTGCACTGCATAAGTTTCTTTTCTGTGAAAAATCAATATTTATGTTAAAGAGAAATATTTACTATTTCTCTTTAAAATAAATATTGATTTTTCACAGAGAGAAACTTATCCGGTGCAACTTTAAGTATTGTTTACAAAACCTTTGGTTAATCAAATGTGTTAGCACGTTTTCTTTGAAGTTTCTTCTAGAAAGAACGAGCTGACTCAATTCGATTCAATTCGATTTATTTCAAACAACAAAAGATAATTACTTTACGATTTAATGCGATTTAGTTGTATTTATAACACAAAAGAAAACAGAAGAAAAAAAAACAACAAAAAGAATTATGATAAGTAACAATAAAATTCTATGAATATGAATTATAATTAATTAATAAAATACAATAATAATAATAAAAAATAAAACCTAACATTCTCCACCCCGGTGGACTAACTTAGTCCTCAGCAAAAGGTAATGGTACTATTTTAGAGACAGTTCTAGTAAGGTGTACTAGGTGCTTGGTCTTCACCTCGACGACTCGAACTTTTCCGTCTGCTCCCGGAAAGAATTTGGTGATGCGACCAAGGCTCCAATACATTGCTGGTGGTGATATGGTATCCTTGAGCAAGATGAGGTCACCTTCCTTAATGTTGGGTGATGATTTTTGCCATTTTAGGCGTTGTTGCAAATTGTTGAGGTATTCTCGATTCCAACGTTTCCAAAATACATTTTTAATTTTTTTATTTAGGCTCCAGCGGTCGAGGTAGTTTATCGGAACATCATCATCATTAGATTCTGGAGGGGCAGTTAAGGGTCTCCCGATTAAGAAGTGTCCTGGTGTAAGAGGATTAAAATCGTCTGAATCTGAACTTAGAGGACAAATAGGTCGTGAATTTAAACAAGCTTCTATTTGAGCTGTCAGAGTACTCAGCTCTTCAAATGTGAGTATCTGAGACTTTAAGCATCTGAGAAGATGAAATTTGAAAGATTTTATCCCAGCCTCCCAGATACCTCCGAAATTTGGGGCGGAAGGAGGTATAAAATGCCAGTTGATTCGTTCATTAGATATGAATTTTTGAATTGTTGAAGCTCTCAATATATCAAACTGCTCTCGGAGAATGTTGTTAGCTCCCCTAAAGTTGGTCCCGTTATCACTAAATATATCAGAAGGTTTTCCTCGACGAGAAATAAACCGCTTGAGAGCTGCGAGGAAAGCCGCTGAAGATAGGTCTGATACAATTTCTATATGAATTGCTTTGTGCAAAAACATACAAATAAAGCAACATATGATTTTAATTTTACTTTGGATCTTTTGATGTTTGGTTTCATCAAAAACGGTCCTGCAAAGTCGATTCCAGTTTTAGTGAACGGATTTGATTTCACAATTCGGTGCATAGGCAGATATCCCATGATTTGCTTGGTAACTTGGCGTTTAGCCCTGAAACACACCATGCATTGGTGGATTAGTTTATTGACCAAACTTCTGCCTGCAGGAATCCAATATGGTAATCGTAGTGCTGACATGGTCAGTTGAAGACCAGAATGTAAATGATCCAGATGACACTGTCGCACTATTAATTCCGTGATAAAATGATCTCTTGGCAATATTATTGGATGCTTTTCATCAAATTGCAGATTTGAATGACGTAATCTTCCTCCAACCCGTAATAGTCCAGATTCATCAATGAAAGGATTCAAAGATAAAAGCCTTGAGTTAGTTGGTAAAGATTTCTTTTGTTTGCAACAGGTAATTTCTGATTGAAATTCAGAACTTTGGATGAAATGAATGATATTGTGAATTGAACTTGTTAATTCGCTTGAAGATAGTTGTCCTTTCTTTCTTTCATTGTAAGAACATTGGACATTGAATACAAATCTATATATCCATGCTGTAATTCTAACAAGTTCGTTGATATTTGAGTATTTGAAAATGAAGTCTGGGAAAAGAAGATTAGTGGAAATCAAAAACAGAGAATGTTTTTCGTCTTTCACCTGAAATTTCTTTCGGAAAATCATATTGAGTTTGAATTGGATCTTCAAAGTTCACATCCGAGAGCCAAGTTGGTCCTCGCCACCAAAGAGAGTGATCCACCAGCTCTGAAGGAGTTATACCTCTGGAAGCGCAGTCTGCAGGATTATCTTTCGAAATGACATAATGCCAGGAAGAATGTAAAGTCAATCTTTGAACTTCAGCAATCCTATTTCCGACAAATGGTTTCCAATGTCTAGATTCAGATATAATCCAGCTGAGAACAATTTTGGAATCATTTCATAAAAATACTCTATCAATTTGTAAGCATAAAGAATTGCGAATAGTATCATATAAAGTTGCGAGAAGAAGAGCAGCGCACAGCTCCAGCCGTGGTATGGAAATCATTTTCAGAGGAGCTACCCTCGTCTTGGAAGCAATTAGAGAAACTTTCACTTGGCCCGATTTGAAATGATATCTTATATAAAATACTGCCGCATATGCAACTTCTGAAGAGTCACAAAAACCATGACGTTCAACAGAAAGTAAAGCTCCCCTGCACGAGAAGTATCTAGGAATTTGAATTTTATTTAATACGGATAATTCCTTTTCGATTTTCTTCCATTGAGAGCACAAAGTATCAGGCAAGAGATCATCCCAATTCAACTTCTGTTTCCAAAGTGATTGAAGCAAAATTTTAAGACGAATAATAACTGGTGACAGCTAGCCTATAGGATCAAAGATTCTAGAGATGTGGGACAACAAATGTCTTTTAGAATTGGTTTGTTCTGGAATGTCATTAACAAGAATCTGAAAAATGTCCAAGGAAGGATTCCAACAAATACCAAGTATTTTGACACATGAATCACTCTCAAAATCCCGAAGATTATGCCTATCTTCAACCTGTTCTGACAATCCAGAAAGGACCTCCGGGACGTTTGATCTCCATTTCCTAAGAGAAAATCCGGCTGAAGAAAGAAGATTATTGACTTCACGAATATGACATGTAGCTTCTTCAATTGTGTCTGCACCAGAAAGTAAGTCATCAACATAAAAATCGGTTTGTACTATTTTTGAGGCCACTGGGAAAGTTGACACCTTGTCCCTTGCAAGTTGATGTAGGGTACGCATGGCGAGATATGGCGCACAAGACAATCCATATGTCACAGTCAGTAGTCTATAATCCAATAAAGGTTCTGATGGGTTTTTTCTCCATAAAAATCTCTGGAAATCAAAATCCCTAGAATCGATTCTTACTTGGCGATACATTTTCTCTATATCTCCTGAAAAAGCTATTGGGCGTGTTCGAAATCTTATCAGAATGTTGAAGATATCCTGTTGTAGGTTTGGTCCTACATGAAGAAAGTCATTTAGAGATTTGCTATTGCTAGTTTTGCAATATGCATCAAAAACAACTCTCAATTTAGTGGTAATGCTTTGCTCCTTAAAAACACAATGATGAGGTATATAATAACATTGTCCTGAAGGTGTATCCAGCTCATCACTGTGAATAAGCTCCATATGATTGATTAAAAGATATTCGTCCATGAATTCACAATATTGTTTTAGGATACTTTGAGATTTTTGTAATTTTCTTTCAAGTGATAGAAATCGTTTCAGAGCATTGATCCTAGATTCGCCAAGAGTTGGCAATGTTCTAAATGGCAGCCCAACAGAGTACCTTCCATCTTCCAGAATTTTAAGTTATTAATATATATTTCTTCACACAAAATTTCTTCTCTGGTTAAAGATTTGGCAGAGGGTACTGACTCCAGCTCCCAGAATTTTTTGAGAAAATCATCTTTTTTCTCCGACGCGAACATAATTATATCTTGATTGGAATTTTCACCTGACAGTAATATTTTACCTGTAAGTAACCATCCCAATTTGGATCCGCACGCAGTGGGTCCAGATAAATTTTGGAATCTAACCTTCCCGTTAAAAAGGCATGGAGCAAGCTCTGCTCCTATCACTAAATCAATCTGGCTAGATTTGTCAAAATTGGGGTCAGCCAGCAGAAGATTTTTCAAATGAGGCCAATTATCCTTTTCTATAAAGAAATTGGGCAATTTTGATGTTATCTTATCAATGACTATAGGATTGGCGTTGAATATTAGGTTTGAGAAATGTGGGCTAAATTGGAGAGAGACCTCACCCATTGATTGTTCTACAAGTTTGTTTCCCAAACCAAAAACTGTAGTTTTACATTCAGCAAGAGGAAGATTTAATTTCTTTCGACAACTATTTGTTATAAGACACCTTTGAGAGCCTGTATCTATGAGGGCTCTACATGTTTGAAGTACCCCGTTTTCCGATTTGACCTTTATTAAAGCCGTAGAGAGTAATATCCGATCATGACTTTTGTTGCCCGCAAAACATGAGACACTGGCATGGGTCAATGGAGATATGTCCGCAACAGGACTAAACATTTCTGGTTTGAAATGATGCAAAAGAGTATGATGTCTCTTATTACATGATTTGCAATTTTGCGTGAAGACGCATGACGATACTCTATGGTTAGATCTTACAGTTGTAACATAGACGATTATCTTTAACAAATGTCCATCTTTCAGGTAACATCATACCATTAAACTTAGGACATTTTAACAAAAAATGTTCACCTTTACATAAGATGCATGACTTGACTCTGCTATCTATACTAGAGCCAGAGGCAAATGTTGCTGAATGAGAATGAGTGGATTTATTCATTTTGTAGAATTGTTTTGAATTTTCTTTATTCTGAAAACTCCCGAGACTTCCAGCAAATCTTTCCAGGAAAGAAATCATCTTTTCATACGATGGATATTCTTTCTCAAGCAAACTCATCTCTCATTCCTTTCTTATTGAACGATCAAGTTTTGATTGAATTATATGAATTAAAATCATATCTGATAAATTATTACGTTCCAATCCGAGGATAGAGAGATTCTGAATGCTTTCGTTACAACTGTCCAGGAGATCAAGTAAATTTTTAGTCGATTCTTGTTTTACATTTTTTAGATCATACAAATTTTGAATTTGTTTAAAAGCCAATTCACTTTTTTGTCGAATCTATTGACCAAGGTTTGCCAGGCAATAGGATAATTTTCATCAGAAATATTGAACGCCCTAATAAGTCTAGCGGCATTTCCTTTAGGTGCAGAATTTAAATATTGAAGGTTTTGAAAATTTCCCAGTGTTGGATTTTGATCAATAGATCTAATAAAAATTTCCTCAAAACTCAGCCAATCTGAAATATCACCACTAAAGGTGGGCAATTGAAATTTGGGAAGTTCTAAATTGGTTTCACCAGAAAATGTATTTTTATTCAAATTTCCCAGCGATCTATTTATTTTTATCAAAAAAGAATTGATTTTAGACTTTGCCTCAAAGGATACCTTAAATTTTTCTTCAGCATTAATGCCTTTATATTTTACTAATTTCACATATTGATTATCAAAGCTAGCTTTTAAATTTAACAAGCCTTCTTTATTTTGCATAGGTGCGTATTTATCATTGCCTTCTAAATTATATTCTACATCTGCTTTTATCAATTCTAAACTTTTAATCAGAGATTCAAAAATTAAGATTTCAGTTTCCATATTTTAAAGATTAGTATTCAAAACCTTACCTTTCTTTATTTCTATGGCTTCTAAGAACTTTCTATTTCTTCTACTTCTTTCCCGGGTTTCGGCACCAAAAAATGTTAGCACATTTTCTTTGAAGTTTCTTCTAGAAAGAACGAGCTGACTCAATTCGATTCAATTCGATTTATTTCAAACAACAAAAGATAATTACATTACGATTTAATGCGATTTAGTTGTATTTATAACACAAAAGAAAACAGAAGAAGAAAAAAAACAACAAAAAGAATGATGATAAGTAACAATAAAATTCTATGAATATGAATTATAATTAATTAATAAAATACAATAATAATAATAAAAATTAAAACCTAACAAAATGTTATTTTGATTTTTTTAGTAAGGAAAAAATAGTTTATATCATTGTTGGTCTTTTTTATATGAAGTAAATCCCCAATAAAAATGTAAAAGTTGAAATTGAAGGTTGGTAATATTATTCCATCAAAATCATAAATGAAAAGAAAATTTTGGAAGTTCTTTTTTTGCCTCTTAAGGAGTATCTACTATTTCGTTTTATCAACTGAAGGTGTCCAGAAATCCAGATCTTGATGTGAGAATTCTTAAATTTCTTTTATATGCAAAATATGTGAATTATCTTGATATAATTTCAAAAACAGGAATTATAAATACACATATCAATAAATCATTAGATAGTAAAAAGGCATATATTGGATTGGATAAAAGATTTATTTGCCAATATTTCGGTTGGCTGAACGCCAACCTTTATAGAGGCATTTCATTTTTTTTCTTTTGATACCAAAAGTAAAAAAAAAATGTAATGAGTCGATAAAGGTTGACGTTCAACCAGCCAAAATATTGGCAAATAAATCTTTTATTGAATCCACTATATGCCTTTTAACTATCTGATGATTTAAGTATGGATTGCTCTATTTTCATATCAATAAAACATGATGCAGCAATATACACAAGATTAATTAGGAATTGACTATACGTGAACAAATCAATTCATGCTATTCCAATATTTGCCTCAACAATTATCTTTATAACAATGGGTTTTATTCAACAATGGAGTTTATTGCGACTAAGTGGCGATTAGATTTAAATTATAATAGCAATATATAATTGTGTTCCTAATTAAAGATGGACGCCTGGAGACCATTTAAATAAAATCTTTTATTCAATCCAATATATGCTTTTTTACTATCTAATGATTCAAGTATATATTTTCTATTTTCATATCAGTGAAACATGATACAGCAATATAAAGAAGATCAATTTAGAATCGACAATCTGAACAAATCAGTTAATTCTATTCCAATTTATATTATAATAGCAAAATATAATTGTTCCTAATTAAAGATGACCGCCTGGAGACCATTTAAATAATATATAAATAGTAATAGGATGCGTTAGCGCGCGCCATCTGTTGTAAGAAATAGAGACTATTTTTGACGCTTATGATTCTTTGTGAGAAAAAAGAAAAACGCTGACAAGCGCCAACAGCGCGAAACGCGTTCATGGATGACTTTTTTGATTTATCAATAAAAAAAGGTTGATCAAATATCAGGGAACAGGCTAAATCAATGTTTAGTTGATTTCTGTTCCACCAGATGGCGATCTGTCATCTAAAAAGCACATGTGCTCCTGGTTAGGATATGCATTCTTATTTTTTATATTATTCTTTGTAAAATAAAACAATTTTCTTTTTCCCTTATTGAATGATAAAAAGTAATAAGGAACTGGATAATCTTTTCAATAAGAGCAGTAGATAATTATTTTGATTCAAAAAGAATACGCTTAAATAAATCTATATTAATAAAATGCAAATTTCATAAGAGGACATCACTAAAAACTTTCGTTACAATGCATCAATTTCAACCAAATTTTCAACATTTATGTAAAACGAGATGGAGCAGGTTTTGCTTAACATCAAAATATTTTTCCCTAACATTAACATGCGTAACTTCGCTGTTATCGATTAAATACAAAAAAAATCAACAGAGTTAATTTTATTTATATATAAATACAAAAAAATTCAGCAATTCATTCAACTCAATCTAAAAAAATATTCAAAACAAGCAATTTTAAGATAACACCATATGTAAAACAGTCGGCCAAGAAAACAACAATATAATATAAAAAGCCAACAATTAAGAATAAATGTAAGATAAAAAGTAAAAAGCCAACAATGAAGAGCAAATATAATATAAAAAGCCAACAATGAAGAATGAATGTAAGATAAAAAGCCAACAATGAAAACTAAATATGATATAAAAAGCCAACAATGAAGAGTGAATCTACTTATATATTTGCCTTATTCTGTCTGTCTGAAGGCTCACGGATGGGATTTTTCATAACCATCGGTGGTTCAGTGGTAGAATGCTCGCCTGCCACGCGGGCGGCCCGGGTTCGATTCCCGGCCGATGCATTTTTTTTTTTTAATAATTTTTAAAACTCATTTATATATTATACAAGAATGACATCCACGGCGCCAATTTATAATTGTAACGAATAATATTTGAATAAAAGCATTTAATCGGGTAAAACCCGGGCGGGTCATTCGTATATAATAATTGTATAAACGAATGCAAGACAAAATCACCGCGAATGTTTCTTTTTTTTAAGGCAATTTCTTTTTAAGGCAATTATCGTTATTTATCGTTAATTTTTGTTTCGATTTTATTGAAAAAAAAACGATATGGTGCCTTTAAAAAATGATCTTTATTACTATGCAGTTTTCTATTTAGTCAATATACCTAAGTTCATGTTGCAAATGTAATTATCTCTATCGATTTAGTAGATGAAATGCAAAAAAAAAAATCGACATGATGAAATCTTTATGAAAATTCACATTTTTATTTTTATATTTTCAAGACACACACAGTTTGGGGCGGGACGTTTCGCAAGAGAGACATCCACGGCGCCAATTTAAAATTGTAGCGAATAGTATTTTAATTAAAACATTTTTAAAACACACAGTTTGGAACGGGACGTTTCACAAGAGTGATATCCATGGCGCCAATTTATAATTGTAACGAATAGTATTTGAATTAAAACGCTTTTAAAATATATACGCACTCGAGTAAAACCCAGGCGTTGCCCGGGCCATTCATCTAGTGTAATATAAAAAGCCAACAATGAAGAATGAATGTAAGATAAAAAGCCAACAATGAAGAGTGAATGTAAGATAAAAAGCCAACAATGAAGAATGAATGTAAGATAAAAAGCCAACAATGAAGAGTGAATGTAAGATAAAAAGCCAACAATGAATAGTAAATGTAATATAAAAAGCCAACAATGAAGAATGAATGTAAGATAAAAAGCCAACAATGAAGAGTAAATATAATATAAAAAGCCAACAATGAAGAATGAATGTAAGATAAAAAGCCAACAATGAAGAGTAAATATAATATAAAAAGCCAACAATGAAGAGTGAATGTAAGATAAAAAGCCAACAATGAAGAGTAAATGTAATATAAAAAGCCAACAGAGTGAATGTAAGATAAAAAGCCAACAATGAAGAGTGAATGTAATATAAAAAGCCAACAATGAAGAATTAATGTAAGATAAAAAGCCAACTATGAAGAGTGAATGTAATATAAAAAGCCAACAATGAAGAATGAATGTAAGATAAAAAGCCAATAAAGAAGAGTAAATATAATATAAAAAGCCAACAATGAAGAGTGAATGTAAGATAAAAAGCCAACAATGAAGAGTAAATGTAATATAAAAAGCCAACAATGAAGAATGAATGTAAGATAAAAAGCCAACAAAGAAGAGTAAATATAATATAAAAAGCCAACAATGAAGAATGAATGTAAGATAAAAAGCCAACAATGAAGAGTAAATATAATATAAAAAGCCAACAATGAAGAGTGAATGTAAGATAAAAAGCCAACAATGAAGAGTAAATGTAATATAGAAAGCCAACAGAGTGAATGGAAGATAAAAAGGCAACAATGAAGAGTTAATGTAATATAAAAAGCCAACAATGAAGAATGAATGTAAGTTAAAAAGCCAACAATGAAGAGTAAATCTCTATATATAAAAAAGTCAATTTCTGTCTGTCTGTCTTGTTTCGCGATAAACTCAAAACTACTGAACCAATTGGTACCAAATTTTGCATGTCGCTTTTTATAAACCTGAGGAAAATTTTCGGCTGCATTTTGATTAATATTTTTGGCTATTTCTTTTTTTCATTTGAAGAACTTTTTTTTACGCGGACTAATCCGGAATGGAATGAATACCTAAATATGGCCATTTTTTTAAGCATCGGTGGTTCAGTGGTAGAATGCTCGCCTGCCACGCGGGCGGCCCGGGTTCGATTCCCGGCCGATGTTTTTTTTTTTTTACAATTTTTAAAACTCATTTATATTATCTTATCTTATCTATATATATAAAATTGAATGTCTGTCTGTCTGTCTGTTTGTCTGTACTCTATAGATTCAAAAACCATACATCCAATCGCCGTGAAATATTGGGATATTATTAGGTATATCACCGGGAAGGTTTTTGAAAAATAATTTCCTGAATATCTTGAATATCCTTAGAGTTATTTGCAGATTTGTAGATTTAACTCGCAAGCAGCGCCCCCATTGTGACGATGATAACAAGTTTTCTTATCACTAAGAGTGTTATCTTAAATATTATTTATCAAAAGTAAGATTATCTCAGGATGACACGGCAATGTGACACGGGAAAAAATGTTCACTAGATAAAACTTTGATTTTCTAATGTAGAAAATTAGGAAACACAAAATTCAGGATGACACGGCACACAGGGACCGGGAAAAAATGTTCACTTTATCGAGAGATTCAAATTTACGAGTTTCAAATTATCAAAATATATATATTTTTTTAAATAAGTTTTTAGAGAATTGTTTTAATTAAGAATAAATGTAAGATAAAAAGCCAACAATGAAGAGCAAATATAATATAAAAAGCCAACAATGAAGAATGAATGTAAGACAACAATGAAGACTAAATATGATATAAAAAGCCAACAATGAAGAGTGAATGTAATATAAAAAGCCAACAATGAAGAATGAATGTAAAATAAAAAGCCAACAATGAAGAGTGAATGTAAGATAAAAAGCCAACAATGAAGAATGAATGTAAGATAAAAAGCCAACAATGAAGAGTGAATGTAAGATAAAAAGCCAACAATGAATAGTAAATGTAATATAAAAAGCCAACAATGAAGAATGAATGTAAGATAAAAAGCCAACAATGAAGAGTAAATATAATATAAAAAGCCAACAATGAAGAATGAATGTAAGATAAAAAGCCAACAATGAAGAGTAAATATAATATAAAAAGCCAACAATGAAGAGTGAATGTAAGATAAAAAGCCAACAATGAAGAGTAAATGTAATATAAAAAGCCAACAGAGTGAATGTA
The DNA here is from genome assembly GCA_030710605.1 of Cordylochernes scorpioides. Classification (NCBI taxonomy): domain Eukaryota; kingdom Metazoa; phylum Arthropoda; class Arachnida; order Pseudoscorpiones; family Chernetidae; genus Cordylochernes; species Cordylochernes scorpioides. Next base: position 26,301,551 of record CP092871.1, on the reverse strand, counting down.
AGATAAAAAGCCAACAATGAAGAGTGAATGTAATATAAAAAGCCAACAATGAAGAATGAATGTAAGATAAAAAGCCAACTATGAAGAGTGAATGTAATATAAAAAGCCAACAATGAAGAATGAATGTAAGATAAAAAGCCAACAATGAAGAGTGAATGTAAGATAAAAAGCCAACAATGAAGAGTAAATGTAATATAAAAAGCCAACAATGAAGAATGAATGTAAGATAAAAACCCACAAAGAAGAGTAAATATAATATAAAAAGCCAACAATGAAGAATGAATGTAAGATAAAAAGCCAACAATGAAGAGTAAATATAATATAAAAAGCCAACAATGAAGAGTGAATGTAAGATAAAAAGCCAACAATGAAGAGTAAATGTAATATAAAAAGCCAACAGAGTGAATGGAAGATAAAAAGGCAACAATGAAGAGTGAATGTAATATAAAAAGCCAACAATGAAGAATGAATGTAAGTTAAAAAGCCAACAATGAAGAGTAAATCTCTATATATAAAAAAGTCAATTTCTGTCTGTCTGTCTGTTTCGCGATAAACTCAAAAACTACTGAACCAATTGGTACCAAATTTTGCATGTCGCTTTTTATAAACCTGAGGAAAATTTTCGGCTGCATTTTGATTAATATTTTTGGCTATTTCTTTTTTTCATTTGAAGAACTTTTTTTACGCGGACTAATCCGTAATGGAATGAATACCTAAATATGGCCATTTTTTTAAGCATCGGTGGTTCAGTGGTAGAATGCTCGCCTGCCACGCGGGCGGCCCGGGTTCGATTCCCGGCCGATGCATTTTTTTTTTTACAATTTTTAAAACTCATTTATATTATCTTATCTTATCTATATATATAAAATTGAATGTCTGTCTGTCTGTCTGTTTGTCTGTACTCTATAGATTCAAAAACCATACATCCAATCGCCGTGAAATATTGGGATATTATTAGGTATATCACCGGGAAGGTTTTTGAAAAATAATTTCCTGAATATCTTGAATATCCTTAGAGTTATTTGCAGATTTGTAGATTTAACTCGCAAGCAGCGCCCCCATTGTGACTATGATAACAAGTTTTCTTATCACTAAGAGTGTTATCTTAAATATTATTTATCAAAAGTAAGATTATCTCAGGATGACACGGCAATGTGGCACGGGAAAAATGTTCACTAGATAAAACTATGATTTTCTAATGTAGAAAATTAGGAAACACAAAATTCAGGATGACACGGCACACAGGGACCGGGAAAAAATGTTCACTTTATCGAGAGATTCAAATTTACGAGATTCAAATTATCAAAATATATTTTTTTTTTAAATACGTTTTTAGAGAATTGTTTTAACAAATGTTCGCTAGACAAACCTTTACTCGGGGTAAACCCTGGGCGAAGCCAAGTACGTTTTATAAGTTTATAGAGAATTGTTTTAACATATGTTCGTTAGACAAACATTCACTCGGGTAAAACCCGGGCGAAGCCGGGCACATCCGCTAGTAGTTTATATTTCTTATAATGTAAGTATTGACTATATTTTTTAGAGAGAGAGAGAGAGAGAGCTATATAGGATTTTACAGTTTTTTGCCACTTTGATGAAATTGAGAAAATGTCCAGATTATATAGATGAACATCAACTACATTGTGCAGGCATAGGGCTAAGCAAAAAAAAAATTAAACATAGGCTTTTGCCTATTTGGAGAACACGTAGATATATTTACTTTCCTTTTGATATCAAACATCCTATACTTATTATATACTATTCCTTCATGTAAAGTTTATTTAAAAATCTCATTCGAAATTATAGTTCAATAATAAAGAGATAAAGTTATAGTTAAATAAAAATAATATAGTTGAAAATACAGACTATATGGCATATGTAATGCCAGCACAATGTAGTTGATGTTCACCTAAATATTCCGGAAATATTCATAACTTAATCAAAGTGGCAAAACACTGTAAAACCACCTATAGATAAAATATATAGACAATAATTACATTATAAGAAATATAAACTATTTATTGACACGTACGAATATTTTTCATTAGAATAATTTTCTATTGCCCTTACTGCAATGATAAGCTAGGACCTCTTATTATTATATCATCAATAAGGGCAGAAGAAAATTGTTTAATTTTACAAAGGATCATAATAAAAATAAAGAAGGCATATCCTGACCAAGAGCACATGTTTATTTTAGATCGCAGATCGTCATCTGGAGGAACAGAAATCCACTAAACATTTATTTAGCCTGTTCCCTAATATTTTGTCAACCCGTCTTCTTGATTAATCAGGAGAAGCTATCCACAAACGCGTTTTGCGCTTATGGCGCTCGTCAGCGTGGAGTAGGCTGTACCACTGCGACCAAAAATATTTTTGGTCCCAGAGGCTTCTTGAGAAACCAAGAAATGGGTATTTTAAGGCCAAACTTGCATAAATACGCTTATTATACGTTTATATTTTTTCTATTATTTTTTATGTGTAAACCGTATTTACGCAAGTTTGGCCTTAAAATCCCGATTTCTTGGTTTCTCAAGTAGCCTCTGGGATCAGAAATATTTTTGGTCGCAGTGGTACAGCCTACTCCACGCTGACGAGCGCCAACAGCGCAAAACGCCTTCGTGGATGGCTTTTCTTGATTTATCAAGAAATTGGGTTGGCCAAATATCAGGGAACTGGCTAAATCAATGTTTAGTTTATTTCTGTTCCACCAGATGGCGCTCTGCCTTCTAAAAAGCACATGTGCTCCTGGTCAGGGTATATATATATATATGATTTCTTTATCTTCTAATTACTTATATTTGCGTTACAGTCTGTGGAACGACATTATTGTCTGAAGGCTTCCCAAGCTAACACCTCTTCAATAAAGAAACTCGTCGCTTTTACTTTTGGTTTCTTCATAGCAACAATTATCCTGGTACCCCTATATTTCGAATTTTCAAATTTATTGAAAACAGTGTCTTCCAAATTAGAACTAATATTACGTGATCTGCTCTATCTCTCAGCTAAAACAACCAGCACCAACCACCGTTTGAAGCAAGTGTAGACGTAAAGGTAAGAATCCAGCTTTTTACAAGTCGCTGAACAACCTTCGTTCAATTCCTGGTTTCTCAAATTCTCTTGTAACACTACGCAAGGAAAATGGTATATGAGAACAATATGTAAAGATTATGTTGAGAAAAGGTGTTGTTATAAACATATTACTCAAATGTCCATTCTCAGATTTGGTTAAAAGGTTCTCAACTGACGTCACATTATTCTGTGTCAATTCGACCAATCAGTTGCTCTAATCCATATTATGCGTTATCTTCCAACACTTCTGATTGGCTTGTTATTCTTGAATCAAGCTCTAGTAAGAACGATAAAGTACCAATGTGTGAGTATCATAAAATCAGAGAATGTAATCAAATTTTGAACCTCCTTAGTAGAGATGCTTAAATAGAAAAGTGACCAGAATATATTAAGAGTTGGCAAACTCCGCCTTTGCCGGTCCCAAGCCCGGATGAAAAAAGGAGGATGGGGGCAGTAACAAGCTCACTGAAAAACCTGGGTTTACCTGGCCCGGCTGAAATTACCCTGTAAGGGCTCCAAATCCAGGTAAACAGGATGACCAGCGTTTGTACTCCATGTTAGGAGTGGCTGCCCATGGCGTATGTTCCTCATGTCAGAGGCGGCCATTTCTTTTGGAGCTAAGTTAGCCTGCCACTGAGTAGTGCTCCCAGTCTTAATGACAAAGGCAGACGCATTCTACTTCACCAAGTGTGGAGATAAGAAAGAAGAAGAAGAGTTGACATATATTAGAGAGCTACAAGAGTTGAAGCATTCCTGTTGTTTTTCTGTGTGTTATTGCAGACCCAGTGCTATCAAAAGAACATTCAACCTATTTAAAGAATTCTAGGTTGAAATTACCTGATTGTGATCTGTGATAGCTATTTGATACTAAAGTTTAATAAAGATGGTGTAACCTGAATAGAATCAAATATTCGGCATTTGGTAGAATCTTTTTTTCTTTTCAAAAGAGAATATATTCAAAACATGATAATTTATTTTTCCGTTTTTCATTTATTGATTAAATTTTCATTTTCTTCAATCTCTCTTCTTTTCTTTTCTATTTTTCTTTAATATAAATCATAGACTTGAATTTTTAAAATTCTTTTTGATTTTACTTTACTAGAATTGGGTAATCCAAACAATATACAGGGTGATCCAAAAGTCCCGCACAACTTTAAAAATTAATAACTCCGCGAATATTTGCGCTAGAGCAATGCGGTAAACACCATTGTGTTCAGGATGCAATGGGATTTTTTATGGCAAATAATGAAAAATTCGAAATTGATTTTAGTTACAATTTTATTCGCCAGATGGCGCCCTACCAGAATCAGAGATTCAGCGGCCAAATTGTTTGATAAATTGAAAAATATAACTGATCGACACGTATTTTTCCTTTTTGAATCCCAGGAAAGAACCCTAATAATATCAAATAACAAATTAATAAAACACCACTTCTCCAAAAGTATGAAGAATTGGTTAACGATTTTTAAATACAATCAGAGATATGTAAAATAGGTAAATGCAAATTAAAACATGTAGCAAAAAAAAAATTGATATTTTAGATACGGTTTGTTTCCAAAGATAATAAATTTCTAATATTTTTAATTCAACTCTCTCTCATACTGTACCCAATTTTAAAAAATGTGTCCCCTCAAATAAAAATATTTTTCAAATCGACCTTTTGCGTTGAAAAACGTGGTAGTAAAATCATTTTGTATTATTATTTTGCACAAAATTTCTAAAGTTATTGGTGTACAGAAAATATTCCTTATGCTATTTCTTCTAATGAGCGAAAAGCGAAAAACTAAACATAAGGGGAAAAATTGTTTGTACCAGTGTTATTCGAGAAGTTATAACACTCTGGTTTGCACGACATAAAATGTGAGCAAAATATTACTGTTCACAAAAAAAGAGTCAAGATGTGAGGACAGCATTTATTATCCACATATCCCAACACAAAGAGCTGCAGAATATTGGTATATAATATAATACATGGCAGCTTATATAACACATGAGGTAACTGCCTTCTCTCTTGTATTAGGTCACAATCCTTGCTCAATGTGGCACCCTTCATTCTCAATCACCGCCTGGAGACAATAAATGACAGAATGGACAGCATTAAATAACATATATATATATATATATATATCTGTTGAAATTGATAAAACGTGCCATCTGATAGAAGCCTTCAACATGGCCAATGTGGTAGGACAGCATCGAAAAACACACGATTTAATGTACCCCTATAAACAAAAATCGCAAGGCGTCAAGTCTGGTGATCTTGGAGGCCACTGGTATATAAAGTGGCGACTTTTCAACGAATTTCAACGAACGTATCCTTCAGCAATTGTTTGGCGCCGCAGGAGATATGAGGAGGTCCTCTAACTTTCATGAATGTTATTTCGCTTAGTGCTTTTTCCCTGCAATATGGGAATACCCTTTTCTCTCAAAAGTTGAACATAACGTTCACCAGTTACAAAAACGGTTTTAAAAGTTCTTCCATTGATTTTTCAAAGAAAAATGGCCCAATAATAAAAGAAGAATTGAACCCACACAAAACTGTAACTTTAGGCTAATAAAGTGGCATTTCTGTAAAATTCGTAGGGTTTTCTGTTGCCCAAAAGCGGCTGTTTTGAATGTTAAATTCTCCGTTTAGAGAAAAGTGAGCATCATCTGTCCACAGAACATTCGACAGCCAGTTTTCATCAAAATCAATTTTCCGGAAAACCCATGTCTGCGAATTCTTGACGCATCTCAAAATCGCCAACTTTCAGCTTGTGAAATCTTTGAATTTTGTATGGGTACACACAATAGAGACATTAAGTGAAGCCTCTTCGGATATCAGAATCATACTCGGCGATTTTAACGCCAAAAGTTCAACTTGGGGATCATCTGTCCAGGATAACAAAGGTCACCGACCTCGACCTTACACCATTAAATAAGGGAGAGAACACCTATCTATCCAAGTCCACAGGCACAGAATCCGCAATAGACATCACAGCGATAAATTTCAACATCGCACCCACAACACAATGGAAAATCCTGAGAGGTGCAATCAGTGACCACAGACCAATTTTAACAACCCTAAACTTCAAAATTAAGAATGTCCAACAGAATAAAAGAACATGGAATTTTAGGAAAGCCGACTTGAAAAAATTCACAGAAAAGCTTGAAGAACTGTGCAACGAAAAATTGAATTACAGAAAGCTTGACAAAAACTTGGAAAATTTCTCTTCGAATATATCAAAAGCTGCAAAAGCATCGATACCTAGAAGGAGACGTTAGACCTGTGGATACCTTACTGGAAGGACCCCAACATCGAGGCAATGATTGCAGAGAGAGACAATATCAATGAACTTCTTTAAAAAATAAAACAGAAGAAAAGAGAAAGTAACACATTGAAATTAGTCACAAAATAGAACAAGAAATTTGGATATGCAAACAAGAGAAAAATGGCAGAATTCTGCGAAAGAATGGATCCAAGAAAGGACAGCCAACACTGTAATACGATTAGAGTGTTAGAAAACAATCAAAACCAACACCAATCCTCCAATACTCTAACCGATATGAATAGAACAGCGAGAACGAGAACAAACAGATGACTAACATAATTGCTGAATATCTTTCAAGCACTTCCATACTCAACTATACGAATGAAGACAGGACTCTAAAAATAATATAAACCAGTTAGTTAAGTAAGAAACTTCCATTAACAAGATATTTTCTCGAGAGAGACTTCACACTGAATGAGCTAAACTCATCAATAAAAAAATCCAAGAGGTCACCAAGAGATAATCTAATATTTGGTCAAATGATTAAACACTTTGAAGACAAAGCTAATAAACAACTCCTACGAATACTGAACATTTCATGATAAACTGGTAAACTACCAAAGAATTGGATGATATCAATTACTGTGCCAAAACTGAAACCAAACAAAGATGCCAAGGAATCCAAGAACTATCGGCCAATTGCTCTCACCAGCATACTTTGTAAAATAACAGAACGAATTAACCACTCTAGGCTCATAGTCTGGCTCACTAACAATAATAAAATAAACTTCTACCAAACTGCCTATAGATCCCAGCACTGTACGACTGATCAACTGTTCTACTTCTGTCAATCAATAATAGATTCTTTCCAGGAAAAACCGCCAAAGAAGAACACGGCTATATTCCTTGATATGACTTCAGCTTTTGAGCGAGGGTGGAGGGAGAAATTACGTGAAAAGCTGCACAACATCGGAGTAAGAGGATAAACCTTAACCTGGATTGCAGACTTCTTAAGGGGAAGAAGGTTAAAGGTTTGGGTCAATGGAGAATTTTCCAAGGAAGGAAGAACATGGGCTGGTGTACCTCAAGGATCTGTGCTCAGTCCTCTACTCTATCTGCTATATATTAACGACATCCATCCTTACCTCACTGAAGACTCAAAGGTTGCCTGTTATGCAGACGATATAGCCATATGGCACACAAGTAGCAGCATAGAAAAATCGTTAAAAATACTGAACACATCAATGAGAGGACTGGAGAAGTGGGCAATGGAACTCCAAATGACCATAAACCCAATAAAACCAAACCTTTGCGTCTTCTCCACTGACAAGGAAAAAGGCATATATATAACCACAAAATAAGCATAAATAAACAAATAATTGATAAAATTAGAAATCCAAAATACCTAGGTGTGATACTGCAGACCTGGATCTTTCCAGTTGGTCTCGAGGACCACGCCATCACCATCTCTTAAGCGGCGAAGTACGCTACGTATTCATCGTAGATCGCAAAATGCGTGGTGTCGCTGGAGACCCACTGGCAATTCTCCACCAAACTCTGCAGCGCTGGCAGAGGCGCCATATTCATTGTATATAGTGTATATAATGCATATTATCTTTTTTTAAATAGTGCAGACTGTGCACTTTGTATGTATTGACAAGATGTCAATAAAATTATTTTAACTGTCATTTATGAGGAATTGAAATTTTCAAAACACATAATTAGCACCTCAAATAGAGCTACCAGAAAACTAAACATTCTGAGATGGCTATGTAGAACAAATTGGGGAGAAAACCCCAGAATTCTCAGAACAACATATATCACCTTAATAAGGCCGATAATGGAATATGCAACACCGGTCTGGGCTCCCTCAAGCTCATCACTAAAAGTAAGACTAGACAGTGTTCAAACAAAAGCGGCCAAATTAATCACTGGTGCAGTTTCATCCACCAACAATGAGAAAATTCAGAGAGAATGTGTTCTAGACCTACTCGCTCGAAAGCAGAGGATAAAATAAAAACAACTTGGATCGGCACTTCGGAAACGAGGGACCAGAGGACGAGATCTCCCTGACCACTTGTGGTTTGGTGGATCCGCCCTTTTCTGAGAATGAGGTGAAACTGACGGCTTTCAAGTTTGGGAAAAGGAAATCTCCTGGTCCCGAAGGAATCGATAACACGGTCGTGAAAGCCCTGTTAAGAATGCACCCATCACTTCTTGCCAGGTTTTTCAATAGGTGCCTGGACACTGGTACTTTTCCTGAGGCATGGAAGGTTGCCCGAGTAGTGCTTCTCGAAAAGTCTGGTAGAAAAGGTAATTCTCCTAATGATTATCGTCCGCTTTCTTTACTAGTGTGTCTAGGTAAGGTCCTGGATAGCCTACTAGCTCAGTGACTGAAGCACTGGCTAGAGAGTAATGAGCTCCTTTCCTCTTTCCAACATGGTTTTAGGGAAGGGAACTCCACAACCACGGCTCTGAACGAGGTGTTAGAGGAGTTGAGATGGGCTTAAATAAGGGTGCTTGGGTTCTTCTCGTGGCCCCGGACATTGATGGCGCGTTCAACTCCATGAGCTGGAACAAGCTGATGAAATTTGATGGACATGGGTTATCCTGATAATTTGTGCAGCTTGATTCGTGACTTCCTGAGGGATAGACGGATTAGCCTCAGTTTTGGTGGGCGGAGGTTGGTAAGAACTGTGCTAGGGGTTGCCCCCAGGGCTCTTGCTGCGGACCTATTCTGTGGAATAACCTGGTAAACACCGTTTTCCAGGAGGAGCTACCTAAGGGAGCCAGGCTGGTTCTCTATGCTGACGACCAGTTCCTCATCATTGAGGCTGCTTCGAGAGCTAGGGCTGAGAAGTGTGTTGAAGCTTCTCTCCAAATCCTCTCGAACTGGGCCCATGACTCTGGCCTTAAGTTCAATGTCTCCAAAACTAAAACCCTCAGCTTTAAGCCTAGGGACATAAGAACTAAAAGGAAAGGGATCAAATGGGCACAAGCCGGCTATCCGGATGAAAGGACGGTAGGTAGCGTTGGTCAATAGGATGACCATCCTGGGGGTGGTCATTGATGACAAGATGGGTTGGCAATACCAGGCGGAGGAGATGGTGGCGAGAGGCAGGGAGGCGTTGTGCAGGCCTGTCCTGGTTGGCTCTCAATAGGGGGGGGGGAGAAGGAGGGTACTATTTTTAGGAACCTCTGCTTCTCCTGTGTCGAGCCAATCCTGCTATAACAGGGATCAGAAGGTGGCAAAAACTCAAGAGAGCGTGCAGAGGACAGCGGCACTCAGAATCACAGGGGGATATCGCACTACCAGCAGTAAGGCCTTTTTGGTCCTCGCTGGGCTTATTCCCCTGGGATTGAAACTAGAGGAGGAGACCATCAGACAGAAGATCTATGAGAACAGTAAAGATGCCCTGGGACTTGAAGAGGGTGCCCTGGAATGGAAGAGGGACCCGAGGAAGCCTCCGCAGTGGTTGCCAAAGTGGAATTGGAGTCCTGGAGGGCCGACAGGGATTGGCACGGAGGTTTTCACTGATGGTAGTAAGTCTGGAACCAATACTGGAGCTGGAGTAGTGATTTTCACTAATGGAGAGCTGATCTTCCAAGCAAGCTTAACACTCAGAGTGGACGAATTGGTCTTTTCAGCCGAGCTGGTTGCGATCAGGGTAGCCCTCAGAGTGTGTGCCAAGAAGAACTTCAGCCCGGACTGCCTCTATTCTGATTGTATGTCGGCCCTCGTTGCCATCAATCTGGTGAAAGGGCAACTCGCGCATCAAATAATCCAGGAGCTGGAGATAACGCGGGCTCCGGAGCTCAATTGGGTTAGGGGACACAGCCTCATCGAAGGTAATGAGTTCGCAGACAGGCTCGCTAAGGCAGGATGCTTTAGAGGTAGATCACTGAGGACCCCAGTGACCAAGAAAGAAGTTTATAGGAGGATCAGGGGGCACGTCCAGGACTTATGGTTGGACAGATGGAGGAACAGTGTGAAGGGGAGAGAGGTATTCAATTGGGTAACAACACCCAAGTACCTCTGTAAGTTAATGTCCCACAAATTCATTAGGGTAATTCGGGACATGGGCTCTTCCCCAAGTCTCCACAGATTTAAAATTAAGAGAAACCCTGATTGCGTCTATGGAGAAAGGGATGTGAATGCACGCCACTATGTCTTGGATTGTCCAAGGTTAGTGGGTGTGCAGGAAGAGAGAAGGAGGGCGAGGGGCGCGATCGAGAGTAAGCTGCTGAGAAATCACAGCAAGCTTCTTGAGAAAGCCCACGATGTGGCAGCTGAGCTTTTCCTCAGCTGTGAGTGAACAGAGTCGACCGGGTGCTGCCTCCCCGCGGTCCCTGCTGGACACAGTAGATAGTTTCCTCTTTTGCTGTGTTTAAAGGCCACCGGTATTGAAATCATTCCAGACACGTTGTCTGGGAGGTGGTGTTTCCAGGTACAATGTCCAAGCTCTAGCTTGGATACCGTTACTTGGTTTATGAGTTGAACAGAATAGCAGCGAAGGGCATGCTTCGGATGCCGGCTTGTGGAACGAAAGGTCTTGGTGGCCATCTGCTTCTAGGGTGTACCAACTGTGCTTAGGTGGGATCCTCCAGTTCTTGTTTATTTTTGTTTTGGCTACTGTTTCTATTTCTTTAAAAGTAAGTTTATTTTTCTGTAGCAAGGGTTCTTTTGTGCCTTTTTTCGCTAGCGCATCAGCAGCTTCATTGCCTTCAATGCTAACATGTAAGGCTATCCATTGAAGGTGAATTTTTGAGGTATTGAGAGTTTTTGGAGATAACCAATTATGTTCCTGCTTACTTTGTCTCTAAGTTCCCTTGTGTGACTCAAGTGTTGTATGGCACTTCTACTATCAGTAAGAATCCATATATCGTGATGTTTAGTGTTTCTGATTGATTTTAAGGCTTCATAGATGGCTATAAGTTCTGATCTGAAGACTGAGTAAAAAGCTGGGTTTCTTCTGTTTATTTTCTCATTGCCATTTGTGGTTTTAACGAGAGAGTCACTGTCAGTGTGTCCCAACTCGTCTCTGCTACCATCGGTATAGATAGTTATTACATTTTAGGAATTTTATTAATTATTTCTAATGATAATTGTTTTAAGTATTCTGGATTTTGGTATTGTTTGTTGGTGGGTTCATTTAAAGTGGCATTACAAATAACATTTTGTTAGTGATTCGCATGGAGATATTATTTCTGCTAAATAATATTTTTCCACTTTATATTTTTTGAGTCTTATATTGGATTCCCAATTAAGTATGTAATTGAAGGTTCTGTGTTTGTTTTCATAACTCTTGATTTTGTTTATATATTTTGGCAGATTGTAGCTTCTTCTATCCTTTAAGGGCATAATGTCTGCCTCGTATAGTACAATATTATTAGGGCAGGTATTTCGAAGACCTGTAATAATTCTAGCTGCATTTAGTTGTATCCTTTTCAGTGATTTTAGATTTGTTTCAGATGCTGTACCATAGATTTGATATCCATATTCCAAGATAGGTCTCATTAGAGGTGTGTAAGTTAATATTAGTGTTGTTGCTTCAGCTCCCCACTCTTCCTGAAATACATTTCAAGATTTTTAGTCGGTCTTTTCCTTTTCTAACAACTCCTTCAATATGTTTACTGGAGTTAATGTCTGGATCCAGGGTGTAGCCGAGATATTTAGGATGTTTATTATATTGCAATTGTTGTTCTTTCAAAATAATATTTGGTCTTATTTTGTATATTTTCTTATCGGTAGTAAAAAGACAGGTTTCAGATTTTTGGGGGTTAAATTCTAATTTATGTTTATTAGCAAATTTTTCTAGGTGGAGAAGAGTCTTGTTCAAATCTCTTTCAGCTTTTTTCCAGTTAGTGTTGCTGCTCCATAGAATAATGTCATCAGCGAAAAGTCCAATATTGGTTTTATGTGAAAATTTTTCTTCTATGCCTGCAATAAATAGGGTGAAGAGATTTGGGCTAAGGACTGATCCTTGTGGTAATCCTTGATACAATTTGAAGGTTTTAGATAGAGTGCCATTATATTTGACCCTGATGTATCTATTTTTAAGGGAATCATTTATCCAAGTGATAGCTTTTCCATCAATTTTGAAATTTTTGTATAATTTTGTAATTAACCTGTTTTTCCATACCTTATCAAAAGCTTGTGTAAGGTCTAAAAAAGCAGCTATTGTGTGGTTAGTTGGTTTTCTGTTTTGTGCATCTTTTACCTTTTGTGTGAAAAATAAGAGTTGGTCTATTGTCCCATGTCCTCTCCTAAATCCTTATTGTTCTTCTGGTAAGAGATTTCTTGTGTCGGGGTGGTAGGTGAGTCGCCTGAGTATAATTTCTTCCATTAATTTTCAGCAAATACTTGTGAGGGAGATAGATCAGTAGTGTTTTGGGTCATCAGCAGATTTGTCAAGTTTTTTAATGGGAATTATTGTTGCATTTTTATAGTCTTGAGGCAATTTTCCAGTTTTCCAGGAGTTATTGAAAATATTAAGAAGTCTTTCTTTGCCAATTTTGCCCAAGTTTGATATCATTCGGCCATGGATTCCATCTGGCCCAGGAGTCTTGCTTAGGTCAGTGTTTTCTAATGCATAAGCTAGCTCTTTCATATTGATTTTTTTCATGGAAAATATTATGAGTGCTGGTGACATTTTTACAGTCATGAATAATCCTTCGGGCCTTTGTTTCAACCTTGATTTTACTACTTATTTGATATGAATTACCTAAAAGATTGACAGCAATTTTGTCATTAGTTGCTGGTGTACCATCTGTATTCTTAATCATATTAGTTTTTTCGGTTTGTGACTGGGATCTGTCAATTTGTTTTGCCAAATTCCAAAGTTTTGTATTTGGGTTTCTTGGGTTCAGGTTTTCACAAGTATGTTTCCATTTTTCCCTTTTCACATTTACATATAATCTTTTTATTTTTGCATTCAAATATTCAGTTCAGTTCTACAATTTGTTTGGTTTTGGGTGCTCTTTTTTGTAGTTCATTTCTTTTAGTTATAAGTGTTTGGAATTTTTTGCCTGGTGTGTATAATTTGGAATCCATTTCTTAATATTACCTCTTGGTAATGAAACTGTGGCTGCTTTAATAATGGTGTTTTCGAAAGATATCCAATTAGACTTTTTGAACTTCCAGAATTTTTCTTAATTGAGCTGGTTTTGGTCTTGGTGCTAATTTCTATCAAATTAGGCAAATGATCACTTCCAATACATTTTAATATTTGCTATTTGCATTTGTGGAAAATGTCAGGATATTAAAAACTTATATCAAGGGCTTGTGAAGTATTATAGCTGTAGGAATGATGGGTAGGATTCCCATCATTTAAGCACATGATGGCATTGTCGTCAAATATGTTTGAAAGTATTTTGCCTCTTGGGTTTGGCGTGGAACATCCCCATAGTTGATGTTTGGCATTAAGGTCACCTACAATAATAGTGTTGTCTGTAAGAAATTGAGCCATTGTTCCATCGTCAATAAGTGTATTGTTTGGAGGGTGATACATATTGTATATGTTGATGGCTTTGTTTTGATTGAGGTAGACTTTGATATCTTGGGCTTCGAGGTCTAATGTGTTTGAAATATTAACGGCTATGTCCTCATAGTACAAATTATTGATTAACAATGCTAGGCCACCCCCTTTAACAGCATATACAGATGGATCTTCAGACCTTACCCTGAGTTATGGAGGGGCCGGAATTAACATAATACTGCAAGATGGAACGCACATCAAAATCAAAGAAGGAGCAGGACAGATTTCGTCAAACTTCACTTGTGAACTAACAGCTATCTGGAAAGCCCTTGATGTATGCCTTAATCAACCATCCCTGCATCAAGCAGAAGGAAATTTAATATATAGCGACTCCATATCCGCTCTAGAAGCAATTCAGAAGGGCAATACTAAAATCACACAGAAAATACACTCGTTACTTACTCAACTGGAACCATTGGAAAATAACTGCATTCTACAATGGATCCCTGCCCATGCTGGGATCGGGGGTAATGAAATGGCATTTGAATTGGCAAAGGAAGCCAGAAAGTTGAGCCAAAGGAAAGAACAAATGTCATTATTTGACGCTGATTCTTTGTCAAAATACAAGATAATTAAACAATAAATAAGAAAAGATCAAAATGCGAAATAAACTCTGAGAGAAAAATGACAAAAACTATAACAAGACTTAGAACAAAACACTATAACAAGACTTAGAACAAAACACTATAAAGGAATGACAATACATCCAGATGGCACAATAACCTATAGGGCATGCAACAATTGTCCTGGTGTGGAACTTACACCTACCCACATATTCTCATAGCCAGCAATGGCCGCAGCCTTGCAGAAATTTGACACAGACCCAGAGCTGCAGCTTTACACACCCAAGATAGTAGACATTGCTGCTGCTTTGATGGAGATGCATGGATACATCTGAGGCTCTTCATTGGACACGACAACAAAAACGGCATTCCAGAGTAAAATAAATTATCAGAGATATATACATATTTTTCAAATGAATTAAAATAAATATAATCGATACTGAGAGAGAGAGTTGAATTAAAAATATTAGAAATTTATTAACTTCGGAAACACAAACCGTATCTAAAATATCAATTTTTTTGCTACATGTTTTAATCTGCATTTACCTATTTTACATATCTCTGATTGTATTTAAAAATTGTTAACCAATTCTTCATACTTTTGGCGAAGTGGTGTTTTATTAATTTGTTATTTGATGTTATTAGGGTTCTTTCCTGGTATTCAAAAAGGAAAAATACGTGTCGATCAGTTATATTTTTCAATTTATCAAACAATTTGGCCGCTGAATCTCTGATTCTAGTAGTGCGCCATCTGGCGAATAAAATTGTAACTAAAATCAATTTCGAATTTTTCATTATTTGCCATAAAAAAATCCCATTGCATCCTGAACACAATGGTGTTTACCGCATTGCTCTAGCGCAAATATTCGCGGAGTTATTAATTTTTAAAGTTGTGCGGGACTTTTGGATCACCCTGTATTCTTTTGAAATCAGATTTGATGATTTTCTAACACTCCATATAAAAATATACAAAACCTTTGGTTGATAAAATTTAATTTTGATTTTCTTAAATAAGAAAAAATAGTTTATATCATTGTTGATCTTTTTTAATATAAAGTAAATCTCCAATAAAATTGAAAGAGTTGAAATTGAAGGTTTGTAAAATTATTCGATTAAAATCATAAATGAAAAGAAAATTTGGAAGCTCTTTTTTGCCTCTCCAGGAGTATCTACTATTTACTTTTTATCATCTGAAGATGTCCAGAAATCCAGTTCTTGATGTGAGAACTCTTCCATTTCTTTTATATATAAAATATGTGAATTACCTTGAAATAATCTTAAAGCAGGAGTAATAAATACGCATATCAATAAATCATTAGATGGTAAAAAGGCATATATTGGATTAAATAAAATATTTATTTCCCAATATTTCGGCTCGCTGAACGCCAACCTTCAACGAGGCATTACATTTTTTTTATCATTTAATATCAAAAGAAAAAAAATGTAATGCCTCGATAAAAGTTGGCGTTCAGCCAGCCGAAATATGACATATAAATCTTTTATTGAATCCAATATATGCCTTTTTACTATCTAATGATTCGAGTATGGATTTTATATTTTCATTAAATGAAACATGAAACAGCAATATAGACATGATTAATTTAAAATTGACACTACCTGAACAAATCAATTCATGCTATTCCAATATTTGGCTCAACAATGTTCTTTAACAATGGGTTTTATTCTACAAAGGAGTTTATTACGGCTAAGTGGTGATTAGATTTATATTATAATAGCAATATATAATTGTTCCTAATTAAAGATGGCCGCCTATTTTTGACGTATATGATTCTTTGTGAAAATAAAAACAACAACAACAACAGAAAAAAAAAACGTTGACGAGGGCCAATAGCGCGAAACGCGTTCGTGGATAACTTTTCTTGATTTATCAAGAAAATGGGTTGGCCAAATATCAGGGAACAGGCTAAATCAATGTTTAGTTGATTTCTGTTCCACAAGATGGCGCTCTGCCTTCTAAAAAGAACATGTGCTCCTGGTCAGGGTATATATATTTCATTTATTTCTCTTCTAATTTCTTATATTTGCGTTACAGTCTGTGGAACGTCGTTATTGTCTGAAGGCTTCCCAAGCTAACACCTCTTCAATAAAGAAACTCGTCACTTTTACCTTTGGTTTCTTTTTAGCAACAATTAGCCTGGCAATCCAAGTATTTCAAATTTATTGAAAACGGTTTTCTCCCAAAATAGAACTAATATTACGTGATCTGCTCTATCTCTCATCTTAAAACAACCATCACCCCGTACCCAGCCACTATTTGGAACGACTTTAGACGGAAATGTAAGAAACCTACTTTCTACAAGAAGCTGAATAACCTTTGTTCAATTCGTGGTTTCTCAAATATTTTTGTAACATTACGCAAGGAATATGCTATACTAGAACAATATGTGAAGATTATGTTGAGAAAAGGTGTTGTTATAAACATATTCCTCAAATTGATGTATATTCTCAGATTTGATTAAAAGATTCTCAACTGGCGTCATATTATTTTGTGTCAATTTGACCAATCAGTTTCTCTAATCCATATTATGTGTTATCTTCTAACACTTCTGATTGGCTCGTTACTCTTGAATCGAACTTTAATAATAAAGATAAAGTACCAATGTGTGAGTATCATACAATTAGGAAATGTAATCAAAGTTTGAACCTCCTTAGTAGAGATGCTTAAATAGAAAAGTGACCAGAATACACCAAGAGTTGACAAACTCCGCCCTTGTCGGTCCCAAGCCCGGATGAAAAAGAAGGAGGGGGAGCAGTAACAAGCTCAATAAAAAACCTGGGCTCAGCTGGCCCGACTGATAGTACCCTGTAAGGGCTCCTAATCCAGGGATACAGGATGAGCGGCGTTTGTACTCCATGTTAGGTGCGGCTGCACATGGCGTCTGTTCCTCATGTCAGAGGCGGCCATTTCTTTTGGAGCTAAGTCGGCCTGCCACTGAGTTGTGCTCCCAGTCTTAATGACAAAGGCAGACGCAGTCTACTTAACCAAGTAAGGAGATAAGAAAGAAGAAGAAGAAGAGTTGACATATTAGATTGCTACAAGAGTTGAAGCATTTCTTTAGATTTTCTGTGTTTTATGGCAGACCCAGTGCTATCAAAAGAACATTCAACCTATTTGAAGAAGTCTAGGTTGAAATTACCTGATTGTTATTTGTGATAGCATTTTGATACTAAAGTTTGATAAAGTTAGCGCAACCTGAATAGCTTCAAATTTTGGGCATTTGGTAGAATCTTTTTTTTTTTTCAAAAGAGAATATTGTAACAACGTATTTATTAATTTTAATATTTTAATTAACAGAGTGGTCAGTTTTATGTTTATATTTCGCTACTTTGTAAATTTCCCTCGTGGCTTATCTTTTGTTTATCACTCATAGCTTGTGTTTTCCTGAAATAAATTGTCTTATCCCGAAGTTGGTCTTCCCTAATTTTCCACGTGGCAATATATTCAAAATATAATCATTGAATATTCCGTTTATCATTTATTGATAATATTTTCTTTTTCTTTAATCTCTCTTTTTCTCTTCTTTCTTATCTATTTTTCTTCAATATTAATCAAAGGCTTGAATTTTTGAAATTCTTTTTGATTTTCATTTACTAGAATGGGTAATCAAAATATTATATTCTTTCGAAATCAGATTTGATGATTTTTTAACACTCAATATAAAATTATATACAAAAATTTTGGTTGATCAAATGTAATTTAGATTTTTTTTAATAAGAATAATCATTCCTTATATCTATAAAAATGAAATCCAAAATCGATGTTTGTTATCGCTTCAGGCAAAATCTACAGAATCAATCATTATGAAATTTCGCATGTAGGCTATTCAAAAAAACTAAAAAGGTTAATGTGCTTTTTAAAATAATATAAAACAAAAAATCGTTAGTTCCAGCTTTTTACCGCTTGGGCGCAGCACTGGTCGCGATGATAAATGAATTTGATTGGTTAATAATATAATTAACACGTGGTTTGTTTACACGATGAATCTTAGTTTGTTCACATTATGAATGTTTTTAAAAGTATGATTATCCAATCGCCGTGAAACTTTAGGAAGTTATTTACTATACTCTTGGGAAGGTTTCTGGCTTGAATTTGGTTTGAAATAAATATTCTTTGCAATTTTATTCGCAAATTTTCTACTTTCACTCGCAAGCAGCGCCTCTAGCGGCATCTGGCGAAATTATATTTATAAATTGTAACAATGCTTAAATTGTGTTCCAAGTATAATAAATTTAATTTGAGAATTAAGTAATATAATATTCCAATGACGTAAAAAAACTTGGAATTTCAATATTAATATATATTTAAAGAAAATATTGTAACATTTTTTTGTGTTAAATGTTAAAATGTAATGTTAAAATATATTTTTACATTGTTAATTTAATTTGTTGTTGTTTTATAATAGTGAAGATGCAAATTACATTGTTGCTTTTTTATTTATTTATTTATTTCGTCTCAATTTACAGGTGTTACATTCGAGCACAGCTCGCGAGTCACCTTGTCCTGGCTATTTACACATGGCGAGTTGGTGGAGTAGAAGTGGTCCCCCTAGGCCTTGCAGAAGGGCAGCTGTTGGGCGATGAGCTCTTGACTAAGTGTCAGGGCCGGGTCGTCGGAATCGGGGATTGATATCTCCTTTATTTTGTAGAATATCTTGTATGGTTGTATTATTTGAGTTTTGCATTTGAAGGTATAATTTCTTAACGGAAGTTTGGTACATATCTTCTAGATCGGGTTGGTTTAAGTCCTCCTTCAGTATCTTGTTTGATAGGTTGAATGGAGCTCCTATACTTGTCCGAAGGCAGATTCTCATGAATGCGTTTATCCTATTTTTGTCTGTGGCTGTAATATATTTGCACCAAACTGGGAGTGCGTATGTTACTATCGGGAGGATACAACTTCTGTATAGAGTAAACTTTTGTTTTGTAGTCAATTTGCTTCTATAGTTGAACAGGCTTGATAATGTTATTTTGGCGATTTTTGCTTTCTTTATGATATTTTTGACATGCATGTTAAATTTCAACTTGGAGTCTAAGGTAACTCCAAGATATTTAACGCTGTCAGTCCAGTTAATAGGGCTCTGGTTTACCCTCAGGATGGATTGTGGCTTGAATTTTTTATTGTCTAGTGGAGGAAAAATTATTGCCTGAGACTTTTTTGGGTTGATGTCTAATTTCCAATCATTGCACCATTTGGTTATACTGTTTATGTAATTTTGGAGTTGTGTAGTTATTATTCCTATTGATTTGGAGTTTGATAAAATTGCTGCGTCATCTGCAAAAAGTTTTATTTGACATTTTGGATGTGGAGGGAAATCGTTGATGTAGATGTTGAATAGGTAGGGTCCAAGGATAGAGCCTTGAGGGACTCCAATCTGGGTTGGTTTTGCCGTGGTTATATAATTCCCTTGCTTAATTGAAAAGGTTCTGTCCTGGAGATAGTTTTTCAAGAATTTGATAAAATCCCTTGGAAATTGATTTTTTGTTATTTTTGCTATCAAGCCATCATGCCATACTCTATCAAAGGCTTTGGTAAAGTCTAGAAAAACAGCACCTACTGCCTCCTTGTGGGACTTTCTTATTTGGATGTAGTCTATTACTGTGATTAGCTGGTGGGTTGTGGAGTGTCCTTTTCTGAATCCAAATTGTTGAGGAATGATAAAGTTAATAGAATCCATGTATGACTGCAATCTGCGAAGAACGATTCTCTCGTATACCTTACCGATGGTAGAGAGAAGGTTGATTGGTCTGAGATCTTCAGGTGATTTGACAGGTGATTTTTTTGGAATGGTTATGATAATGGCATGTTTCCATGTCTTCGGGAAGTAGCACAGGTGTAATGCAGCATTGAAGATCCCAGCGAGGAAAACTATCCATTTGATGGGGAGGTTTTTAGTCATTTGCGGCGTAATATTGTCGTGGCCTGGAGCTTTGTGATTACCTAGGTTTTTAATCACTTCCTTGACTTCATTTGGCGTTGTCATTGATAGTATATTCTCTTGGGGATGATGGCAAGTGTTATCTGTTAGGTACAACGGAACCTCATCCTCCGCCTTGGAAAAGTGTTTGGAAAAATGCTCTGAAAGATCATTTCCAATTTCTTTGTCGGTCAGCAAGGTTTTTCCATTTGCGTTTAAACTAGTGATTTTGTCAGTTTTTTTCCTAATGGGTTTTGTTTTTTTCCAGAAGTCTGTTGGGCTCGATTCAAGTTTGCTTAAAAAACTATTCCAATTTTCAGATTTCTCTGCTTCAAGGGCTTGATTTACCTTTCCTTGAAGATTGAGGTAAGTAGCCCTATGAGCTGGATCCCAGGTTGATTGCCATCTTTTCCTAGCTTTATTTTTCTCCCTTATTAAGGCTTTGGTTTTTGGGTTCTTTATTGATTTGGAAGATGAAACTATGGTGTTTTTCGAGTAGCTATTATTAATTTTTTCGTTTAAAATTCCAACTGCTGAATCAATGTCTACTTCAGTTTTCAAGGGGAGTCTGGGGGGCGTAGTGGAGATTAGATCTTGTTGAAAATGAACCCAATTAGTTACTCGGCTGAGCTGGGTTGTGAATTCATCCTTTGGGCAATTCAA
Organism: Cordylochernes scorpioides; assembly: GCA_030710605.1. Taxonomy (NCBI): domain Eukaryota; kingdom Metazoa; phylum Arthropoda; class Arachnida; order Pseudoscorpiones; family Chernetidae; genus Cordylochernes; species Cordylochernes scorpioides. The sequence continues at coordinate 26,280,528 of CP092871.1, read as the reverse complement.
TTCAAAGATTACAGGGAGATGGTCAGATGATAAATCGTCGGTGGTTCTGGCCTTTGGGGTCCAGGGAATGTTTTTAAGTACAGCGAAGTCTAGGAAATCGGGATTGCCGAGTGGACTGTAATGCGTGGGTGACGAAGGTGCGACAATGTCGAGGCTTTCTCTTTCAGAGAAATTGTGCAGCACGATTCCACTGTTATTTGAAGTCCTTGATCCCCAAAGAGGGTGTTTGGAGTTCCAGTCTCCTGCAACGATTATTGAGTGGTTGTGTTTTATCAGTTGGTTCAAATCTTCTTCCAATAATGGTGCATCAGGCTTCTTATAAATTGCTGTGATTTGCAAGAGGGTTTTTCCATCTGGTTTTATCAAAATTGAAGTATTTTCCAAGTTTAAAGTATGAATCAGCATATTTTTATATTTAAAAAAGGATTTTAAAATGATGGCTGTTCCCCCACCCTTTCCTGTAATTCGATCAGTTCTAATGGTTTGATAGTTCCTGAGCTTTAGATCAATTGAGGGTTTAAGGTGAGTTTCACTGAGCAGAGCAATGTCAATTGAGTTATCTTCTAAAAAGTGCAATAATTCTTCTTTCTTTGGTCTGATTCCGTTACAATTCCAAGCAATAATTTTAAAAGGTAATTTGCAATTCATTGTAGGTATGTTTTGATTACTTGCATCAATTTTTCACACAGGTCCTTAGTTTCAGAACGAGAAGTCTTTCTTGTCACAACCTCAGCATTGCTTTGGTTTTGTTGTTCTACAATTTTCGGCAGTGTTTCAGATCTTTTTGAAATCGGAAGTGGGTTGTTAGGTATGTACTGACCAGGGTATCTTGGCTGTTGCTGATGTACTCTTGGAAACTTAGGGCATCCGCGGTAATTGGCTGTGTGCGCTTCCTCGCAGTTTGCACACTTTGGGGGGAAGTTGTCTTGACTTTCTTGGGCAGTCCTTCGAATGGTGCTCCTCGGCACACTTGACGCATTTTGGTTTCAGGAAGCAGTTTAGTTGACCGTGCCCGAAACCCTGGCAGTTGAAGCATTGAGTCACACGGTTTGTTGTTCTGAAAGATTCTACTGCAATTTTCTGATAGAGAAGTTCAGTTATTCCGTAAATTTTCTTGTTTTGTTCATTTTTCGGTAATTCTACCAGTACTAAATTCATTGGCCTTTTAGTTGATTGTCTATGAAGTCTCTTCACAGAGGTCTCAGTAAAGCCCATTGTTGCAAGTTCTATTGCTATATCTTCAGTCTTGTAGGCTGTTGTCACGCCCTTTAATACTACTTTGAGCGGTTTTTCTTCTTGGAGTCTATAAGAGTAGCCGCCATTGTTTTTTTGAACATATTCCCTGATTTTTTTGAAGTCTGAAATATTTTTGGCCTTGATAATGTGCTTATTTCCTGAGATCGTACATTGGAATTTATCTGTGCACAGGTCTTTCAGCTCTTGGCAGAGCAACTTCCAGTCTGTTACATTTTCTGCTATTACAGGTGGTATTCTTGGCTTTTTTGCATGTATGACTTTTGTCCAAGGACCATCTTCATCAATGTCTTCTTCGTTAACCTGAGATGGGGTAGCTGCGGACGTTTCTTGAGGGACTTCAGTTACCTCGTTCATGGAGACATCGTTTTCATTATGCTGTGAGCCAACTTCCATTCTCGGTGTCTTATGGCTACGTGATGTTTAATCTGATAGAGATTCGTGAGTTCGTTTCTTTGTTGAAAGAGTTTCTTCTACTTTGTACTCGATGCCACATCTTTCAAGAATTTTTAAAAGTATGTTGGTTTCGATTATACTGACCTTTTCGCCAGCTGGGCCGATCGTTGATTTGATTACAATAGGCTGCATATTTTTCCTGAAAAAATTAGCGCCTTATTAAACTCTTGTTAATTTAATTTGTAGTTGTTTTATATTTGTTGCTTTTTTTTTATTATCGTTTGTTTATATAAAAAACTTACATTGTATGTGATGATGATAACAAAAATGAATTTTTAAATTAATATATATAATTCATTGAGAAAAAAATAAATAATTAATTATAAAATTCACAAAGTGACAATATCTTATTTAAAATATAATAAATGTTTTCAAAAATTATGTGTTTCAAAATTATATTAAAACGCGTATAACAATTATTATATTTATATACGTTTATAAATCAATTTATAGGTGGATTGGATGTTTTCTAGAATCGTTTTAACAAATGTTCGTTAGGCAAACTTTTACTCGGACAAAAAAAAACCGGGTGAAGCCTGGTTCATTCGCTAAATACAGTTATTTACAAATCTTCGTTTGTGGCAAGATACTATTCCTTCAACTTCAAATTACCGAGTGGACCAATTAATACTGTTTTTTTTTTCAACTTATCGATTATTTTTTCAAGAGACCGGGAAAATTTTCAAATTATCGAGAGTATGACATGTATAGATTCAGTAGGGATTGGATGTTTGCTAGAATCGTTTTAACAAATATTTGTTAGGCAAACTTTTACTCGGGTAAAAATCAGGCGAAGCCGGGAACATATATATATGTTTGTCGGCTATGCACGCCCTCAATATGTAACTAATCTCGCTGAAATTTGAAAAGGACAGAGTTAAATCTGGAAGAGTTTTTTTGTCTCGCACTTTAACCAAGAAAAATTATAGTACTGAGCAACAATATTTTTTTAGTCAGAAATGATAATGACAATATTGCTGTCTCATGCTTGATTGACATAAACAAAATTATTTAGGGGAATATTCACTAAAGCAGTCCACGGGCGGAGCCAGATAATAATTTTTAGTAGACAGGAACAAAATTCTACCGCGAAGCATTCACTCGAGCAGAAGGCACACGAAGCCAGGTCATCTTTACATATAAAATATCGTTTCCCGGCCTTTTGGCTAAGATCATGTAGTATATCTCTAGATATTTTCATTTATATATATCTTATTAAAATTCTATTCAGTAGAGAGAGTGGATATGTTTGCTCGAAAAATATATTTTCTATATTATATAAATACTAGCGGATGTGTACCCGGCTTCGCCCGGGTTTTATCCGAGTGAAAGTTTGAGTAACGAATATTATATATTATGAAGTATAATAAACAATGTTAAAGATTAGTTTTAATTATTAATCAAGATTGTGTGTGAATATGTGAGAAAGATGTAATATCGTTGTTGTTTTCTTGGTCGACTGTTTTACATATGGTGTTATCTTAAAATTGCTTGTTTTGAATATTTTTTTAGATTGAGTTGAATGAATTGCTGATTTTTTTTGTATTTATATATAAATAAAATTAACTCTGTTGATTTTTTTTGTATTTAATCGATAACAGCGAAGTTACGCATGTTAAAGTTAGGAAAAATATTTTGATGTTAAGCAAAACCTGCTCCATCTCGTTTTACATAAATGTTGAAAATTTGGTTAAAAATTGATGCATTGTAACGAAAGTTTTTAGCGAACACCACTTATGAAATTTGCATTTTATTAATATAGATATAATATAACGAATATTATTATCATTATTATCATAATATTCTGTGTGTTCCGGAATATTATTATCAATAATATTCGGTATGCAAACTTTCACTCGGATAAAACCCGGGCGAAGCCAGGTACACATTCGCTAGTTAATTATAAAAAACACTTTTTAAAAAAAAGCTTTTATTTAAAATGCACTAAAAATAACAAAATAAATATTTCTGAAGTATTGCTTTTTTTCTGAAAGTACCATTTAACAAATAAAATAATAGACTTAGAAATAAAAGCGGTGGGGATGATAATCATTTATGCAGCAAATAGGTATAAATTTAATGAAAGGCATAATCTTGCTAATCATTTGCTTCATATAAAATCACATTGATCTCATATTTATTATTATTGTACCCCACCGCTTTTATTTCTAAGTCTATTATTTTATTTGTTAAATGGTACCTTCAGAAAAAAAAGCAATACTTCAGAAATATTTATTCTGTTATTTTTAGTGCATTTTAAATAAAAGCTTTTTTTTAAATGTTTTTTTTTATAATTAATTATTCACGCTATTTTTAGTCGTATAAATGCCAGTAAAAAAAAAAAGCCTTATCACTGAGACGACGTTGGCCTTAAATAGCTGCAAGCCTGCTCGCAGCAGATTGGTCAATTCCTCGTGAGAGGTCGGAAGTGACGTAAACAAAATCCGTTACTAACAGAACTGCGTCTCTTTGCTTTTGGGAACCCTAAATTTATTGAATTATATTACAAAGTTAGAGACACCCAGTGGATTATTTTCAGGGGATAATTGGTACATATAAAATTTGAATTATAATTAAACAATTGATTAAATAGTTAAAAGTAACAACATACTAATTGAAAAAGGGAAACTATTTAAAAAGGTGTCGTGAAATGTATGGTGGTATATTGTTACACACACCTATATATATATAATGAATATTAAATATTATCATGCATATAGAAAAAATGATTATATGCCTCTTTTTTATGCCGGACCAAATTACTCATTTCATCGCAATTTAACTTTGAGAAATTGTTTAATATACTACCAGAAAGGTTTCTATCTAATTATTAGTTTGAAAAACCTTTTTTTTTTAAACAAGGATAAATATTAATTAATCTGTTATATTTTCAGCACTATGATTTATTATCTCTGTGTTATCTTTATATATATATAAATCAAAAATTGTCTGTCTGTTTATCGATAAACTCAGAAACTACTTAACCAAATGTCACCAAATTTTCCACATAACTACCAATGACCCTGAAGAAGAAGAATTTACAATGCATTAAAATTAAATAAAAAAATATATTTTAAAATCTATATTTTATCTTTGTGTATAACCTTATTTATATAGCCACTTGCTATTTGACCATTTAGAACTTTGGAAAAAGTTATGAAGCTATTTTTGTCAGATTTCCTTTTTTTGTTTCGTTTTATTTCCCAAATTCCATTAAATTTTTATTAAAAATTATCATCATTATTGAGAAGGTTTTCAATGTGTCTGCATTCAAATTATTAATGACATTTTTTAAAGTAATACACTGTATACGGTATTAAATATGTATAATGGAACACACACACACACACAATGGCTTAAAATATAATAGAAAGTAAGCTGAATGAAGACAAAAAAAAAATGTTGAAAATTCCCTATGAATTGAAATGAAGTCATTTTGCCTATAAAATATCAAGAAATAGACTGGATTGATACACATTCAAAATGGTTAAAATGGCATTTATTAAGCCAAACAGTGTGAAAAAGTAGATACAGTAGAGCTTCCATTGAGAGGATGCCTAAAATCGTAGCTTAACCCGTCTCTCCAAAAGGCAGTCTCTTATTAAAGGTCTATTAGAGATTCTTTAATATCAATTAGAATCTCCAATGAGAGACCACCTACAGGAGAAACAAGTTGAGTCATGTTTTCAGGTGGTCTTTCTTAAGAGACTCTATTTACATATAATAAAATCAACATTTTCTTACTGTTACGTTTAATTACTGCTAATCTCTATATATAAAAATGAATGTATGTCTGTCTATCTGTCAATTATTAATTGGACTGAGCGAGTATTGTGAGTTTCATTATTCTATAAGGTCTGGATGCATATTAAAATTAAATATACAAAATTTGAAAGGAAATTTAAAAATTTGTCCGTTCTTGGCCAACCTGACAACCCAGAAGTCTGAAAATTGGTCAGCTAGCATTGTCATCAGGTTTGAACATGTGTACCAAATTTCATATTTCTAGGTGCCCTATAAGTATATTAATAAAAATTGATTACAAGATTTGGCGACAGACATCCAGACAGACAGACATGGAGGCAAGCTAAATAAAAGCTTTTAAATAAAAAAGTTGACCAATCTCAATGAAAATGGTACCATCAGAAAGAGCGTAAAAGTATACCAAGAAAGTTTTACCAAGAAAGTTTAATCAAGAAGGAGAAATCGAAGGAAAATCGCTAAAAACGAAAGGTTCGCGAGATATTGGCAAAACAAAATAAATAAAATTAAATATACAAAATTTGAAAGGAAATTTGGAAATTTGTCCGTTCTTGGCCAACCTGACAACCCAGAAGTCTGAATATTTGTCAGCTAGTATTGTCATCAGGTTTGAACATGTGTACCAAATTTCATATTTCTAGGTGTCCTCTATAAGTATATTAAAAATTGATTACAAGATTTGGCGACAGACATCCAGACAGACAGATAGGCCAGTTAAATAAAAGCTTTTAATTAAAGATGGCCGCCTGGAGACCATTTAAATAAAATATAAATATTAATAGGATGCGTTAGCGCGCGCCATCTGTTATAAAAATATTAAACTTTTTTTGACGCATATAAAATTCTTTGTGAAAAAAATAAAATAAAATAAAACGCCGACGAGCGCCAACAGCGCGAAACGCATTCGTGGATGGCTTTTCTTGATTTATCAACAAAAAAGGTAGGCCAAATATCAGGGAACAGGCTAAATCAATGTTTAGTTCATTTCTGTTCCACCAGATGGCGCTCTGCCTTCTGAAAGGCACACGTGCTCCTGGTCAGGATATCTATATTTCATTTATTTCTCTTCTAATTTCTTATATTTGCGTTACAGTCTGTGGAACGTCGTTATTGTCTGAAGGCTTCCCAAGCTAATACCTCTTCAAAGAAGAAACTCGTCGCTTTTACCTTTGGTCTCTTCTTAGCAACAATTATACAGTTTTTTGATATTTCAAATTTATTGAAAACAGTTTCTTCTATAATAGAACTAATATTACGTGACCTGCTCTATCTCTCAGCTAAAACAACCACCAACCCGCACCCAACATTATTTGGAACGACGGTAGACGGAAAGGTAAGAAACAAACTTTATACATGTAACTGAATAACCATTGTTCAATTCGTGGTTTTTCAAATATTTTTGTAACACTACCCAAGGAATATATATGTTATACTAGAACAATAAGTAAAGGTTCTCTTGAGAAAAGATGTCTAATTCTAAACATATTACTCAAATGTCCATTCTCAGATTTGGTTAAAAGGTTCTCAACTGACGTCATATTATTCTGTGTCAATTCGACCAATCGGTTGCTCTAATCCATATTATGCATTATCTTCCAACACTTCTTATTGGCTCGTTATTCTTGAATCAAGCTTTAATAAGAACGATAAAGTACCAATGTGTGATTATTATAGAATCAGAGAATGTAATCAAAGTTTGAGCCTCTTTAGTAAAGATGCTTAAATAGAAAAGTGACCAGAATACATTGAGGGTTGACAAACTCCGCCCTTGCCGGTCTCAAGCCCGGATGAAAAAGGAGGAGGGGGAGCAGTAACAAGTTCACTTAAAAACCTGGGCACAGCTGACCCGGCTGATTGTACCTTGTAAGGGCTCTAAATCCAAGGATACAGGATGAGCAGCGTTTGTACTCCATGTTAGAAGCGGCTGCACATGGCGTCTGTTCCTCATGTCAGAGGCGGCCATTTCTTTTGGAGCTAAGTCGGCCTGCCACTGAGTAGTACTCCCAGTCTTAATTACAAAGGCAGACGCATTCTACTTCACCAAGTGTGGAGATAAGAAAGAAGAAGAGTTGACATATTAGATTGCTACAAGAGTTGAAGCATTCCTTTGGAATTTCTGTGTGTTATGGCAGACCCAGTGCTATCATAAGAACATTTAACCTATTTGAAGAAGTCTAGGTTGAAATTACCTGATTGTTATCTGTGATAGCATTTTGATACTTCTAAAGTTTGATAAAGTTAGTGTAATCTGAATATCATCAAATATTGGGCATTTGGTAGATTATTTTTTTTTCAAAATAGAATATTGTAACAACGTATTTATTAATTTCATTATTTTTATTAACAGAGTGGTCAATTTTATGTTTATATTTTGCTACTCTGCAAATATCCCTCGTGGCTTATATTTTGTTTATCACTCATAGTTTGTTCTTGCCTGAAATAAATTGTTTTCTCATCCCGAAGTTGGTCTTCCCTAATTTGCCACGTGGCAATATATTCAAAACATTTCATTGAATATTCCGTTTTTCATTTATTGATAATATTTTTATTTTTCTTTAATCTCTCTTCTTCTCTTCTTTCTTATCTATTTTTCTTTATCATAAATCATAGGCTTGAATTTTTGAAATTCTTTTTGATTTTCCTCTACTAGAATGGGTAATCAAACATTATATTCTTTCAAAATCATATTCGATGAATTAACATTTCATATAAAATTATATACAGAACTCTTGGTTGATCAAATCTAATTTTGATTTTTTTTAATAAGAAAAAATAGTTTATATCATTGTTACTCTTTTTTATTTAAAATAAATCCCCAATAAAATTGTAAGAGTTGAAATTGAAGGTTTGTATTATTATTCGATTAAAACCATAAATGAAAGAATATTTTGGAAGCTCTTTTTGCCTCTCCAGGATTATCTACTGTTCCTTTTTTATCATCTGAAGATGTCCAGAAATCCAGTTCTTGATGTGAGAATTATTATATTTCTTTTATATATAAAATATGTGAATTACCTTGAAATAATCTCAAAAAACAGGAGTAATAAATACGCAATATTTCGGTTGGCTGAACGCCAAACCTTTATCGAGGCATTACATTTTTTTTTTATCATTTTATATCAAAGGAAAAAAAATGTAATGCCTCGATAAAGGTTGGCGTTCAGCCAGCCGAAATATTGGCAAATGAATCTTATATTCAATCCAATATATGTATTTTTACTATCTAATGATTTAAGTATAGATTTTCTATTTTCATATTAGTGAAACATGATGCAGCAATATAGAAAAGATCAATTTAGAATCGACAATCTGAACAAATCAATTAATGCTATTCCAATATTTGCCTCAACAATTACTTTTAACAATGGGTTTTATTCAACAATGGGGTTTATTACGGCAAGTGGTGTTTGGATTTCTATTATAATAGCAATATATAATTGTTCCTAATTAAAGATGGCCGCCTGTAGTTAATTTAAATAATATATAAATATTAATAGGATTCGTTAGGCGCGCCATCTGTTGTAAGAAATATAAACTATTTTTGACGCTTATGAATCTTTGTAGAAAAAAAAAAAAACGCTGACGAGCGCGAACAGCGCGAAACACGTTCAACGATGACTTTTCTTGATTTTTCAATAAAAAAGGTTGGCCAAATATCAGGGAACAGGCTAAATCAATGTTTAGTTGATTTCTGTTCCACAAGATGGCGCTCTGCCTTCTGAAAAGCACATGTGCTCCTGGTCAGGGTATATATATTTCACTTATTTATCTTCTAATTTCTTATATTTGCGTTACAGTCTGTGGAACGTCGTTATTGTCTGAAGGCTTCCCAAGCTAACACCTCTTCAATAAAGAAACGCGTCGCTTTTACCTTTGGTCGCTTCATAACAACAATTATCCATTTTCTTTACATTTCAAATTTATTGAAAACGGTTACTTTCATAATAGAACTAATATTACGTGACCTGCTCTATCTCTCAGCTAAAACAACCATCACCAACCACCGTTTGAAGCAACTGTAGACGTAAAGGTAAGAATCCAGCTTTTTACAAGTCGCTGAACAACCTTTCTTCAATTCCTGGTTTCTCAAACATTTTTGTAACACTTTGCAAGGAATATGTTATACTAGAACAATATGTAAAGGTTCTCTTGAGAAAAGGTGTTGTTATAAACATATTCCTCAAATGTCCATTCTCAGATTTGGTTAAAAGGTTCTCAACTGACGTCACATTATTCTGTGTCAATTCGACCAATCAGTTGCTCTAATCCATATTATGCATTATCTTCCAACACTTCTGGTTGGTTAGTTATTCTTAAATCAAGCTTTAATAAGAACGATAAAGTACTGATGTATGAGTATCCTACAATTAGAGAATGGAATCGAAGTTTGAACCTCCTTAGTACATTATAATAAAGTATTTAATAATATTATTATTTTTATCAACAGAGTGGTCATTTTTATGTTTATATTTTGCTACTCTGTAATTTACATCGTGGCTCATCTTTGTTTACCATTCATAGTTTTGTCCTTGCCTGAAATAAATTGTTGCCTCCTCCTGAAGTTTTTGTCTTCCCTAATTTTCCACTTGGCAATATGCTTAAATAGAAAAGTGACCAGAATAAATTAAGAGTTTAAATATTAGATTTCCACAAAAGTTGAAGCATTTCTGTGGATTTTCTGTGTTTTATGGCAGACCCAGTGTTATCATAAGAACATTTATTATATTTGAAGAAGTCTAGGTTGATATTACCTGATTGTTACCTGTGATATCATTTTGATACTTCTATAGTTTGATATAGTTAGTGTAACCTGAATAGCATCAAATATTGGGCATTTGGTAGAATCTTTTTTTTTTTTTTCAAAAGAGAAAATTGTAACAACATATTTATTTATTTTATTATTTTTATTAACTGAGTGTTCATTTTTATGTTAATATTTAGCTACTCTGTAAATTCCCTTCGTGGCTTATCTTTTGTTTATCATTCTTAATTTATTCTTGCCTGAAATAAATTTTTGTCGCATCCAGAAGTTGATTTCCCTAATTTTCCACGTATAATATATATTCAAAACATAATCATTTAATATTCCGTTTTTCATTTATTAATTTTTTTCTTTAATCTCTCTTCTTCTCTTCTTTCTTATCTATATTTCTTAATTATAAATCAAAGGTTTTAATTTTCGAAATTCTTTCTGATTTTCATATACTAGAAAGGGTAATCAAACCATTTTATTCTTTTGAAATCAGATTTGACGATTTTAACACTCCATATAAAATTATATACAAAACCTTTGGTTGATCAAATTTAATTTTGAATTTTTTTATTAGAAAAAATAGTTTATATCATTGTTGGTCTTTTTTATATGAAGTAAATCCCCAATAAAAATGTAAAAGTTGATATTGAAGGTTTGTTATATTATTCAATCAAAATCATAAATGAAAAGAAAATTTTGGAAGCTCTTTTTTTGCCTCTTAAGGAGTATCTACTATTTTTTTTATCATCTGAAGATGTCCAGAGATCCAGTTCTTAGTGTGATAATTCTTAAATTTCTTCTATATACAAAATTTGTGAATTATCTTGATATAATTTCAAAAACAGGAATTATAAATACACATATAAATAAATAATTAGATAGTAAAAAGGCATATATGTGATGATTTAAGACCATGGAATTGTTGTAAATAGTCTAAATATCCACTACCACATGTTCCACCCCATGACTGTATATAACTTCTTATGTACTGCACATAGAAAACCTCAACTAACATCAATCTGTACCGCGTAAGAATCTAATAAAGTATTGCAACTGTACAGATAGAAGGAATGGAGAGAGACAGGAGAAAGTTAAGGTTAAAACAAATCAGGTTTAGGACAGAAGTCGAAGCAAGGCCTAGCAAAAGAGGCTTAAAACCAGCCCAACTATAAATAATTTACAAGTCAATACTTCCTGACAGGACAGGGCGTATCTGATATCGAAGAAACCATAAAATCTAAGAGTGACGCCCAATTTCCGGGCCAAGACAGGACGGATTTTCTATCAAAGAAAGCCGCCAGAAGACATCACCTAAGTAGGTCAACCAATAGCCTACGGCCACGTGAAAAAGTCCCACCAATTAGGAAAGAATCACCTAAATAGGTCAGCCAATCAGAAAGAAGCAAGGTCGTGGTGTTAAACCAAGGACCTAGAATTGGCAGTCTTCGCTTGGAACTCAACGGTAACACTTGCTCTAAAATCTCTCTCTCCTCATCCCATTCCTTCTTGACGTCAGACGCTTTTAGTGGAATCTCTGTTTGTTTATTTCACCTTTGGCCCAGCTGTGTCGCCTTCCACCACGACTGCACGGGAGAGTTGACATCGAGGTTCGTCGAGCATCAGGTAACACTGGTCCCAGAGGTCCCAAGATATCACAGACTCCCCCGTAACGAAGAGTCGACAGGATAGTGGACGCCAAGGTACAAGTAAGCAAGTAGACCACTGTCTGTACAGAAAGATGGAACAGGGAAGAGAGGAGGAGCCAAAGGAACCAATGGAGTCCGATCCCGACTCCGAAAGTGGCGGAAGCCCCACTTTTCCGAAGAAAGAAACAACCTTCGGTAAGACGGAGGAAATCGCCCCCGGCCAGGAAGACGTCACACCCCCGCCGCCGGTGTCAGATGTCCTGGGGAGGTTGACGACGACGCTACATCAGCTTTCTGCCGTGACCGGACATCGCGAGAGGTGGAATCGCTACGATGGTTCGTACGAGGCGCAGAGCTTCTTCACCAACTACGACGCCCAAGCAGATCGGGCCCAACTACAATATTCTACAAGACTGAGAAAGCCACCAAACCTCCTGCAAGCGCCCCTCCGAGTTACCAACACGCGAGCGTATGTTACCTGCTCCCCCGACCATCTCTAAACCACGAACCCAGCGAAGACAATGAACTCCGACTGTCCCAAAGACCCTCCAACCATGGCACAAGACCAGGACTGCCCCGAAATACAAGACAGCACAACAGTAGGTTCCTCCATACATAACTTTTGTTGAACAATTGCTCGTTCGAGCTGAACTGTCCAATAATGTAAACCTACCTCTACTACTTGATACAGAAGCATCTATCGCTATAATTAGGCAGAATACTTTTAAAATAATAGAAATCAGTTTGCAAAAGAAAATACCTGTTCATCCATTTAACTTAACTATTAATGCCATAGCTAACAATATTTTCACCATAGATTATATCTTTTGGATCTTAAAAATAAGTAACATAACGCGGAATCTAAAATTCCATATAATCGATACACCTTTGCCTTTTGTCATTTTATTCCTTAATTCTCTAAAACGATTTCTACTAATTATAAACTGTTCTCAGATACTCCTGTATCAAGATAATGTGCCTCTACCAACTACCTTATACAAATTCACCTCGTGCAAGCAACACGTGTCCCATGGACAGGTTAATACAACTGTCCCATTTTCTAAATTTTCCCCTCCTGGAACGAGTTGCTCACACGTGGTGAACTCCAACACTCTTATTTAACCTCATTATAATGTTCCTAATCCCATTTTCAACGCCCCTATGTCCTTTTCTTTCATATCTTTGGACAGAAGTAACTTAAATCACAGCCTTCCAAAACTATTCCAATCGTTAAATTCCCACATAACTACACTCCTTCCTTTTACACGCATAGTTAAATTTCGACAAATCTCTCTCAACAAAATATACAACACCCTCTCACATCACTTTTTCTAATTAACAAATTTTTAATGCGCGACTTCACACCCAAATCAATTTCGAGCCACACAAGCTGCATCACGTCGCCCTACTAAACACACACAATCTTTTTTTTTTTTCACATTAAACGTGTCATATCCACTAATAATATAAAAATTCTAGATATGTTCGTACAACCAGCACCCATGACTTTAGTAAATTTGTTATTCTTAGTGTAACAGGTTAGATTTTGTACAAAACAGAGACTTCACGCGACACCTTTTCATTTACAATTTTTTCGCTTCGTGTCACAGCGCCACACCACTAAACTCTTTCAATTTTCAGGCCAAAGACGCCTTCACCACGCCTGTGACACATTTATTTAATCACACATTGTCCACGTAGATAGTCGCAATTTCACTCAATTCCAACCTGATATCATTGAATAACATTTTTACTAAGTTCGCCAAAAGCCATTCGATTTAATATCAACAGATACAATATCCGAATTTTCGAAATACAAACACAAATCGAACAAATGCTTGAACACAGGATCATTACAACCTCTGTATCTCCCTATGTCAGTCCCATAACGCTTGTCACCAAACGTGACAAATCAAAACGCTTTTGCGTTTACAATTATAGAATTAATATCTCCGAACGTAGTTTGAATTAACTTCCAATAAGTTGAAAGAAAGCAAGCCCCCTCGCTCCCCCTTGACCTAAATCCGGAATCGCATTAAAAATAGCTTCGCTCCCTCTTCTTCCGCTGGAGATGGACAAACAAATAGCCGACATTTTGTTACGCCCGTCGCCACCCCGATGTCACTCTAATGGATTTTCGCTACCTATTAAATCAAACATTAGTGCGCGCCTTTTATTTTTAATCTACGCCGATATCCCGTTTAGCTACTAAAACTTGCTTAACACGTTATTTTACATTTACTAACAAATCTGTTCACTAACATTCTCTCGCCCTCGATTAACTTGTCAACTTAACATCGACACTTAGAACCAAGGACAACATTTTACCTACAAAAATCACACACACCCACATAAGTTTAAAAAATCGACAACATTAGGACTCAGTGAGTTTCACAGCTGGAAACAATGTGATCCACGAGTCACGTCAAACATAAAACAAATTCGATAAGTTAGAAAAACTTAGGCCAACAAGACCAAAGATATCAATCGAGGACAATTTAAAGCTCTCTCTACCCATCCTAAAAAAAAAAACAGGAACGTTACGTTTGGCCTACAACTTTCCATTCTTTCACGATATATAATTTCTATATATAATCTTACTTGCTCTTCTTTCTCGATGAACATTTTTTTTAAATTTTTCATTTTAATATCCTTTATATAATCATTATATAGCTCTTATAATTGTTTTTTTTACGTCAACCAATTAGTTTAGATTATTGTCTTTTTTTTATTATTTTTCTTTACCAAAACTTATTTACTTTTGCTTCATGACTCTATTTTATAATCAACTTTATATTTTATCTTTCATATCATATCTAATAATCTCAAGTTTATATTTCATGTTTATATCACTAATTTGCATTTATCATTTTATATTTTTTCTCACTTTATAAATTAGATGTTATTTACATTGTTTCACCTTCCGCTACCATGTCAATGCTATCGAGTATATTATTGCTCATTATTTTTTTTTCATTTAATATTTTCACTTTCTATTACCCCTTATATACTGCTGTAGTGTGTTAATCTTTGTATCATATCATCACTATTTTTACTTTTTTTTTTAAAGATTACTTTGCATTTAACTTCGCAATTCTATTTTCGATTTTTCAAATCCTTTAACGCTATATGCAAAGCCTTACTTTCGCAATTTCATATCTCAATGATATATTCTTTTATAATCAAACTAAAAATCACGATCTAAAAACAGGGCAATCTTCAATAACCTCTTAAACAACCACTTTAAAGGTTACTTCTTAAGAATTACTAACATTCCTTTTCCGCAGGAACTTTTAACTCCTTCGCAGGCTAGACTTGACCTACTTTGATTTCGTAATTAACAATCTTGACACATCGTCCCCCAGATTTACCTTCTCCCAACTTCTGGATTGGATACGTGCAAATTGTATATTTTTTTTTATTCCAGGGCACTCTCATGCCACACGCTGGCACATTTTTTTTTTTATTTTTATTTTACTCTTTTTCTCGCTAAGCCCCTGACGACTCTAATTAAAACTTTGATTTCTGGTCACTGATCTTCGCCCTCATTTATCCTGCATGCGTACGTCTTAACGACTAATTACTAAAACCCATAACAATCCCCTTATCTTACTTTTCGATTGTGGTACTGTAACTTTATTAGGTCCTTAAATTTACATGTGAAACATGGCCTAGGTTTTCCGCGCCGTGCACATTAAATGGTTTGGGACTTGAGTCAAAGTGACATTGCCTCAACCAAGTAATAACTAACCACTCAACCCTTTCTAACGCCCATCACGAAAAGATCATGATTTACCCATCCAATCATTTATATTTTTACCTATAATCATTATATGTTCCCTATTAAATATTTTATTCATATTTTTATTTTTACTTGTATGTTTAATATTAGTTGCTTATGTTTTATTATCTCTTATGGATATACAGAAATCAACCCCATGTTATATATCAACTCACTTTAATTAATTTTTAAAAAATTACTTCCTTAATAACAGTCTTCCTATTCCGCTCTCTTAAATCCCTCCATATGAACCCTCTCACATCCGGGGCCATCTGTGATGATTTAAGACCATGGAATTGTTGTAAATAGTCTAAATATCCACTACCACATGTTCCACCCCATGACTGTATATAACTTCTTATGTACTGCACATAGAAAACCTCAACTAACATCAATCTGTACCGCGTAAGAATCTAATAAAGTATTGCAACTGTACAGATAGAAGGAATGGAGAGAGACAGGAGAAAGTTAAGGTTAAAACAAATCAGGTTTAGGACAGAAGTCGAAGCAAGGCCTAGCAAAAGAGGCTTAAAACCAGCCCAACTATAAATAATTTACAAGTCAATACTTCCTGACAGGACAGGGCGTATCTGATATCGAAGAAACCATAAAATCTAAGAGTGACGCCCAATTTCCGGGCCAAGACAGGACGGATTTTCTATCAAAGAAAGCCGCCAGAAGACATCACCTAAGTAGGTCAACCAATAGCCTACGGCCACGTGAAAAAGTCCCACCAATTAGGAAAGAATCACCTAAATAGGTCAGCCAATCAGAAAGAAGCAAGGTCGTGGTGTTAAACCAAGGACCTAGAATTGGCAGTCTTCGCTTGGAACTCAACGGTAACACTTGCTCTAAAATCTCTCTCTCCTCATCCCATTCCTTCTTGACGTCAGACGCTTTTAGTGAATCTCTGTTTGTTTATTTCACCTTTGGCCCAGCTGTGTCGCCTTCCACCACGACTGCACGGGAGAGTTGACATCGAGGTTCGTCGAGCATCAGGTAACACTGGTCCCAGAGGTCCCAAGATATCACATATATTGGATTGAATAAAAGATTTATTTGCTAATATTCCGGCCGACTAAACGCCAACCTTTATCGAGGCATTACATTTTTTTATCATTTAATATCAAAGAAATAAAATGTAATGCCTCGATAAAGGTTGGCTTTCAGCCAACCAAAATATTGGCAAATAAATCTTTTATTGAATCCAATATATACCTTTTTACTATCTAATGATTTAAGCATGGATTTTTCTATTTTCATATCAACGAAACATGATGCAGCTATATAGACAAGATTAATTTAAAATTGAATATACCTAAACAAATCAATTGATGCTATATCAATATTTGACTCAACAATTATCTTTAACAAAGGGGTTTATTCAACAACGGAGTTTATTACGGCTAAGTGGCGATTTAAATTATAATAACATTATATAATTGTATTCCTAATTAAAAATGGCCGCCTGGAGCCCATTTAAATAATATATAAGTATTAATAGGATGCATTAACGAGCGCCATCTGTAATAAGAAATATAAACTATTTTTGACGCATATCATTCTTTGTGGAAAAAAAAAATAAAACGCTGACGATGGTCAACAGCGCGAAACGTGTTCGTGGATGACTTCTTTTGATTTATCAAGAAATTGGGTTGGCCATATTTCAGGGAATAGGCTAAATCAATGTTTAGTTGATTTCTGTTCCGCAAGATGGCGCTCTGCCTTCTGAAATGCACATGTGCTCCTGGTCAGGATATCTATATTTCATTTATTTCTCTTCTAATTTCTTATATTTGCGATACAGTCTGTGTAACGGCGTTATTGTCTGAAGGCTTCCCAAGCTAACACCTCTTCAATAAAGAAACTCGTCGCTTTTACCATTTGTCTCTTCTTAGCAACAATTATCCTGGAACTTTAATCTTTTCAAATTTATTGAAAACGGTTTCTTCCAAAATAGAACTAATATCACGTGACCCGCTCTATCTCTCAACTAAAACAACCATCATTTGGAACGACTGTAGACGGAAAGGTAAGAAACACACTTTCTACAAGTAGCTGAATAACCTTTGTTTGATTCGTGGTTTCTCAAAATATTTTTGCAACACTACGCAAGGAATATGTTATACTAGAACAATATTCAAAGGTTCTCTTGAGAAAAGGTGTTGTTAAAAACATATTACTCAAATGTCCATTCTCAGATTTGTTAAAAGGTTCTCAACTAACGTCATATTATTCTGTGTCAATTTAACCAATCAGTTGCTCTAATCCATATTATGCGTTATCTTCCAACACTTCTGATTGGCTCGTTATTCTTGAATTAAGCTTTAATAAGAACGATAAAGTACCAATGTGTGAGTATTATAGAATCAGGGAATGTAATCAAAGTTTGAGCCTCCTTAGTATAGAGATGCTTAAATAGAAAAGTAACCAGAATACATTGAGAGTTGACAAACTCCGCCCTTGCCGGTCCCAAGCCCGGATGAAAAATGAGGAGGGGGAGCAGTAACAAGCCCACCAAATAAACCTGGGCTCAGCTGGCCCGGCTGATAGTACCCTGTAAGGGCTCCTAATCCAGGGATATAGGATGAGCAGGTTTGTACTCCATGTTAGGATCGGCTGCACATGGCGTCTGTTTCTCATGTCAAAGGCGGCCATTTCTTTTGGAGATAAGTCGGCCTGCCACTTAGTAGTACTCCCAGTCTTAATGACAAAGGCAGACGCGTTATACTTCACCAAGTGTGGAGATAAGAAAGAATAGTTGAAGCATTCCTGTTGTTTTCTCTGTGTTATGGCAGACCCAGTGCTATCAAAAGAACATTCAACCTATTTGAAGAAGTCTAGGTTGAAATTACCTGATTGATATCTGTGATAGCTATTTGATACTAAAGTTTTATAAAGTTAGCGCAATCTGAATAGCATCAAATATTGGGCATTTGGTAGCATTTTTTGTTTTTTTTTCAAAAGAGAATATTGTAACAACGTATTTATTAATTTTATTATTTATATCAACAGAGTGGTCATTTTTATGTTTATATTTTGCTACTCTGTAAATTTCCCTCGTGGCTTATCTTTTGTTTACCATTTATATTTTGTTCTTGCCGGAAATAAATTTTTGTCTCATCCCGAAGTTGATCTTCTCTAATTTCCACGTGGCAATATATTCAAAACGTAATTATTGAATATTCCGTTTTTCATTTATTGATTTTTTTCTTTAATATCTCTTCTTATCTTCTTTCTGATATATTTTTCTTTAATATTAATCATAGGCTTGAATTTCTGATATCCTTTTAAATTTTCATTTACTAGAATGGGTAATCAAAACATTATTTTCTTTCGAAATCAGATTTGATGAGTTGTTTTTTTAACACTCCAAATAAAATTATATACAAAACCTTTGGCTGATCAAATGTAATTTTGATTTTTTAGTAAGGAAAAAATAGTTTATATCATTGTTGGTCTTTTTTATATAAAGTAAATCCCCAATAAAATTCTAAAAGTTTAAATTGAAGGTTTGTAATATTATTGGAAGAAAATCATAAATGAAAAGAAAATTTTGGAAGCTCTTTTTTGCCTCTCCAGGAGTATCTAATATTTCGTTTTAACAACTGAAGATGTCCAGAAAGCCAGTTCTTGATGTGAGAATTCTTTAATTTCTTGTATATACAAAATATGTGAATTATCTTGGTATAATCTCAAAAACAGGAATAATAAATACGCATATCAATAATCATTAGATAGTAAAAAGGCATATATTGGATTGAGTAAAAGATTTAATTGTCAATATTCCGGCTGATTGAACGCCAACCTTTATCGAAGCTTTGCATTTTTTTAATCATTTAATATCAAAAGAAAAAAAAAGTAATACCTCGATAAAGGTTGGCGTTTAGCCAACCAAAATATTGGCAAATAAATCTTTTATTCAATCCAATATATGTTTTTTACTATATAATGATTTAAGTATGGATTTTTCTATTTTCATATCAACGAAACATGATGCAGCTATATAGACAAGATTAATTTAGAATTGAATATACCTAAACAAATCAATTAATGCTATTTCAATATTTTACTCAACAATTATCTTTAACAAAGGGTTTTATTCAACAATTGGGTTTATTACGGCTGAGTGGTGATTAGATTTATATTATAATAACAATATATAATTGTTCCTAATTAAAGATGGCCGCCTGGAGACCATTTAAATAATATATAAATAGTAATAGGATGCGTTAGGCGCGCCATCTGTTGTAAGAAATATAAACTATTTTTGACGCATATGATTCTATGAAAGGAGTAAAAAAAAAACGCTGGCGAGGGTCAACAGCGCGAAACGCATTCGTTGGTGTCTTTTCTTGATTTAACAAGAAAGTGGGTTGGCCATATATCAGGAAACGGGCTAAATCAATGTTTAGTTGATATCTGTTCCACTAGATGGCGCTCTGCCTTCTAAAATGCACATGTGCTCCTGGTCAGGATATATATATTTCATCCATTTCTCTTCTAATTTCTTATATTGGCGTTACAGTCTGTGGAACGTCGTTATTGTCTGAAGGCTTCCCAAGCTAACACCTCTTCAATAAAGAAACGCGTCGCTTTTACCTTTGGTCGCTTCAAAACAACAATTATCCAGTTTTTTTTATATTTCAAATTTATTGAAAACGGTTACTTCCATAATAGAACTAATATTACGTGACCTGCTCTATCTCTCAGCTAAAACAACCATCACCAACCACCGTTTGAAGCAACTGTAGACGTAAAGGTAAGAATCCAGCTTTTTACAAGTCGCTGAACAACCTTTCTTCAATTCCTGGTTTCTCAAACATTTTTGTAACATTACGCAAGGAATATTTTATACTAGAACAATATGTAAAGTTTTTGTTGAGAAAAGATGTCTAATTCTTAACATATTCCTCAAATGTCCATTCTCAGATTTGATTAAAAGATTCTGAACTGACGTCACATTATTCTGTTTCAATTCGACCAATCAGTTGCTCTATTCCATATTATGCATTATCTTTTAACACTTCTGATTGGTTAGGTATTCTTAAATCAAGCTTCAATAAGAACGATAAAGTACCGATGTATTAGTATCCTACAATTAGAGAATGGAATCAAAGTTTGAAACTCCTTAGTATATTATAACAAAGTATTTATTAATATTATTATTTTTATCAACAGAGTGGTCATTTTTATGTTTATATTTTGCTACTCTGTAATTTACATCGTGGCTCATCTTTGTTTACCATTCATAGATTTGTCCTTGCCTGAAATAAATTGTTGACTCCTCCTGAAGTTTTTGTCTTCCCTTATTTTCCACTTGGCAATATGCTTAAATAGAAAAGTGACCAGAATACATCAAGAGTTGACATATTATATTTCCACAAGAGGTGAAGCATTCCTGTGGATTTTCTGTGTGTTATGGCAGACCCAGTGCTATCATAAGAACATTTAACCTATTTGAAGAAGTCTAGATTGATATTACCTGATTGTTATCTGTGATAGCATTTTGATACTAAAGTTTGATAAAGTTAGCGTAACCTGAATAGCATCATATTTTGAGCATTTGGTTGAATCTGTTTTTTTTTCAAAAGAGAATATTGTAACAACGTATTTATTAGTTTTAATATTTTTATTAAAAGAGTGGTCAGTTTTATGTTTATATTTTCCTACTCTGTAAATTTCCCTCGTGGCTTATATTTTGTTTATCACTCATAGTTTGTGTTTGCCTGAAATAAATTGTCTCATCCCGAAGTTGGTCTTCCCTAATTTTCCACGTGGCAATATATTCAAAATATAATTATTGAATATTCCGTTTTTCATTTATTGATAATATTTTTCTTTTTCTTTACTCTCTCTTCTTCTCTTCTTTCTTATCTATTTTTATTTAATATTAATCATAAGCTTGAATTTTTGAAATTCTTTTTGACTTTCATTTACTAGATTGGGTAATCAAAACATTATATTCTTCCGAAATCAGATTTGATGATTTTTTTAACACTCAATATAAAATTATATACAAAAATTTGGTTGATCAAATGTAATTTTGATTTTTTTAATAAGAATAATCCTTCCTTCCTTATATATATAAAAATGAAATCCAAAATCGATGTTTGTTATCGCGTTGCGCAAAATCTACAGAATAAATCATTATGAAATTTCGCATGTATGTAGCTGAAGATTTCCTTTAACATATAGGCTATTCAAAAAACTAAAACGGTTAATGTGCTTTTTAAAAATAATATAAAACAAAAAAATCGTTAGTTCCAGCTTTTTACCGCTTGGGCGCAGCACTGGTCGCGATGATAAATGAATTTGATTGGTTAATAATATAATTAACACGAGGTTTGTTTACACGATGAATGTTAGTTTGTTCACATTATGAATGTTTTTAAAAGATATGATTATTCAATCGCCGTGAAACTTTAGGAATTTATTTACTATACTATTGGAAAGGTTTCTGGCTTGAATTTGGTTTGAAATAAATATCATTTTCAATTTTATTCGCAAATTTTCTACTTTCACTCGCAAGCAGCGCCTCTAGCGGCTTCTGGCGAAATTATATTTATAAATTGTAACAATGCTTAAAATGTGTTCCAAGTATAATAAATTTAATTTGAGAATTAAGTAATATAATATTCCAATGACGTAAAAAAACTTGGGATTTCAATATTAATATATATTTAAAGAAAATATTGTAACGTTTTTGTGTTAAATGTTAAAATGTAATGTTAAAATATATTTTTATATTTATTTATTTATCAAATCAGACGCGATATATCTACAAGGGATGCTTGCTTCGATAACAACACTAAATTCAGATACTATATTACATAAAAAAAATTAAATAATTACAAGATTTAAAAAGATAAGAAAGAGGACATTAAAATCATTCTTGATTATACATCACAACCAACAAAATAAACAAACCAAAAAATACATATATACAAATAGGTAATAATTAAGGTTTTTTTAACCAAGAGAGAAAATCATAGATATATTTACAGAATTTTCTAAATTTAAAATACGAGTCCTTACTATTTACAAACATAAAAATATCCTTGTATTCGATGTTTTCCCGGTTTCTGTAGTTCTGGAAGATTGGGCACTCAAGAAGCAGATGACTGGAATCCTGCTTTCTCTTTCCGCATAAACATCCCGGATCGTCTATAGCTCCTATTCGAAACAGAAAATCTCCGAAATTTCCATGACCAGTAACGAATTGCACATTGTAAAAGTCAGGGCGAAAATATTTTGGAATGCCCAAAGGGAAAAAAAGACGAAAGTGATCACTTGTATTAGAAAACATATCTTCCATTCTTGTTTTCAAAAATCCTTTTATAATTGAAGGAGAATGTGGACTGAACGTTCGTTGGTCTTCCTCGCTTAGTTGGTCCAATTCATATTTAATCAATCTTGATTCGATAAAATCAGTCAGGAATGGGATCTCTGCCAGACAGTGGACACAATTTGAGGAAGATGTTTTAAACGATCTAGTAGCCCAAAGAACAATTTGGTATTGCATCGAATTTAATTTCTGTTTACAGCGGTTATTTATTTGGTAAAACCAAATTTCAGCTCCATATGTTAGAATAGGTCTAATTAGCGTCTTATACAAAATTAACCTTTTATTAGAGTTTATACCCCATATTTTGCCGCTGAGGGAAAAAAGCAGATTTTTCATGCGATGCGCCTTATTCAAAATCTCATTGATGTGCGGGGTGAAATTTATTTTTGTTTTGAACCTATGATTAGATAATTTCATTCCCAAAATTTTGATTTCATTTGAAGGCTTTATGACGGGTTTTTTTTAATTCCAGCTGGAACCTATGGAAATTGTGAAAGTGAATCAAGTTTTTTTTTTTTCTGGATTTATTTTTAACTTGTTTGAGCGACACCATTGAGTGACATAGTTTAGGGTGTTCACTAACTCAGTTTTTAGACCCTCTAAATTATAATGCTAACATACAATAGAGATGTCGTCCGCGTAGCAAATAATTTCAGCTTTTGTAGATTTAAAATTCATTAAAATATCGTTTAGCAAGATGTTCCATAATAACGGTGACAGTGGACTACCCTGAGGAGATCCCTTAGTAAGGTTTTTGGAGACCGTTTTGCCACCGTATGACAGACAAACTGTCCTTTTATTATTCAAATAGGATTGGATGATTTGAATCAGAGAGCTGGGATCGTTGTCTAAATCCATTCTTTTTATTATAGCTGGCCACCATGCATTATCAAAAGCCCCTGATAAGTCCACTACGATCAACGCCGTCAGTTCTCTTTGCTTGTGTTCCAGAATAGTTTCAGTCAGCTCTTTCATAGCAGTAATTGTTGATTTATGCCTGGAGAAGCCATGTTGTCTATGACTCATCAAATTGTTTTCGTCATAAAAGGTAGTAAGTTTATTTTTAATTACGTGTTCGAAAATTTTTGAAATGTTAGATAGCAAGGAAATTGGTCTGTAGCTTTTACTAACATCATAACTAGTTTTATCTCCTTTAGGAATGATTTTCACAAAAGAGTTTTTTTCCAATAATCTGGGAAATATCCCAAACTTATACATTTTTCAAATATTTGATGGAGGATTATGGAAATCCTAGGGTAGGCGTATTTTATCATATTATTGCTAATATTATCTGATCCAGGTGCTTTCTTATTTTTCAATAATTCAATAATTGATTCGATATCTTTTAGGCTTATGATCACTTTGTTTCTATTATTGTAGATTGGCGAGTAATATCTAGTTGCTTTGTGAAGTTCCTCCTCGGAAGAAATATCATCGTCCGGGAAAAGATCGTTCAATAAACTTTCCATTTTTGAAGTCCTAGCAAAATCCGGTGCGTTGTCTATCAATGGAATCCCTGTTGTGTTATATGATGCTTTTAAGGTTTTGAAAGTTTTATAAGTGTTCCCAAATGGATTAGTTGATTCGTTTTCTTCGAGAAAGAATCTCCAGCTTTTAAGTTTTGCCTTGTTAATGGCTTTATTATATTTATTACGAGCAGCTTTAAAGAATTTTTCATTAATTATTTTGCCTCGATAGAATAAATTTTTCTTATATAATTAAAATTTTATTTATATATAAATGCAAAAATAAAATTCAGCAATTCATTCAACTCAATCTAAAAAAAATATTCAAAACAATCAATTTTAAGATAACACCATATGTAAAACAGTCGGCCAAGAAAACAACAACGATATTACATCTTTCTCACATATTCACACACAATCTTGATTAATAATTAAAACTAATCTTTAACATTGTTTATTATACTCCATAATATATAATATTCGTTAGGCAAACTTTCACTCGGATAAAACCCGGGCGAAGCCGGGTACACATCCGCTAGTATATATATATAATGAATATAAATATATGCGTGATGATATTGGAATAAGATGACTAAATTATAACAGATAAAATTAATATATTTGTTGGCTTTTCTCATTTATTTGCTTGTAATTCCAAGTAGTTTTAGATAGGAATCTGAATATTTGGATTTCTAAAATCTTCCATGTCTTGAACATTTATTGAAAAAATCCTTTCGCAACCTCCAGCATTGTCGCATTTTTAGCCGAGAAAATTGAAATTGACAGGTTCTGGGGAAAAAATAGTTGTTATTTATTCAGAAAATGATAATGAAAATATTGCCGTATCATGTTTGATAATCAGATACAAAATTATATAGGGAAAAATTCCAAAAGAGCAGAGACCACGGGTGAAGCGAGTTCACTTTTAGTATGCAGAAACAAAATTCTAACAGAAAACATTCATTCGAGTAGAAGACACAAAGCCAGATCATATATATATTTAAAAAATGAATGTATGTGTGTGTGTGTGTAGTGTGTCTGTCCTTTATGCCTGACCAAACCACTCATTGGAGCGCCATGAAACTTTGGGAAGTTATTTAGTATAGTACTGGGAAGGTTTCTAGCAAATAAAATTTTTGAAATAACTTTTCGCCTAAAAATAATCAAGATAAATATTCTAATATATCGGTTATAATTCAACAATCTGCTCCAAATATTATCATGTATATAGAAAAAATTGATTATATGCCTCTTCTTTATGCCGGACCAAACTACTCATTTCATCGCAATTTAACTTTGAGAAATTGTTTAATATACTACCAGAAAGGTTTCTATCTAATTATTAGTTTGAAAAACCTTTTTTTTTAATAAGGATAAATATTAATTAATCTGTTATATTTCAGCACTCTGATTTATTATCTCTGTAATATCTTTATATATATAAAAATCAAAATTTGTCTGTCTGTTTATCGATAAACTCAGAAACTACTTAACCAAATATCACCAAATTTCCCACATAACTACCAATAACCCTGAAGATGAAGAATTTACAATGCATTAAAATTAAGTAAAAAAAAAATATTTTAAAATCTATATTTTATCTTTGTGTATAACTATATTTATATAGCCACTTGCTATTTGACCATTTAGAACTTTGGGGAAAGTTATAAAGCTATTTTTTGTCAAATTCCTTTTTTCGTTTCGTTTTATTTCCCAAATTCCATTAAAAATTTTATTAAAAATTATCATCATTATTAAGAAGGTTTTCAATGTGTTTGTATTCAAATTATAAATGACACTTTTGAAAGTAAAACAGTGTATACGGTATTAAATATGTATAATAGAGAGAGAGAGAGAGAACAATGGCTTAAAATATGATAGAAAGTGAGCTTAATGAAGACAAAAAAAAAGTTAAGAATTCCCTATGAATTGAAATGAAGTGATTTTGCCTATAAAATATCAAAAAATAGACTGGATTGATACACATTTAAAATGGTATTTATTAAGCCAAACAGTGTGAAAAAGTAGATACAGTAGAGCTTCCATTGAGAGGATGCCTAAAATCGTAGCTTAACCCTTCTCTCCAAGAGGCAGTCTCTTATTAAAGGTCTATTACAGATCCTTTAATATCAATTAGAATCTCCAATGAGAGACCACCTACAGGAGAAACAAGTTGAGTCATGTTTTTAGGTGGTCTTTCTTAAGAGACTCTATTTACATATATTAAAATCAACGTTTTCTCCCTGATACGTTTAATTACTGCTAATCTCTATATATAAAAATGAATGTATGTCTGTCTATCTGTCAATTATTAATTGGACTGAGCTAGTTTTGTGAGTTTCATTATTCTATATGGTCTGGAAGCATATTAAAATTAAATATACAAAATTTGAAAGGAAATTTGTCCGTTCCTGGCCAACCTGACAACCCAGAAGTCTGAAAATTGGTTAGCTAGCATTGTCATCAGGTTTGAACATGTGTATCAAATTTCATATTTGTAGGTGCCCTATAAGTATATTAATAAAAATTGATTACAAGATTTGGCGACAGACATCCAGACAGACAGACATGGAGGCAAGTTAAATAAAAGCTTTTAAATAAAAAAGTGGACCAATCTCAAAGAAAATGGTACCATTAGAAAGAGCGTAAAAAGTATATCAAGAAAGAAGGAGAAATAGAAGGAAAATCGCTAAAAACGAACGGTTCGCGAGATATTGGCAAAACAAAATAAATAAAATTAAACATACAAAATTTGAAAGGAAATTTGGAAATTTGTCCGTTCTTGGCCTACCTGACAACCCAGAAGTCTGAAAATTGGTCAGCTAGCATTGTCATCAGGTTTGAACATGTGTACCAAATTTCATATTTCTAGGTGCCCTATAAGTATATTAAAAATGATTACAAGATTTGGCGACAGACAGACAGATAGGCAAGTTAAATAAAAGCTTTTAATAAAAAATAGTTTATATCATTGTTGCTCTTTTTTATATAAAATAAATACCCAATAAAATTGTAAGAGTTGAAATTGAAGGTTTGTAATATTATTAGATTAAAATCATAAATGATAATAAAATTTTGGAAGCTCTTTTTTTGCCTCTCCAGGATTAACTACTCTTCCTTTTTATCATCAGAAGATGTCCAGAAAGCCAGTTCTTGATGTGAGAATTCTTAAATTTCTTTTATATATAAAATTTGTGAATTACCGTGATATATTCTCAAAAACAGGAATAATAAATACTCATATCAGTGAAACATGATATATCAATATAGAAAAGTTTAGAATTGAAGCTACCTGAACAAATCAATTTATGTTATTCCAATATTTGCCTCAACAATTAACTTTAACAATGGGTTGTATTCAACAATGAAGCTTATTACGGCGAAGTGATGATTTAAATTATAATAACAATTTTAATTTATGTTCCTAATTAAAGATGGCCGCCTGGAGACCATTTAAATACAATATAAATATTAATAGGATGCGTTAGCGCGCGCCATCTGTTATAAAAATATTAAACCTTTTTTGACGCATATAAAATTCTGTGTGAAAAAATAAATAAAACGCTGACGAGCGCCAACAGCGCGAAACGCGTTCGTGGATGGCTTTTCTTGATTTATCAACTGAAAAGGTAGGAAAATATCAGGGAACAGGCTGAATCAATGTTTAGTTTATTTCTGTTCTACGAGATGGCGCTCTGCCTTCTAAAAAGCACATGTGCTCCTGGTCAGGATATCTATATTTCATTTATTTATCTTCTAATTTCTCATATTTGCGATACAATCTGCGAAAGGTCGTTATTGTCTGAAGGCTTCCCAAGCTAACACCTCTTCAATAAAAAAAACTCGTCGCTTTTACCTTTGGTTTCTTCTTAGCAACAATTATCCTTGAACGTTATATTTTTCAAATTTATTGAAAACGGTTTCTCCCAAAATAGAACTAATATTATGTGATCTGCTCTATCTCTCAGCTAAAACAACCATCACCAACCACCGTTTGAAGCAACTGTAGACGTAAAGGTGAGTATCCAGCTTTTTACAAGTCGCTGAACAAGCTTTCTTCAATTCGTGGTTTCTCAAATTCTCTTGTAAATCTACGCAAGGAAAATGGTATACTAGAAAAATATGTAAAGATTATGTTGAGAAAAGGTGTCGTTTTGAACATATTCCTCAAATAGATGTCTATATTCAGATTTGGTTAAAAGGTTCTCAACTGACGTCATATTATTCTGTGTCAATTTGACCAATCAGTTTCTCCAATCCATATTATGAATTATCTTCTAACACTTCTGATTGGTTAGTTATTCTAGAACCCAAACTTTAAAAAGAACGATAGAGTACTGATGTATGAGTATCCTACAATTAGGAAATGTAATCAAAGTTTGAACCTCCTTAGTATATTATAACAAAGTATTTATTAATATTATTATTTTTATCAACAGAGTGGTCATTTTTATGTTTATATTTTTCTACTCTGTAATTTACATCGTGGCTTATCTTTGTTTACCATTCATAGTTTTGTCCTTGCCTGAAATAAATTGTTGCCTCCTCTTGAAGTTTTTGTCTTCCCTAATTTTCCACTTGGCAATATGCTTAAATAGAAAAGTGACCAGAATACATTGAGAGTTTACATATTAGATTACTACAAGTGTTGAAGCATTCCTGTGGATTTTCTGTGTGTTATGGCAGACCCAATGCTATCAAAAGAACATTTATTCTATTTGAATAAGTCTAGGTTGAAATTACCTGATTGTTTTCTGTGATAGCATTTTGATACTGAAGTTTGATAAAGTTAACGTAACCTGAATATCATCAAATATTGGGATTTGGTAGAATCTTTTTATTTTCAAAAGAAAATATATTAAAAACATAAAAAATCATTGAATATTCCATTTTTCATTTATTGATAATATTTTCATTTTTCTTTAATCTCTCTTTTTCTCTTCTTTCTTATCTCTTTTTCTTTATTATTAATCATAGGATTTAATAAGCGCCATCTGTTATCAAAATTCAAAACTATTTTAAACTCGTAAGATTCTTTTTAAAATTAAACAATAGCTACTGCCCTTACTACAATGGAAAAATTAAACCTTATGTCCATAGTTCTTCTAAAATACCCATTCAAAGAGTCTAGCAACAGTGTCACTATAAAAAGAAGTTCCAAAAATGCAATATAACAGCGTTATGATAGCCCGCTGGGAGGGTTCACCACTGATGAGCCAGGCCCTCACTTTAATTTTTCCTTTGCAGTAAGGGCAGTAGAAATTGTTTAATTTCAAAAAGAATCATACGCGTTTGAAATATTTTCCATTTTTGAATTAATTAACTTTTATTGACGCCTATGATTCTTTGTAAGAAAAAAAAAACACTGACGAGCGCCAACAGCGCGAAACGTGTTCATGTATGACTTTCCTTGATTTATCAATAAAAAAGGTAGGCCAAATATCAGGGAACAGGCTAAATCAATGTTTAGTTTATTTCTGTTCCACCAGATGGCGCTCTGCCTTCTAAAAAGTACATGTGCTCCTGGTCAGGATATCTATATTTCATTAATTTATCTTCTAATTTCTTATATTTGAGATACAATCTGTGTAACGACGTTATTGTCTGAAGGCTTCCCAAGCTAACAACTCTTCAATAAAGATATTCTTCGCTTTTACCATTAGTCTCTTCTTAGCAACAATTATCCTGGCGCTCCCACTATTTTGATAGTTCAAATTTATTGAAAACAGTGTCTTCAATAATAGAACTAATATTACTTGACCTGCTCTATCTCTCAGCTAAAACAACCATCACCAACCACCGTTTGAAGCAACTTTAGACGTAAAGGTAAGAATCCAGCTTTCTACAAGTCGCTGAACAATATTCGTTCAATTCGTGGTTTCTCAAAAATTTTGTAACACTACGCAAGGAATATGTTATACTAGAACAATATGTAAATATTATCATGAGGATATGTGTTGTTATAAACATATTCCTCAAATGTCCATTCTCAGATTTGGTTAAAAGGTTCTCAACTGTGGTCATATTATTCTGTGTCAATTCGACCAATAAGTTGCTATAATCATATTATGCATTATCTTCTAACACTTCTGATTGGTTAGGTATTCTTAAATCAAGCTTCAATAAGAACGTTAAAGTACCGATGTATGAGTATCCTACAATTAGAGAATGGAATCAAAGTTTGAACCTCCTTAGTATATTATAACAAAGTATTTATTAATATTATTATTTTTATCAACAGAGTGGTCATTTTTATGTTTATATTTTGCTACTCTGTAATTTACATCGTGGCTTATCTTTGTTTACCATTCATAGTTTTGTCCTTGCCTGAAATAAATTGTTGACTCCTCCTGAAGTTTTTGTCTTCCCTTATTTTCCACTTGGCAATATGCTTAAATAGAAAAGTGACCAGAATTCATTAAGAGTTTAAATATTAGATTTCCACAAGAGTTGAATCATTCCTGTGGATTTTCTGTGTATTATGGCAGACCCAGTGCTATCAAAAGAACATTCAGCCTATTTGAAGAAGTCTAGGTTGAAATTACCTGATTGTTATCTGTAATAGCATTTTGATACTGAAGTTTGATAAAGTTAACGTAACCTGAATAGAATCAAATATTGGGCATTTGGTAGAATCTTTTTTTTTTCAAAATAGAATATTGTAACAACGTATTTATTAATTTTAATTTTTTTTATTAACAGAGTGGTCATTTTTATGTGTATATTTTGCTACTCTGTAAATTTCCCTCGTGGCTTATCTTCTGTTTATCATTCATAGTTTGTTCTTGCCTGAAATACATTTTTGTCTCATCCCGAAGTTGATTTCCCTAATTTTCCACGTGGCAATATATTCAAAACATAATCATTGAATATTCCGTTTTTCATTTATTAATTTTTTTCTTTAATCTCTCTTCTTCTCTTCTTTCTTATCTATATTTCTTAATTATAAATCAAAGGTTTTAATTTTCGAAATTCTTTCTGATTTTCATATACTAGAAAGGGTAATCAAACCATTTTATTCTTTTGAAATCAGATTTGACGATTTTAACACTCCATATAAAATTATATACAAAACCTTTGGTTGATCAAATGTAATTTTGATTTTTTTTATTAGAAAAAATAGTTTATATTATTGTTGGTCTTTTTTATATGAAGTAAATCCCCAATAAAAATGTAAAAGATGATATTGAAGGTTTGTAATATTATTCAATCAAAATCATAAATGAAAAGAAAATTTTGGAAGCTCTTTTTTTGCCTCTTAAGGAGTATCTACTATTTTTTTTTATCATCTGAAGATGTCCAGAAATCCAGTTCTTAGTGTGATAATTCTTAAATTTCTTCTATATACAAAATATGTGAATTATCTTGATATAATTTCAAAAACAGGAATTATAAATACACATATAAATAAATAATTAGATAGTAAAAAGGCATATATTGGATTGAATAAAATATTTATTTGCTAATATTCCGGCCGACTAAACGCCAACCTTTATCGATGCATTACATTTTTTTATCATTTAATATCAAAGAAATAAAATGTAATGCCTCGATAAAGGTTGGCGTTCAGCCAGCCGAAATATAGGCAAATAAATCTTTTATTGAATCCAATATATACCTTTTTACTATCTAATGATTTAAGTATGGATTTTTCTATTTTCATATCAACGAAACATGATGCAGCTATATAGACAAGATTAATTTAAAATTGAATATACCTAAACAAATCAATTGATGCTATATCAATATTTGACTCAACAATTATCTTTAACAAAGGGTTTTATTCAACAACGGAGTTTATTACGGCTAAGTGGCGATTTAAATTATAATAACATTATATAATTGTATTCCTAATTAAAAATGGCCGCCTGGAGCCCATTTAAATAATATATAAATATTAATAGGATGCATTAACGAGCGCCATCTGTAATAAGAAATATAAACTATTTTTGACGCATATCATTCTTTGTGGAAAAAAAAATAATAAAACGCTGACGATGGTCAACAGCGCGAAACGTGTTCGTGGATGACTTCTTTTGATTTATCAAGAAATTGGGTTGGCCATATTTCAGGGAATAGGCTAAATCAATGTTTAGTTGATTTCTGTTCCGCCAGATGGCGCTCTGCCTTCTGAAAAGCACCTGTGCTCCTGGTCAGGATATCTATATTTCATTTATTTATCTTCTAATTTCTTATATTTGCGATACAGTCTGTGTAACGGCGTTATTGTCTGAAGGCTTCCCAAGCTAACACCTCTTCAATAAAGAAACTCGTCGCTTTTACCTTTGGTCTCTTCTTAGCAACAATTATCCTGGTACTCCGATTATTGTGATGTTTCAAATTTATTTAAAACGTTTTCTTCCAAAATAGAACTAATATCACGTGACCCGCTCTATCTCTCAGCTGAAACAACCACCACCCCGCACCCAACGATTATTTGGAACGACTGTAGACGGTAAGGTAAGAAACAAACTTTCTACAAGTAGCTGAATAACCTTTGTTCAATTCGTGGTTTCTCAAATTCTCTCGTAACACTACGCAAGGAATATGTTATACTAGAACAATATGTAAAGATTATGTTGAGAAAAGGTGTCGTTATGAACATATTACTCAAATAGATGTCTATACTCAGATTTGGTAAAAGGTTCTCAGCTGACATCATATTATTCTGTTTCAATTTAATAAAATTAAAAATATAATATATATATATATATATATAAAGGTTGGCTAAATGTTTGGAAACAGGTTAAATCAATGTTTAGTTGATTTCTGTTCCACTAGATGTCGTTCTGTCATCTAAAAAGCCCATGCGCTCCTCTTCAGGATATGTTTTCTTATTTTTAAAATGATTTTTTTGTAAAATAAACAATTTTCTACTGCCTTTATTAAATTATAAAAAATTGGAAAGGCCTAGGTTATCTTTGCAGTAAGGACAGTAGAAAATTATTTTGATAAAGAAGAATCATACGCGTCATGAATAGTTTATATTTCTCATAATGAAAAACAAGAGAAAAAATAATAGATGGGTCAGGTTTTGATATTAAAAATAAAGAAAGCATATTCTGTCCAGTAGCACATGTGCTTTTTATATGGCAGAGCTCTATCTTTGTGTGTGGATGGCTTTTCTTGATTTATCAAGAAATTGGGTTAGCCAAATATCAGGGAACAGGCTAAATCAACGTTTAGTTGATTTCTGTTCCACTAGATGGCGCTCTGCCATCTAAAAAGAACATATACACATATTTTTAATTTCCTTTAATGTAAGTATTATCTATATATTTTAGCTATATATGGTTTTACAGTCTTTTGCCACTTTGATGAAATTGAGAAAATTTCCTGAATATTTAGGTGAACATCAACTACATTGTGTTGGCATTACATATGCCATATAGGTCTGTATTTTTAACTATATTACTATTATTCAACTATAAATTTATATCTTGATTATTGAACTATAATTTCGAATGAGGTATTTAAATAAAATTTATATAAAGGAACAGTACATAATAAGTATAGGATGTTTGATATCAAAAGGCAAGTAAATATATATTCGTGTTCTATATTATGGAACAATCCTATGTGTACATTTTTTTGGCTTATCTCTAGTACACGTGGTACAGGCCATGATAATCATGGTGGGTAGAAGTTGGCGACTGCTTTTACTGTAAGAGCATCACATGTCTACACATGTGTAAAGCATTTCGACTTTGCACTTCCAAATGTGCCAGAGCCCTGTTTGGTTACTTGGACTCGCTTTGGGGTTGAACTTTTGCAAGAATCGGGGGCCATTGTAGTATTTTTTTATCAGAAAAAAAAGTGCTCATTGCGGGAATTGAACCCGGGTCGTAGCGGTCGAAAACCAACGGTTTAGACCATCCTTCCAACGACCCGCCCCCCCTCACATGTCTACACATGTGTAAAGCATTTCGACTTTGCACTTCCAAATGTACCTGAGCCCTGTTTGGTTACTTACACTCGCTGGTGGGGTTGAACTTTTGCAAGAATCGGGGGCCATTGGAGTATTTTTTTTTATCAGAAAAAAAAGTGCTTAATGCGGGAATCGAACCCGGGTCGGGCGACCGAAAACCAACGACCCCTCGTGTATAATGGTGAATGTACGGATGAACTCTCTCATGCAGATATAAATAATAAATAGACACAGAGAGATTACAAATAAAATTTATCATTTGATGTCGTAATTCAATGTTTATATTTGTCAATTTGATCCATCATGCATCTATTTTTTCGGATAATTAATAAAAGCAAAATCTGACTTAAAGATTCCTATAAGAATATCTAACCAAAAGACAACATTTCCAGTGTG